>JAUMHE010000068.1:11630989-11662146 GCA_032359235.1 Enteromius mattozi | reverse complement strand
ATAAGCTGGCGCTGCATTTGAAAACAGCTGATGAAGATTTACCGCAAATCAAAGAACCGGCTTTACTGACGAGATGCGTATAATATCGTTCGATATATATCGCCCAGCCCTATTTGGCAGTGATACGCTCATTTCAGAGTAATAACACGAAACATATATTTGCTATATTATTATACCACCTAGAATCAGCCAGACTATCATCACGTGGCTAGAAAATGCATTACATTACATTACATTATTGTGAACATAATGTAGGCCTAACATTTCTAAGTAGATATGACTAAAATCCTCTAAATATTTAAGTACATTATGTAGTAGTATTATTACAAAAATGTGGTAATAATATGAATTTAATATAAAAATGATGTATTGAACATATATCAGACGATATGACATGGCTAAAGAATATGCATATAGTTTTATTTAAGCAAAAAGCTTTTCTGTATTTTATCAAAATTCCCTTATTTGAGCAGTAGTATGTGATTGGAATTTAAAGTGCACAAAGATCAGATTATGGGAGTTTATCAGTTTTAACTGTTACTTAGTAGCAGTGAGGCTTATATGTACTTTCCCATTAAAGGGGGCTTTTGGGAAAAAATTGGGAGAAATAGTAGATGATTTATTTAAAAAGGTCATCTTGAGTGAAACATTGAAACGTTGATAAGAGACTTAAGACTCATTCTTATAGCTACTAGATTTTAATCTTTAATCTAAGAGTCCGGTGGTAAATCAGTAAGAATCAGTATGATAGATCATTAAATACAGACTTGACTATCACAGTTGCTACAAGCAGATTTTGCTTTTACTTATTGAGCAATAAGGTAATGATTATTTAATATAATGTAGTGTGGATGGATGCAATGATGAGGTAATATTCAACAGAGGTTAGTGATAGTAATACATATACACTTGGAATGAGCTTTACGAGCTGCCACACAAGTTAGATGGAACAGGTTAGTAAAAATACACTTTCCATTTGTTAATTAATATACCATTACTCTCAGAATTTTTTTTTTTTTTATCTATGAATACTGTGTTAGTTCTTTAACGGGTTTGCCTGGACTGATAGCATCAGTTTCCCTGTTTGACATTCAAATAAACTACATCCCAGACAGCTTTTTGATATTTGCATATGTGTTTAAAGCTAATTCCATGGTGATGTCATTAGCATAAATAGGTAATCAGGTTTCCATTTCAGTTCTTAAGTACTTTCCTCAGTTATATTTGTATGAGCCTAAAAATAGCAAACAACTGTGACAGAAATGTAACAAAAGTGAGGCTGATATAAAAACGTTTTGACCTTAGTTGTTTACTGCCTGTTTGTGTGATAAAGATTGTTCCACAGCCAGGTGAATGTGCAGTATTTCCTTGTTTATTTATTTACTTTTTTATATATAAAAAAGAAACTCTTTATTTTTAAGAAACCTGAAATGGTAAAAACATGAAATTGCTGATTTTTGTTCCCCATATTTCTCAATGCAAGAAATATTTCAAATGCCACACATAGTTCTGCAAAAGAAAAAAAAAAGGCATTCTAAACAAAGTTACGGTAATAATTTTAGTTGGGTTTATTAAATGATGCATAAGTCTCAACAGATGTTTAATAGACCATTTGTATGTCTATATTTCAATTACCAATAATTCAGCTTATTCCACTTATTTCATAACTGAAGGCTTGTCTAGTTTTCATTTTCAACCCTGCATTAAAGCAGGTCTTTTGTATTAGATTATAGATTATCAATATGACTGTCAAAAATAATGGTGTAACACTGTTGCTACTGACACGCACACATACAAACAGTTTCCCAATGAACCACCTGTGTTGTTGGCAGGTAACGGGTCTGTATACTCCAGGACGAGGAGAGATCACCAGCCTGGATGCTGGAAACATCGATGACATCCTCAGTGAGTTCTTACCGTTTATTTGTGTGTTTGAAGAAGGCTGTTTCATCAGTAGTTTCAATTAAACAGTTGCTGCACCTGTGCTGTAATCGTGGGTGTGAGTTATCTAATGGTGCTTTGTCATTGTAGTAGATCAAATGAAATTAAACCACACGTTTCTCTCCACAGACAGTGCAGGGGTGGCTCTAGTCAACTTCTATGCAGACTGGTGAGTGTTCCAGATGTCTGTTGGTTAGAAAGAGTCATGAGGGTTGTTGATTTTTGTTTTTTTGTGCGTGCATGCGTGCGTGCGTGTGTGTGTGTGTTTGCAGATTCCCCGTATGGGAAGATGACATGAATATTTAAGTTGACTTGTCCTGAGGATGATGATATAACAAAAAGCTTTTTGATGATGATCTTATTAGTGTTTTTGCAATACACTTATGCCATAATTCAGTTCGGTATACAGTACTGATATCACAATACAATACTATAAATAAACTCTTTGCCTTAAAATGGAAAAAAAAGAGTTTGCAAAATGTACCATTCATTAACTAAATATCCCTTGTTCAGCTTAGCTAAAAATACAGAATTATGTCTGATGTTTATGCTTGTATTCTGTCATACATTTAAGATGTTTTATATTTTGTATTATAATAAATAATGCATTTTATTTTTAATTTATTAATAATACATTTGAAATATGTAGTATCTAATGCGCACTTTGCATGTGCATCACTGTTAATGTGTGAATAAAAGCTTAAATTAAATATGTATAAACTTTCATTTTTGAACTATACACAATACATATTGTCATTTCTCATGGTATTTATTGTAACATTTTTGTGATATATTGTGACACAATATAGTGTAATACACAATTATTGTTGTTCAGCTTATTATATATTTGATTAATAATAAAAGACTACATGGAATATTGGTAAAATATTTCTACTTAAAAATATTTTTATACAACAGAACTATTTAAAATGGCAAAAAATATTTTTAAAAGAAGTTGTGAGTATTTATAGGAACTAAAGTAGTATCATTATTATTCATGGCACTTCATAAAGTTTATTTGTTTTAAAAGAGTAAAATGGTCAAAAGTAAATATAAATTGAAAACATTTGTGAGCATTTATTTCATACTTTAAAAAAAAAACAAACGCAAAGTAGTGGGATCTCATAAAAACCATGAAGAGGTTTATCTTGTGCCTGGCTTGCATTACATTTTATTGAACAGACCTGAAATGAAAAAAGAAAAACTAGCACTAGCATATTGTAATTCCACGGATCTGTATCTAGTTCTGAGCTCATTTTATTTGTGTGTATTTTCTGCAGGTGTCGTTTCAGTCAGATGCTCCACCCCATCTTTGAGGAGGCATCGAATATAGTGCGGGAGGAATATCCAGACGTTACACAGGTGGTGTTTGCTCGGGTGGACTGTGACCAGCACTGTGAGTATATATGCGCACACACATTCAGATTGGTTTAGCCTTTGAGATAAAGCAAATTAAACAGAATTATTGATGTCTTGTAAAGTGTTTGATGGTTTAATGACAAAACTGCATCTTCTGTGAAGTCAAGGCGGCTCAAAGATACCCCACAGCGTGGGTGTGTGTGAGCGAGAGAGACCGCACATGACTGATTCCAGCCGATCGGCTTTGGAGTATTTACCCCCCACATCAGTTGACTTTCATGTCTCGGCCCCTCCCCCTTTCTTTCTTAACTTCTTTCTTTTTTCTCTACTTTCTTTAGTTCTTTCCCCTTTTAGGCTCTGTACTTTGACTTGAGTCCATCTTTCTCTTTAAAATGAGACTACCCATGACCTCTGACCTTATGATCTTTCCCTCTCATAACCTAAAAAACAAAATATTCATGGATTGACCCATATTTTGTTTTCCAAAGTGCAAAAGATCTCCAAGGTTGAAGTGGGGTTTTTTTTTCTACATTTGGGTCATAAAACTCACCTTTCTATGTATTAGAAAGCAAAGAGTATTAAGCATGACTAGAAAAAGTCATTCTGTTGGGTTTCATTGATTTAAAAACACCTTTAGATACTCAAATGACATCTATACTGTTCACTACCATTCAAAAGCTTGGGGTTGGTAAGATTTATTTATTTTATTTTTCTCCATCTGTTAATACTTTTGTCAGTGATGAAATAGATTGACCAAAAGTGACAGTAAAACTATTTCACATAAATGCTGTTCTTTTCTGTTCATAGGGAAAAGGTTGAAATATTTTTCAACATTGATAATAATAAGAAATGTTTCATGGACATTTAAGTATTATTTCTGAAGGATTTTGTTAGACTATAGTAATTTGGCATCACAGAAATAAATTAAATTACATTAAATAAATTGCATTTTTACACATTATCTTAAAACATTATTGGACAACATTACTGTTTTGAATGTATTTCTGATCAAATAAATGATGCAGACTAGGTGAGAATCTTCTTTAATAAATTTAAACAAATCTTTCCAACCAAATCAAAATTTGAATGGTAGTTTAGCCGATATAAAAGAGTTAAGTTCTTTTTATGTTTCCACTGATAGCTGATATAGCCCAGCGCTACAGGATAAGCAAATACCCCACACTGAAGCTGTTCAGGAATGGAATGATGATGAAACGAGAATATAGAGGTCAAAGGTCAGTGACCGCCATCGCTGATTTCATCCGCCAACAGAAAGTGGATCCAATAAAAGCGATAGAAAATCTGGAGGAAATCAGCACTATAGATGTGAGCGTTTCATCATCACAATACTTTTTATGTTTTATTTCTGTAGCAGATTTAAAATGTCTACCCAAAGTGCTTTTTAGATACAGTGACTGAGTGACTGTGTCTTCGTGATGTCTATCCTTCTCTTTCAGAGGAGTAGACGCACCATCATTGGTTACTTTGAAAAAAGGGACTCTGACAATTACCATACTTATGAGAAAGTGGCCAACATCCTGAGAGATGACTGTGTTTTCCTGGCAGCTTTTGGGTAAGAGAAGCACTTGATATGCTTCAAGTTAACATGACATGGTCATTCACAGAACCTGTTTTCTAATTGCATGTTACTGATGTTATTATATGCATGGGTGAATTTGTCATTATTCGATCTTCCCAATCCCTTGGGCCTTGAAGGGGTAAAAGATAATTCTGTCATTATTTACTCCTCCGAATGTTATGTCATTTGGGTGAACTATTTCTCCAAGACAAGGCACTACAGGCAGTACTGATCAGTTTGGAGATTTGGGCTATTTTGCAACATGTATTCTATTGGACTAGTGGAAATAAAACCTCCAAAATACACATTAAGTGTTTTATTTTAGTACACTTTATCTGTTTGTCTCCATAGATTTCGATTACAACACATACCTTTTCCTCTGTACTGAGACTTCTGCACATGAATGCATATTCTATTACATAATGCATTTTGTTTACATATTTACACATAACATGAGAGAAAACTTGCAATATAAAAGTTGTATTGTGAATAATCAACTGGTGAAGTATGGTGATGTCTGACTTGATTACCTCATTTTTCTATTCTGATCTTATTATTTTTTTTACAGGGAAGTTTCTAAGCCTGAGCGTTTCAGTGGTGATAATATTATTTATAAGCCAATGGGAGAGAATGCTCCCGACATGGTCTACATGGGCTCACTCACAAATTTTGACCTCAGCTACGCCTGGACACAGGACAAGTGTGTGCCGCTAGTCCGAGAAATCACATTTGAAAATGGAGAGGTATGAGTTTCTTTCTCAGAATATCTTTTTGTGTGTATAATAGGTAACATGTACTTTTTGTCCGCATTTGTTATTTGTGTACATCTAACAGTCGAGCAACGAATTCATCATTTGAATAAGAAAAGTCCCCTCCCCCTCAGTGTACTTTTCCCACACTCGAGAACATCTGACTGTGTATGTTTCAAGTGTGTTTGTGTTTTAAAGTCGTCCGCATGCCATGTCCTTTAGTGGGTGTGGGTTTTTTCTTTGATTTACTTGACCGCATATTTTGAATATCTTCTGTCTCTGTTGCTCGGTGCTCAGATTCTACACAATCTGCTCCACTGACCCACCTCTGCTCAGCTGCACTTCACCCAAACATCCTACACGCTCTCAAAACTCATTAGACCGCCTTTGCTTCTGGCCCTCAAATCAGAGCGATGTTCCATTAGTGCCCATATATTGTACAACAGTAATGGGTCTGTTTACTGTTTTTATCGCCCTGCTTTTTTGTGTTCAACTGTGATTAGAATTTGTTTTTGTTTTTTTTGTGTGAAGGAACTGACGGAGGAGGGCATCCCGTTCCTGATCCTTTTCCATCAGAAGGATGACACAGATAGTCTGGAGAAATTTCAGCAAGAAGTGGCTCGCCAGCTTATCAGTGAAAAGGGTAAGTATAGGGATCAGAATGGGTCATGGGTGCATCAATATTTAATCATTTTAATAAAACTACCAGCTCACACCATCAGCATTGCTTTTCAAAACATTAGGGGCTTTTGCACTGGAGGAACCTTTCTTAGAACTATTTGCAGAAGTACCTGCTTTTTGGCATGTTTACACCGCAGGAACTAGTAATGTATTTAGTTCTAGGAACTCTGTTTGAGGGAACTAAATTAGCTCTAGAGCTCAGCCTTAGACGTCATGTCCACGCACCATGGGCTGAATGTCTGATGCATATGTCACACTTATCTGGAAACACTTCAGGACTTTCAAAGTCGTCGTCAGATTGGTTGAATTATACAGGATTTCCGGATTTTCCTTTAACGTTCCGCCTGGAAACTCTCTCATGAAAGATAAAAGTTGTCAGTGTTCACAACTGTGACAATGAGTATTTATCAGAATTAACTAAACGCTGGACTTTCAAAAGTATGTGAAATATTTACATTAAATGTACATTTACATACGTCCGAGAGTTTTACACACAGGTCTGTTACTGTGGCGACATTTTCACGCTCCAAAACGTGACGCTGAACGAAAGGAACTGTGATTGGCTGTTTGAAATGTCATTCAAACGGTCTCATGGGTGGGCCTTGGTCAATGAACGCTACCATGTATTTCAAACCATTAGCCGTCAGTTTGAAGGTCTGGCTACTCGAGACTAAATTAGCTTCTACTTCAGAGTAGGGTCTGAAACGGTTCTGTAGTAACTACCAGTGACATAAGTGTACACTGATTGACCAAACGCACATTAATCACCCCAGCCTTTTAAAAAATATTTACGAATATGGAAAACAGTGATAATGGCATTTAGCTACCTTTTTTCTGTAGCATTGCACTCTTTTCTCAGCCTCGATGATATGTAACACTGCAAGTTGTCACAGGAGATTTATTCCATCTGCATTATCACAGATCACAGCGTCCTCCATTCACCAGATGACTTGAACCCTCAACCCGAGTAAAAGTCTCTGACTCTCTAACCATTAGGTCATGACTGCCAATTTTAATGCAACCAGGAAAATGGCCAAAGGGGGAAATTGGTTCTCTAGGAAGCACCCTGTTGGCTAAAAGCCCCTATAGTAATGAGTTCAGCGCTTCCACTCCCAAAAGTGTTGTAAGCCTATAATAATGCTGTGTGTAAGACTTTTTAAACCGTAATCTATGGTTTCTGGGCAACTGTCATACATGCATTTGCTTGACATAATCACAGTATGTTGTGACAAATGGTGTAAGCTTGTTGTGAAAGTGATCACTTTCATAATCCAGCGTTGTTTAGATCATGTGAACACTCTTTTAATTTGAGTCAGTCCCTTTAAAAGGATAGTTCAGCCTATAATGAAAATTACTCACCCTCAATTCATTCCAAAACCATAAGACCTTTGATCATATTCAAAACACAAATTCAGATATTTGTGATTAAATTTGAGAGCTTTCTGACCCTACAGCAATGGAACTACCATGTTCAAGGCCTAGAAAGGTAGTAAGAACATTGTTAAAATAGTCCATGTGACATCAATGGTAAAACCTTATTTTAAGAAACCTACGAAAATACTTTTTGTGCGCAAAGAAAATAAAAATAAGTAAAAGTAAAAAGTATTCTTGTAGCTTTATAAAATTATGGTTGAACCGCTGATGTCACATGGACTATTTTAACAATGTCCTTACTACGTTTCTAGGCCTTAAAAGTGGTAGTTGCATTGCTGTCTATGCAGGGTCTCTCGGATTTCACCAAAAATATCTTAGTGTTCTGAAGAGTTTGGAACGAAATAAAGGTAAGTAATTATTTTCAGACAAAATGTTAATTTTGGGGTGAACTCTCCTATTAAGATTGACTACTAAATCAGTCATAATGTATTATTAAATTAATGAATAAATCCACCAAAAAGTTGGGTTTCAAAATGTTTTTTTTCACCTCCCTAATGCAAATTTTGATGGCCAAAAATAATGTTTAGACAGTTTAGATTTACAACACATCAAAATTTACCTTTTCTCTCAGGTTCTATAAATTTTCTTCATGCCGATTGCGATAAGTTCCGGCACCCTTTGCTGCACATTCAGAAGACCCCCGCTGACTGCCCTGTTATTGCCATCGATAGTTTCCGCCACATGTATGTCTTCCCAGAATTCAGCGACCTTGCGTAAGTATTGGACTTGTCCATGTGTATTTATTGCCGAGATTCCTTCAGCCTCCTCTCTGCAGGTTATCTCTTGTTCCAGACACCTACCAATTAAACAACGATTGTAGACTCGGCCCACAGCAACACACTGAGAAGACTGATAGAGAACGGGCTTTGGGCTTCATCTCTCAGCCAGTTATGCCAATTAATTTAGCAACACCTGACTGATGGCTGCAATGCGTGTGAACACAGTAGCTTAGTTTTCATAGGGTTATAACTATGTTATTACAGCATCATAATTATTTATGACACCAGAGGCCGTACATGACAGAAAGCATCATAATTCAGCGCATGCCTTATTTTATTAAGCACTCTGTATATCCTATTATCCAATAAGGGTCTTATCAGCCTGCCTCTCGTCAGTCTTTGATACAGCTGATTGTCCAGGGGGTCAGTGGCGTCTGGGGCAGTACAGATGATGTCATTATCTTGTTAAAATGCTGTGGTTTTGGAGACTGTCGGCTCTCTCGGGGTCTTATCTGTTCACTCATTAAATCAATGTTGCTGCTCGTGTTGTTGTTTGTTTTTTGGACTGTTTTATGATGCCTTTTGTGTATAAACAGGGTTCCAGGAAAGCTGAGGCAGTTTGTTTTGGACCTGCACTCAGGAAAGTTGCACAGAGAGTTCCATCACGGACCAGACCCCACAGACAGCACTCCAGGACAGGTCAGAGTTCACCGAAGTACTGCAAGGGATTGCTTTTCAGTTGGACTTTTTTCAAGATTCTTCAGTAGATAGAAAGTTCAAAAGAAGAATGTTTATGCGATAGAAAATATCTGTAACAATGTAAAGAGATTTACTGTCACTTTAGATCAATCTAATGTATTTAAAGCATTAATTTAAGCATTCTTGAGCTACGCAAAAGCGTTATAGAAATTAATGTATTGTTATTCATTTTAAAAAATCTAACTTTTGAATGGTAATGTGTAAAATGTTCATAATTTCAGATTCCATTATTAACAAACTGCACAAAACAGCGTATCATTATGCGATGTTAGTTAATCAGCTTCTGTTTGGCCTGTACATATCGAGATGACATTTTGCTCAAAATCAGTGTTGTCCACTTTTCAGCTGATTAAAGTACCCCATTATGACAGGCACTTTACTCAGGTTGTGAGTTCAGCACACTTCCTGATCCAAATCTCTGAAAAGAATGTGTTCATCTAGACTAATTAATGCGGGCATACATTAATTAATAATATGACTGAATGAAGCGTGCATGCTGACATTTGAATGCAGACGCAGCAGAATGAACCCAGTGGCCTTGGTGCAGAGTGATCTGTTGACAGGAAAACATACTTTTAGTTGCGCTTCTCAAAATAATGACTGTGTAAACAGACACTTTACGGATCCAGGTGGTTTTGTGGTTATTTATTGGCCTTTTTGTGTGTGTGTGTATTCCAGCAGGAGGAGAATAGAGAGGTGGCCAGTAATCCCCCAGAGAGTTCCTTCCAGAAATTGGCCCCCAGCGAGACGCGCTACACCATCCTCAGGGACCGGGACGAGCTGTGATGTCACAACCGCATCGAGACCCAACCCAGAACCCAGCAGTCAGCTGGTGCCCACCCGGCACTGCCGCTGCCTGCGCAGCGTCTATTTTCATAATTTTTATTTTAGATAAAAAAAAGTGAGAAGGTGAACCCCGGAGCTTTTTTGGGGTGGGGAATGAAGAGGAGCGTTTTTACTTTTGTTTTTGGAGCTTGTAAATATGTTTGTGCTCTGTGGGTCTTGTTTAAATTAAAAATCAGATTTTTTTTTTCTTCTTTTTTTTTCTTTTGCCCTTGTTTTGTCTCCCAAATTCCTTTTTTTGTAGGAAAAAACATTGGTACATTGATGGTCCTCTTTGTTGGAAAGCAAATTGAGTTTATTATGGATCTTAAGTGCGAGCATGTGGAATCATGGGGGGGAAAAAAGAACAAACCTGCAGTCAACCTGTGGTGTTTCACTCCAGTACTCAACAGAGCGTGCCCTGCGTGTGTGTGTGAGGGAGAGTGAGTGAGTTAGTGTGTGTGCATGCACATGTATGTTACATGTGCTTATTAGTCTGTATTCATGTACTGTACCGTTCCAGACTTGTTTAAATTCACGCTCGCTAAGATCCAGACTCGCTAGTCTCATATCATCCCATTCCACCAGGGGGAGTGGTCAGGGGCAAGGTAATGTGGGGGTCGGGTTTAGAGGGGTGGGGATTATTTGTAAATCTGTCATCTCGGAGGGGACAAGGAAACCAAAAAATGGAAAGTAAATTAAAAAACATTTTACAAGATTCTATGTTGTCTGTCTTTCATTAAACATGTTTCATCTTATTTATTTTTTGCACTTACTAGGTTACTTACTACACATTGTATCTTACATTTTTATCTGCAAATATAAAGTTAACAGCCATTGTCAGCAAATTTAAAGATAATCTCAATCAAAATCATGTTAAGTATACAAGGTTCTTTCTATGTTACATTATTCTAAATAAAATGAGCATCACCTCACAGACAAGGACAGTCCACTGAAAAAAGCATACCATCACCATCATGCTCTTCCAAAGTTGTATGATGAAAAGGTTGTGCATTTTAATCAAAATGTCCTGTTCTAATGATCTAACATTGGGGAGCAATGTCACAAAGACAAAATATTGCCTTGTGAGCACTTCATACCCCATCTGCCCACCAACACCGAGCTACCCCTTTAACTGGCAGACTCAGATGACTAAACTGAGATTAAAATAAAGGTTTTTAGATTTAAGATAACATCAAGAAAGGTTGCACAAAGGATGGAATTGCTCAAAAAGACCTGATTTAATCAGTTGTGTTTTCTTTAAATTTGTCAGTAGTCATTTGATCTTACGATGTAACAAAACTTGCATGTTCTAAAGTCAACAGGTGGCGTACACAGACATGCGAAGTACATGTACAGTAAAAATCATACATTAAGACAGCTTCAGCTTATCACTTGGGCAGTGTGTTTAAAGGTACATCTTTTTACCTTATCAACTTACTGTACCAACAAGAAGATGAAGGAACAATTTTGTTTTATTTTTGAGTTGTGGGGCAGCAGCCCAATTTAAAAAATTTAAATGATTCCATTGCATAAGTATTGTTTGATGCGACAAGCTTTACAATTAGTCAATTATTTGGCAATTATCTGCCACTCTTCTCCTCACCTCTCAAGCTCTGTCAGCTTTGATGGGGGCAGATGCACACGCTCAGGTTTGTCCAGAAATATTTGACTGGGTTCAAGGCTGTGTATGGGTCAATCAAGGACATTCACAGAGTTGTCTATAAGCCACGCTTGCTGTGTGCTTAGGGTCATTGTCCTGTTGGAAGGTGAAACTTATGCCCAATCTGAATTTCTGAATGCCCTGGACTGGGTTTCCTTTAAGGTTCTCTATATTTTGCTTCACTGAGCGTTCCTTCTACTCTACCCTCAGTCTCTGCTGCTGAAAACAGCCCCACAGCATGAGGCTGCTACCAGCACACTTTACTTTTGGGACGCTACTCTGCAGGTGATGAACAGAGTTGGTTTCCTTCAAACATGATGCTTAGATTTGAGGTTGATCAGACCAGATAATACTGTTTCTCAGAGTCAGAGGGTCCTTTAGGTGCTTTTTTGCAAATTCCAAGTCTGTTTTCATGTGTCTTAACTGAGAAGAGGATCGAGTTTTGCCACACCACCATAAAGCCGTGATGTTTGTCCTTCTGTAGATTTTTGTTCTATCTCCACGTATGATCATGGAGCTCAACTAGTGTGACCATCAGCTTCTTGGTCACCACAGTAACCAAAGCCCTACTCCATCAGTTGCTCAGTTTGGCCAGGAGACTAGATCTAGGAAGAGCCCTGGTTGTTTCAAACTTCTTCCATTAAGGTTAACAAAGACTACATGCTTCTGTGACCCTTCAATGAAGCAGCATTTTTTTCACAGATGCATGGCTTGGCGCAAACCTGTTTCTCAGCTCTTCAGGTAGTTCCTTTTGACTTCAATGCATGGTTTTGCTCTGTTATGCATTATCAGCTGCTAGACATCATATTAAGATGTGTGTGCCTTTCCAAATCATGCCCATTCAATTGAATTTGCCACAGGTTTACTTCACCTCAAGTATAGTAACATCTACAAGCAATATGAATGCTCCTGAGCTAAATTTCAACTGTCCCAGATAAGGGTATGAATAATTATGCAATGGAATCATTTTAGTTTTTAATAAAAGTTTTAATAAATTTGCAAAGATGTTACAAACCAGTTTTTTTGCCATACAGCTATGGTGTATGGAGTGTAGATTGATGTGTGAAAAAAAAAGTAATTTAAACCAATTTAACATAAGGCAGCAACATAGCATATATATATATATATATATATTTATATATATATATATATATAAACCTTTTTTTTTTAATCAAACGACAAAAAGAGTTTAAAGTATTGTCTTGTTTGTTTGACACAAAGACACACAGAATGACAAGGGTGAGTACCTGATGACAGAATTCTAAGTTTTGGGTGAACTATACCTTTAAAATGTTATCTATCTTAATAACCTGCTCAGTATTTTGCCTCTAACTATCATGCATTTAGTTTAATGTCTTTAACTTTTAATATTTTTTAATATTTAGGCCACAAGTTGCTCATTAAATATGTGAGAAAAACATCTTTTAATATGAAGAATATTCAAATAACAGTGTACAAACACTTGAAACTGTCTTGTACAATAATTATTAAGAAATATTTACAACTATTTCTAATTATAAACTTCTAGGGAAACTGACCTAAAGTGACTACAGTTTCTCCTCCACCATCCTTATCTTCAGACATCAAAGAAAACTTTTATCTTTTAGCTAAGTCTGTATAGTAAAATGGAAATGATCTGAAGTGGGAGTTTAAAGGAGACACAAGAAAAAGGGTCTCTGATGTAATGAAACATCTTCCCGCCCACAGCAGGAACCCATGACATCACGACACCTATGGAGATTACATCACAGAGCGCCACAGATGGCCTGCTTTATTTTCCGTTGAGTGCGCGAGCGTGTTCGCAGAGAATATGGAAAGTGCAACGTGTCTGCCACTCAGCTATGTGCAGGTCAGTTGTCTGGGACTTTCCCTCCAAACACATGCAGAGCTCAGCACTCGGGCTATCTTTCTCGTGCATCACACACAGAGTGGCTTGCATGTGCTCTTGGAGACGTTCATTCGCCCCTTCTTAGGGGAAGTCCAGTGTGTTGTGTTATGAGGAAGGCGTGGGGGCCAGTGTGCGTCTCAGACCCGGCTCCGTGTTTGTGAGGGGATGCCCCAGCTCACCCCAAAAAACAACGCGTGAGACCGGGGGCAGCACAAGTCAGGACAAAAACAATCTAAAACAGTTTCTTTTAAAAATGAGAAGTTGGTTTTTAAATAAATAAAGCGTATGTTTTGGTTCCTAAAGACCAGTTTGTGTGAATCAGTACTGCAAAAGGACCATTTTATTTTTCTCTATTTTTGACATGTGAGACTAAAATAAGGGGTAGATAAACCATAAAAGGCCATTGTTCTTTTCTGCTGGCCCTTCGGGATCGTAATCAAATAACATTCAAATGTTGTTTGTGCTGAAGGAGGTCTCACAGCGCATTGATTTCAGTATTAGATTTGCCTCTCTGAGGCTTGTGTTATCAAAGCCTTACAGGGAAACCTCACCCAAATCTATCAGCCACCCTGGCAGAACATAGAAAGACACATGAAATACACCCAGTTTAAAAGGATGCTTTATCTAAACCTGAGCATTGTTTTTCATCCTAAACATGAGAAACTGCTAAGGAAAAACACAAAAGATCTTAAGAAATCATACATGAAGCAATGGTATTTCCACAATTACAGCAATTGAAACAGACTCTATGTGCAATTATAATTGTCTTTTATATTTATAAGCCATAATCTGTAAGTATTTCCATAAGGATCTATTCTGTTACATATATAATATTAAAACAAATCATTAAATTTGTATATTAATTATCCATACAATGGCTTATTAAGTGTTATTGAAATTGTATTTATTTTTAGCAGCCTGGGTCATTATTAGATATCTGAAATGTTGAAGTCATCAAAAGTTAAGGCAAAACAAGCATTCATGGGCTCCGCAGAATATGGAAACTATATCATAATTTTAACTTCATAATTTGTCATTAAAAATGCTGTGTATTAATTGAGAGTTTTTCACTACTGTGCATTGCCTCCTTTCTTTTATCTGTGATACATATAAACCTTATGAAGTATTTAACATAGAATCAATGTTTCTTTTATATCCACCCATAACCCATAATTTAAAAAAAGAAATGCATCAGTTACAATACCACTTTAAGTGTTTATCATGAAATTCTGCAATAATTCTGTAATTTTACCACAACATAAGTTACATAACTGTAGTAAACAGAACCATGTCACTTACTGCAGATCCTCAGTATGCATAACAAATCTGTTATATAGTTCATACAACAATCACCTATAATCGTTAACCACCTCTAACACCTACAGTCACATTACTGCTACAAAGGTCAATCAGCTGTTCGGCAGCACGTCAGATGATGGAATAAGGCCTTGTTTGCTTTGGCATAGAAATAAGTGATGAATTAAGGCAAAAGGAAAATTAGCAGGTCCACTTGTGCATGTTTGCACTGCGTGTAGGAGTTATTCTGCAGTTGTGGTTGTTTTATGTACGTTGAGCGTCTGGTGTTTATTTCAGAACGCGCGTGGGTCGGTAACTCCGCCGTCTCGTGGCCTCCTCTACAAAAACAAATGTGCTTGAGTGTGTCACTGAGTGTCGTTCTTACTGTTGTTGTTGCTCTTAAGCTGTTGTAGCTGCAGGTCGATTCTTTCTTTCCTCTTCCGTTGGATCAGGTTGCCCCCAGCGAAACCAAGCACTCCACCCCCCATGGCAGCGACGACCCCCGCCACTTTAAATCCTGCTAAGAGTCCCAGCGGCCCCCCTAGCACTCCCCCCACCACTGCACCAGCCACGGGCAAAACCGCCAGCTTCGAACGGGCCGCCTGTGGACAAATAGCACATATAAACACATATCTATATTTAAATCTATATCTATAGACAGACAGACAGACAGACAGAAAGATAGATAGATAGATAGATAGATAGATAGACAGACAACATATGCACACAGTCATTGCGGATGTTAACAAGGGAAAGGGGAAAAAGTAATAATTATTATTTAATATGTAATGTGTTTAGTGTAATATTTAAATCATAACTATTTAATAATAACAATAATAATGATTTTAACAACATAAAAACAACTATTATTAGTTTCCTTGTTATGATAATTAGCATAATTAATTGTTAAATATTATTTAATGACAACAATAACATTTATTTTTAATTATTCTCTCTATAATATAATTTCCTTTTTTTTTTACATATTACTGCATGTTTGTTGTATCACAAAACCTATTTTTAAATATTAATAAGCAGTGAATAAGTTTTTTAAAACATAAAAAACATAATAATAATAAACCATTTAAAGAGATGTATTATTTAATTTTTTATCATTATTATTATTATTAATTTTCTTTTATTTTAATTTTAATTTTTTCCTCATTATCCTCCTGATATTTTTGACTTAACGCCTAAAAAAAAGTAAAGATTTTTAATAAAAATTTAAAGTCATTGTATCTGTGTTTTGCATGTATTTTTTTATAAAAATGAGCCTCATGTCGCTGACCCACATGCAATGTGCATGAATGCATCAAACAGTTAGAAATTAATCATTTAGGTGGCATCAATGTCCCAAAACGTTGTTTGAACTAACACACTTTTCATGTGCTGTTTTTCTGATAACCAAACAATTATAAAGTCTTTCATGTTCAGTTTCCAGCAAAACAGAAACATATGCAGTTGTATGTAAACACACACACACACAATATTAATCAGAGATCTAAAAAAAAAAAAAGGCACGATGAAATTGAACGTGTGCAGATCAAACCAGACCTAGTAAATTAATTTGATATCAGGTAAAAAGAAAAACTTCCTTAGCCAGATTATTCTTTAATTAGCACAACGAAACAAGCCCCCCAGCGCACACACACACAATTTCATTTCAGTGAAGATATGTAAACTTTAAAGGCAGGGTCGACCATCAAATGCCACCTTTCCTCTCTTCTCATCTCTCTTTCACCCTTTCTCATGCTCTCTTTCTCTGTCATCTAATCATCTTCACAAGGCAGGGTTAACCGAGCAGTTAATTATGTGTGGAGAGAGAGATTGAGGAAGTAACTCATGTTATTCATATACGCCTGAGCCAGCACTTTAAGGACTGACTTTGTGCGTGTGTGTGTGCGCGTGTCAGAATATCTATGTCTTTAGCAGTGAGTGTGTGTGTATGTGTGTTGACCACCCCCCTGTCCTTTTCAGCAGTCACAGAGGTGGGTCCACTTTCTAACACGGGCATCAGACAAAATACTCAATAGAACTGCATTAACTCTCAACTCCAAAAAAAGAGAAACATTTCAATTGAGACTCGATCAATAAAACACATACAAACCCTCGTTTGCACACAAACACACACGGCCCATGCCTCCATGTTTCACCCTTCCCTTGCTTTCTCTGTCAAAAGTTGGCGTGAGTATGTGTGTGTATATGTATCGAACCCCCAGCAGGAACTTGAATGCTGTTTATAGACTCTCTTTTACACTCTTTAGACTTCCATGCGCTCGCGCACACATCGACTCCCTGCGAGGGGCCAACCAACACACATCGATCCCTCTCCACTCCATGCCTTCCGCCACCATTGCCACCCCTCTCTCCCCTCTCTCTCTCTTAATTGTGGTTTCCTTGCGCTCTGAGGTGGATCAATGTGCTGATGGCAGGGTAGGCCGAGTGAAGCAGGGGGGTAGAGTGGAATCGATCCCCTAGCAGGAGTGTCCCCTCTCCCCTTACCTTCCCTAGGCTCTGGGTCCCCTCCTCCACATTAGCGGCTGCTATGCTAACGTTGGCTTCAATGCTGTCAATCTTTTCCTGCTGAGCCTAAGACAGAAAGACACAAGTTACAGACTGTTCATACACACAAACTACATAATGCTCCAGAGTAGGAGTATTACATAGGAGTAGTTGATAAATATATAGTTTTATAGTAGTCAACATTTGAAGTGGATCAAAACTTTTCATCAAAGTTGTCCTGAAACCTAAAACCAAAATGTGTTGTTGTTTTTGGACAACTTTGATTAAGTTTCTTATCCATTTCAAATACTGACTACTGTATATAGCAGTGAATATGTTTTTTTTAAAACATAAAAACATGATAATAATTATTATTATTATTGACAGCACTAAATATATATATATATATATATATATATATATATATATATAAAGTGCTGTCAATAATAATAATTATTATCTATCTATATATCTAGTCTGTTAGTTCTCATCCGTCCATCCATTTTTGTCATCTGTTTAATATATATACACATGTACACACATGCATGTTTATATTTTCATATATATTCATAGTTATGAATTTTATTATTAATTTTATATATAAATATGCATATATTACATATATTAATTATGTACACATACATTATGTAAATACAAACTTCTATTTTGGATGCAATTAATCACGATTAATCGATTTTAAAGCATAGATAGATAGATAGATAGATAGATAGATAGATAATCAACTTCTACATAAATACTTAATGTATCATTAAGAATGTACAATAATTAGAAAAATGCTGTTTAAAATAGTTTTGTATCATCAATCATTAAAAAAAATTCAAATCATAGTAAAAAGCAGACAAAGACCTGCTCAGTAATCTTGATTGTGGATAGCTAGGGGTTTGAGTGCTGGGGCAGAAGGGTGAATGGGAGGGGGCTGGTTGTCGGGGGTAACTGGGTGGTCTGTCGGAAGCTTATGAAATATTCAAAGAGTGGCAGCTGTCTCTCTGTCTAAATCAGTGTGAGCTCTAAGTAATCACTACACACACATGCACACATAAACACACACACATACACATACACAATAGAGACGGCTGGAAAAATCTTCTGTAACTCTCCAGCACAGAGTTACATGAGCCTGGCACCTGCACCCGTGTAGCATGGGTTTGTGTGAAAAAAAATCTGTATTTGCATTGCTCTCTGCAGCTCATGGCAACTGTAAAATTAGTGTTCCTCTTCCGCTTAATTTTGAAATAATTTGTGTGTATGTAAATGTGTCTTGAGTGTGCTTTCTCAGGGCTCAACAATAAGGATGTCCAGTTGGCCCAGGGCCAGTCTGAGAGAGTTTCAGGTCAGCTGATGAACTGTCTCTATCTGACTGGTGCTCCACTGCCACTAAATCTAACATTTGTTTATCCTGTATATATGTTTTTATGTCTTGCAGATTTAAAACATTTGTTTTTCTGACATGTATTGGACATTGCTGCAGTGAATTCTGTGGATTTAAATGTCACCAAATGTTAAGTAACATAGATTAGGCTAAGCTGAAATTTGGAGGTTGACCTATCAGCATTCAGTAAAGTTATAAAAATAAGATAGATAGACAGAAAAACAGAGAGACAGATAGATAGATCAATAGATAGACGGAAAAACAGATAGATAGACAGATAGATAGATAGATAGACAGACGCAAAAACAGAGACAGATAGATATAGAGACAGACAGACAAATGGATAGACAGATAGATAGATTGACAGATAGATAGACAGACAAACAGATCTGTCTATCTATCTGTCTATCCGTCTGTCTGTCTGTCTGTTTATCTGTCTGTCTCTCTGTTTTTCCGTCTGTCTCTCCGTCCAACTGTCTGTCTGTCTGTCTGTCTCTATATCTATCTATCTGTCTCTCTGTTTTTCTGTCTAGACAGACAGACAGACAGATGGACAGACAGATAGATCGATAGACAGATAAAATAAAGTTTTAGTTTGATGAAATAGTAGTTTGTGGACATTACACTTATTTATACATATTTTGGTAGTGGGGCCTGTGAGAATGAAATTGTTTTACTGAAAAATAATTTCACTTTTAGAATTAAGTCCTTCTGTTGGTTAAATAACGGCATGATTCATCATCATCAGTGGAGGAGGACAAGCCAAAACACTCATCACTAATCAAAATCCTATAAGCACTTATTTATTAGTCATCCACACACACCTTGCCACCTAACCCTGTAAACAGACTATTTTAAGACACTCACTAATGACTGGGTACGAAAGCTATTGATGGCTTTCTTTTTCTCTCCCTCCCTCCCCTCAGGAGTAGACGATAATCAGCACCGTCTGCTCACAAGCTGTATGGATGCTCAAGAGAACACACAGTCACACACGCAGACCTCCTGGGGTCATCTTTGGCTCAGTGTTAACCGAATAAACTATACTGTGGGTGTCCTCTACTGAGAGGCAAGCGCTAATAAGGCTGGCTATCATCATATTATACTTAACACCAACCAGATCCCATCATCGTTCCCCAAGAGTGTGAAGTGATTACTGACAGTCACGATCAACTGTTACTGATATTAAGCTTTTGTTCGGCAGCCCTGAACAAGCTAAAAGAAGCCTGTAGATACATCTGAAGCAGAATGACAGTAAACATACTCAAGATATTATTATTAAATGGGGCCGTTTTGAAGCATTTTCCCCTTAGGTTCACTATTAGTCACTATTAGTCTTTTGTCACTGCAAACATGTATGATTTTCTTTTTTTGGTGCTAGATTTTAGTAACCAAACCACAAAACTTCATTCCCATTGACTTCCATTGAATAAACATAAAAAAATGGAAGTCAATGGGGAAAGTAACTCAATTTGGTTATGAACATTCTTCAAAATATCTTATTTTGTAATCTGCTGAAAAAGAAACTCAGAATAACATTGGGGTGAGTAAACGATCACAGAATTAAAATTTTTGGGTGAACAATCATTTTGAGAGTGAGAGAGACAAATGATCTTTCCTCCACCAGTTTTCCAACTGCACATTGTTCTAATAACGGCTGCTATATGGCATGTCTTCTCATTAATCCTTGCTGGTTAGCACATGGCTGACAGACTGTCACCAATCTCTTTATGTCTTCTCAATCACACACACACACACTGCTGGGATCAATACCACCTTGTTGGCTCTCAGGAGACAAAGCCATTTGTCTGACAGCTCTGCCAAACCTAAGGGTTTTGGTCACCACCTTTTATCAACACACATACCACACATGCTGTCTCTCACTGTCTCTCCCTTCTTTCTTTTAAAAAAAACAAAACAAAGAATGAATCGTATCCATATCTGTGTGATACTTACATGAACAAGAGTGGAGAACTCGTTTACTAAACCATTTAACTCCAGTAGGTCCTAAACAAACATACCACAGCAGTCACACACACTGAAAATCTATGTATTCAAATATATTTATGTGTCTGTAAGTGTTTGTGTTTATTACCTCAGCTAAAGAGTCCCAGGACTCAGCAGCGTTCTGTTCTGGAGGAATTTCAGGCAGTAGCAGCTGTGTTTGAGTAACAGGGGAACCGGGCAAACCTGTATCACCGTCGCCTAACCCATCACATGAAAGTGAAAATGCTAGCAAACTATAATAATAATAAAAACACATCTTGAATAACTTCATAACAACCTAGACATACTGTGCAGTGTCTCTGAGGCAGTGCTGAGAGTTTCGTGTGTGCTGTGAGTTGGAGCATCCGGCCTGTTGATTGAATCCGAGTGAATCTGGAGGAACTCCTGAATGGCAGCAGAGGCTCGATCTCTGATTGGCTGAACAAGTTTCTCCAGAGCTTCGGCATCAGTGGTGCGGACCCGCCCACACAACTTCTCCATCTCCCGCAGGTTTGATCGCAACTGCTGCAGGGATGAAAAGTGAAATACTTTGTGATAACAGGATCCACCGTTTCATTCAAAACCTTCTATACAAATATGATACGCTCAAGTGAACGAAAAGTTTGGCAAATGGGAATATATAACACTGTGAATGATTGTGACAGTTTAACACCTTAGATCCTAGGATCCAACCCAGTACTGTCAAATCTTGAAATCTGAAACCCAAAATTGTTCTCCTTAAGTATGTTTGTATAAGTATGTAAGTTAAATAAGTATGTTTGTGAGTTTGCGAAAAGAGTTGGTTAAATACAGATTTTAAATCAGATTTCCTATTGCTTTTCCATTACCTTTACAGTGGTTTATGTTTACTAGATAAGTTATTATTTTTTTAAAGAAATAATTGTACAGAAAATGATGGGAAAGCTTTGGATATGGCATGTCAATCTTCTTTTAAATGACTATTATTATTAATATTATTATTATTTACATATTTATTTTGTAATGACAACTACTGTATACTCTTCATTGTCTTCATAATATTTGACAAATAAAATATTGTTACCAGAAAAAAGATCATTACAGAAGCGCACATGATTTTTCCAGAAAAAAATCTTTTTAAGATCATTATTCAAGCCTGGAGATCACAATTTCAAAATAATCGGATTTTTCTAGGTTTTTCTTGAGCAGAAGCACCCTGTGATTATGTATTTTCTCATTAATAAAGCAGGTGTTGATGAAAACCCTAGGATATACATAAAAAAGAACTGATGCTTTGTCAGAGCCCGTTGATTCCCATCAGCTCACACCCAGAAGCAAACATCTAGCAGGGATTACAGATCAATTCATATGTATTGAACAGAGGTCAAAACTAACAGCCGGCCAATCAAAGCGTTCCACTCAACTGCTCTCATTTCACACTCTGAATAATCATACTCAGGATCATCCCTCCTAACCGATTCACACACACACACAACATAGAATATAGTTTGGGGATACTAAGGAACTCAAAAAGATGAAATAAATCTTAATCTGGGTCAGTCCAGACCACCCCCCAAAGCTCCTTCTATAGGTGTGTGATGAGAGCAATCTTAGGGTTTTTCCTCTCTTGCTCTCTCTCTCTCTTTCTGTCCCCTGGGAGCTACTTTAACAATGCTTGTCTTGTTTCCGTCTATTGTCAGTCGTCCACATCTCGCTGACACAGAAACACTTGCAGGCTCTCACACACTCTCTGCCATGGTGGACACAGGAAAGCTCTCTGGCATCTCTGGGGGGACCAGACCTGGGTGCTAAGGTCACACACACACACACTCACCGCACATAACACACTCCAAGGACTGCCCCATGAGAGCCCCGGACAGACTCTCAGAGACATTAACACACAGGTTACATGCTTGTCTGGCCATTAGGTAGAGAAAAGACATCACACGTACACCATCCTATGCACAGGAGACCTGAGTCAAACATTACTTAATAAATATATATATATAGACACGTCTCACAGCTGTATCAGAACAGGATGAAGGCATCTTTTTAGCATTTTCATAGAAATTAGTGAATGCACAGATTACTTTCTTTTAGATTTTGTTTTTACCTGCATTGAACCTGATCAACATGAGGAGCAGTTCACCCAAACACAAAATATTTGATTAAGATGCACTTGCACTCAGGCCTTGCAAAATGTAGATGAGTTTGCTGCTTCAATGGAACAGATTTGGATAAATTTAGCATTACATCTCTTGTTCATAAATCCTTATTAGTGAATGGGTGCCGTCAGAAAGAGAGTCCAAACACCTGTAAAACATCACAATAATCCACACGACTCCAGTTGATCAATTTCTGTATTTATAATGAAAATCTGTGTGTTTGTAATAAACAAATTCAACTGGAGTGGTTTGGATTACTTGTGGACTATTGTGATGTTTTGATCAGCTGTTTGAACTCTCATTCTGACGGCACCCTTTGGTGAGCAAGTGAAGTAATGCTACATTTCTCCAAATGTGTTCCGATAAGAAACTCATCTACCTCTCAGATGGCCTGAGGGTTAATTTATTTTCAGCAAACTTTATTTATATAAAAAAAAGCTATTTATATCAGAATGTACAAGCTGCTCTTAATCATACAATGAAAGTCAATAGTGATCACAGCTGTCAAACTAGTTAAGTTAACAATTTCAAACTCAAACCACTGTGATTGCATGGAAGGCAGCAGCTCAAATAGACAGATAGAGAGATAGATCCTGCTTGATGTCTCCCTTTTAAGTTCCATTGAAAAAAACATTGTACAGGGTGAATTAAGGATAACAGGATAAGGATAACTTCAATTTTTGCCTGTGCCCATATGATGTTAAGATTTATTATGCATTTTAACCATGGCAACAGCCTCTTACATCACTAAGAATGTTTTGTCTGAGCAGAATTCCAGTGTTTTATGGCACATGGGAATATTTTGAAACCAGGTCACTACTCTGAGAAAACCAACAAAACCAACAATAAAACGGAGAGATTTTTTTAACTGAAACAACACATAAAAACCCAAATCTCCCTAGTCTTTAATGGTATTTGTCCCACACTTTGAGACACTGATTTTCCAGTCATTTTCATGTGGATAAGGATTTTTTACATTTTATTTTATGTTTAAAAAAAAACTTCAGTTGAACATGTCATGTTGAAAACAGTTGTGCTTCTTAATATTTTTATGGAAATCATGATACACTTCAAGATTCATTTCAGTTTAATATTACATTATTTATTTGAAAGAAAATTGTTTAATAACATTATTAATGTCTTTATTGTCACTTTTGATCAACTGAATGCATCCATGCTAAATAAATGTATCAACTTTAAAACAGTTATTATTGTCAATCATCATAACCTCAAAGTGCAAAAATTGCTATATTACAATTTTGTTGTACCTGGACAGTGCGGCTGGAGTTGATGTGCTCTTGATGCAGTTTGTCCCACTGACATCTCCTCTGAAACTACAACAACAAAGCTTAGTTAATTTCACCGCTTTAACTGTTTATGTATATTTAATAAAATCTCATTACAGCCTGGTAATTCACAATTATCTAGGTTTCCATGCCTATCCAAGATCCCCCAAACCATATTATCCTATTTTTTGTTCCTCAAGCAGGATAACCGGGAGAGATTTCAGATTCAGCACTCGACTCCCTATGGTGACCACACACAAAGACACATGGCTCTCTCTGTTGACCATATGCTGAGTTTTGGGTGTGATGCGCTGGGCTTTGCTGTTCATGTGTGTGTGTTTGTACCTTTTCTATGTTGTGCTGGTGCTGGTGCAGTCTCTCCAGGTCAGTGGGAATGGCCACTTTAATGAATTTCTGAATGGGGGGCTCCAGGCGCCGAAGTGGAAGCTTTCCAGCCTCTTCCGCCATCATAACCGTCTCTTATGACCTCTATTATAAGGTCAAAGACTTAACAAATCCATACGTAGTCTTTTTCTAAAAGACAGTAGGAGACAATATGAAAGTTAAACCATAGATGAAAAGTAGTGCTGGGCAATGATTAATTGCTATTAATCGCATCCAAAATAAAATCTTTTTTTGTGCACGTAATATATGTATACTGTTTATATTTATTATGTACATATAAATACACATACATGCATGTATATATTTAAGAAAATAAGTTATATTTAAATAGATAAATAACATAACACACATAATGTATGTGTGTGTATTTATATATATTATTATTTAAACAAAAACTATTGTGGATGCATTTAATAGTGAGTAATCGCAGTATTAAGTTGAGGGGGTGTGTAGAAAAATGTTTGATTTAGCACTGAATGCATAATTTTGTACCATGGTATTTACATTGTGCTCTGACATACTTCGAAGAATATAGTCCAACATCACAGCATTACTATTACTATGTTATATGTGTAGAAAACATGGTAAAACCAAAGATACTAAAGTGTAGGTGTCACATGTCAACATTATGTCAGATGTCAGACAGCACGTCTACAGCGTGATGAGACTGTTATTATTACACTGTCAATGTTACCCGACAAATCAGGACAGTGTGTTCACATTCTCATGTTCAATATTATACTTTTAATACGCCAAAACAATAAAATCCCTAGGGTAATTAAATGTGTAGAAGTTCAGCTAGCTTGCTACACTCCCTCAACAGAAGCTTTGTTCAGCTCTGTGATTGTAAACCACATATACTGAAACTGCCTTTTTTCAGTTTCAGTATTTCCTTACCTGTCGAGAAAACGGTAAACAGCGAAGCCCTGCTGTCGGTGATTTTAGTCGCTGTCACTAACTTTGTGTTTGTAAACAGTGGTTTCGCTTTGTGCTGTGTGCATCTACAAAATGTGTCCGTCGGTCTATGGCTCTGAGCGGAACTAAAAGGATTTAAAAGAGTGAACGTGCCTGGCAACTTTATCATCCAGGGGATAAAACACTTTGCAAACAAACAATGTTTAGTTACGAAAAATGCTTAATGTTGAATTTGAAATAGCACAGTTTTTCTGAGAGAGGTAACCTATTGAATATGCACATTTGGTCTTTGGAATTTCAAAGTAACACATTACACATATACTTCTATAGAGAGAGAAACTTGAAAAAAAACGTTTCACATTTCATAACAATAACATTTTATAATATCCAATGTGCACATATATTTTAGATCATTAAAAATATATGGGCCTAGATAGTGTACGCAGTGTCTTTCTCATGTACTACCCTTTCTGTTTCTAAGCTTAAAAAAAACTTCCTACAAATCATTACGTTCAACGAGTTGTGTACAAACAACAGCACATATCTGTTGCCCTATCAAAAGTAAGTCTAAAACAAATTTGTCCTGAGGTTTGGAATGATGAGGTTATCAGAAAGTGATTAGATAATGATTGCAGAATTGCATCACAGATTTTAAAACGTTTTGAGCATTCTGTGTTGGTAAATATATGGTGATTAAGGTTCAGACACACCACACACACCTGCTCTTCCCTCAGCACCCCAATGATCAGTGTTTCCGGCTTTAGGGAACACCGACGGATTAACCACATGTGAGCACTGAGATCCAACCAAAGCCCACTGTGTGCTCTCCCTCCCGTTGTCTCTCTGAGTATCTTTATTTATGTATCTCCCAAAGGCTTTTTGTAAAGCTCTGGATCTTTAGGTTTATTTTGCTGCCACACACATACACAAACAGAAAGAGATGTAACCACCATTTTAGTTCATAAAGAGCCTACAAAGAATTCACCCACACAACCAGGCAACCAGCGTGAAAAACCGCACTGCAGACAACAAGTTTCATAAGCCTCTTTTACAGGTACTAACCACCATATCTACATGACTGATAATCACTCCTCTGCTCTCCAATTGACTGATTACTATCACAATCAAATTAATAAAAGAATCTTCACAGAAAAATTATGTATCTTAATTTTGCTACTTTCTTTATGTAATTTATCATTTATAATAAAATAATAACAATCTTTTTTGCAATCTTACATTCTATTATGTTTAACTTACAAATTTATGCACACACACACACAAACATATATATATATTTATTATACATACATTTTCTTAAACACACTACTGATTCATTTTTTTTTTTAGCAAGGGTGCATTAAATTGATTCAGTAAGGACATTATAGTGTCATGAAAAAGATTTCTATTATTATGAAAGAATACTGAAGTAAATGTATCTGTCACCTATTCTGTGTGTTCTGTTTTGGTTTTCCCCATGTGTCTGTCTTTGCCCATATTTGGTAGTTCCTGTCTTTGATTATCAGTTAATTAGTCTCCCTCTGTGTTCCCCAGCTGTTTTCGGTTCTGCCCATTATGTCTGCGTACTTATATACCCTGTCTGTTTAGTTATCCCTTTGTCGGTCCTACTTGTTTTAATGTTATTCATGTGTTGATGCATTAAAGAGAATTTTTTTTCTATGTCTTGATTCAAGTGTGTTTACTACAACCATGACAGACTGGTGACAAAAGGACCGACTTAAAACCGCCAATCATGGCTGAGGACAGGCTTTGGTGTCTGCGGCAGAGTGGGCCGACATTGGAAAGGTATGTGGAGGAATTTTTGGAACTTTCCACCAAGGTGAGCTGGCCTGACGTTTGTCTCTGTGTCTGTTTTTGGCTGGGGCTGGACGATGATACAATTAGCTGCGATTTCCCTACATGTGCATTTTCCTTGATCGAGCTGATAAATCATGTTCTAGATTTAAGTCCAAATTCATAGTAGAGGAAAAACTTTCCAAGAATCATCGTCCTGTCCGAAAACCTCTGGGGCTTGCCAGCTCACTTCCCGCCTGAACCCTCCACATACCTGTCTAATGGCACCAAACACTCATCTGCACCCAGCGCCGTTACTGTCCTCAGCCTAAAGCTGCCGATGCCCGCACCGCAAGAGTGCCGTCCAATGCCGTCCGCAAGAGTGCCCACCAGAGCCTGCTCCTACTGAGTGGCGTCCAGTATCAGCCCCACATAAATGCCTCCCGAGCCCTGTTCTACAGTCACGGCCAGGAGAGCCACTCCCGAGTCCTGTTCCCGAGTCACGGCCAGGAGAGGCGTTCCAGTTCCCCGCGGATTCCGTTCTGCAGTCATGGCCAGGAGAGCCATTCTTGTTCCCTGCGGATTCCGATCCGCAGTCACGGCCAGGAGTGTCACTCCCTAACCCTGAGAATCCAGTCTGCCAGTCACGGCCAGGAGTGCCGATCCCTAACCCTGAGAATCCAGTTCCCCAATCTCGGCCTGGTTTGGCGTTTCCGATTCCGGCGATGCCGGTGCCCATGCCTCGTAGGCGTCTTCTACAGTAGTGGCCATACCTCCAGTGCCTGCTTCTTCAGTCTGGTCCCAAAGGACTGCACAGCCGAGCCCACAGGAGAGCATAATGGACCTGGCCATTCCCCCTGAAGTCAAAGCTCCTTGCCTCACTCCAGAGTCACTGCTGGTTCCATCCAGCTCCCCTGAACTTCCACTGTTCCCGTCCAGTCTTCCAGAGCTTGCGTTGCAAGAGGCACGTATGGTTTTGGAACTTCCCAAAGAAGATTTTTGGGGGGCTATATAGCCATGGCCGTGTTAGGGGTGGGTGGGATAGGGGCTTGGACATGGGCCCCTAAGACTCCTGATCCACCATGGCCCCCTGAGGCTCCTGATCCACCATGGCCTCCTGAGACTCCTGATCCACCCTGGAAGCTGTCTGTGACTGTGCCCTCCCTTCCTCCCCTGTTGTCATCTTTGTTTTTGTTGTTTTGTCACGGCGTGATTTCTAAAAGACGACACTAAGCATGCTACTAAAGCATTCAGTGTTTTTTAAAAACAGGAATAAAGTGTTTAAAATATATTACAATAAAAAAGAATTATTTTGAACTGTGATCATAATTTACATTATTATTACTCATTTACTTTATCAAATAAATGCAGCCTTGATCAGCATGAGAGATTTTTTTTTTTCAATAACATGCCACCAAAAAATCTTACCAACACACATTTATGATCTTAAAAATCAGCAAAACACTGATTAAGCAAGAGACATAAAAAAGAGCGTGAGATACATAAAGACAGAAAGAAAGAGTGGGAGGATGGAAAAACGGAAAGTGTTTGTGGTAGAATCTAAAAAGGGCTTTCGAGGGGAGAATATGAACCCAAGAACCTTGCAAGCTGCAGTACGTTCATCCAATCAGTCTCAACTTCTGACATGAAGCAGAGTTCTCCATCTCTCCAGACTGTCCCTCCCCTACCGCCCTCATCCATCCTGACCGAGGGGGAGTCCCACTGTAGTGGGGTAATACCACGTGTCTGTGAAGGGACCAGTCTTCATTATATCACCATCATCTTCACTTCAACCCCATCACCCAAAGGTAAAACCCAAAAGGCCAGACCACATTATTCAATGAGATTAGAATCTGGAATACCCCCTTCACAGATCAAACAGGCCAGGGCAGCCTACACCCGTGCTTCATACCAAAACAATATGAGACTAAAACTAAAGAGATCCTGTTTAAAAAAACATAATTCTTACCTTTTCTGAAGAAAATGCGAGTGGTGTGCTAAGGTGTTTGCCACGTGTTTTGCATCTGAGTGTTTTTAGCGTGTTGCTACAGTATTTGTTTGTTTTAGTGTTCTGGGTGGTTGCTAACTCATAGTCAAAACGGTTCATTCCAAAGTTACTTAACTTAGATAATGGCTCAGGTTGTTCTTTCATTACAAGTCTATTTGATCTTTTAACCACTTTATCATCTTTCACCCACTTTACTAGGTTACACATCTTTTCAACAAGCCGTGCAAACTGAGGTAAAATGAAAGTTTCAGCTCAAACAGGATACATATGTGATTAGAGTTTTGCTTTCTTTAGAAACCAACACTTGTTATAATTAATGAGGGATAGTGACATTGTATTAAAATTGTGAATTGCCTTCAGATTTGAAATTAAATGTGAGTTGCCTTCTTTATTTTCAGGAACTTCTTTATTTTTAACTTTATTTCTTTATTGTTTGAACTACCAAAAAGCTATCAATTTCTATCCCAGGAACTCTTTCACATAGACCAACAATCAATTTAATGCAAACTTATTCTTGGTTTTAAACTGGATTACAGATCAATACTAAGATTTGTTTTAGGGCTCAAGTGTTTGATTATGTTTGTCATCTTGCTCTAATTGTAATTGTTTAAATATATAAAATAAAAGTTTATTATATACAAGGTTTGTCAGGTAATTTTGTATTTAATTTAATTTAATTTTAATTTAATTTAATTTACATTTTTGGAATGATTCTAGATCATAGCTAATGCAAATGTGCACTTCGGCATCAGACATGATTTGCATTTGTGTGTGTGAGTGTCAGTCTCGCTCTTCCGCTAAAGCTTTGTTTCCAGTCCACACTGTGTGAGTCCAGCCCTGCTGATCCCCTCAACACACTCGCTAACAGCCAATCAATATATCATGAGCCACACAAACACACCACACCATACTTACAGGGAAATGAGGTGTGTGTTGTGTGTGTGTTTGTGTGTGTGTGCCCTCCCCTGCAGCTCTAATACAGGGTTTTAATGAAGACTCCAGGGGGGTTGGCTACCTGTCACTCTGAATCGATCTGCCCTCCCCCAGACTGACAGCTTCACCAACCTATCATCCACCTGTCTAAGTGTGTGTGCCACCGTGAGAGTGTTTATAACATCCTCTGAAAGCTTGATATATTATAAAAACATATAGTTTCTCAATGATTCTCAATAATGCCTTTTTATCACGATTAATCACATCCGAAGTAATTTTTTTTACATAATGTGTGTATAATGTGTATATCTATTATGTATATATAAATACAAAGACATGCATGTATATATGCAAGAAAAATACTCTATATTTATATATATTTATAATGTATTAAAAAATTTAAGTAACACTTGACACACAAAAAATATGAGAAAAATTTATCTTAATTCATAGAGTTACAAAAAACAAGAGAGACGTTTATCTTCAATGCTAATTTTTTTATTTTATTATTATTATTATTTACATTTTTCTGTCACACCATAGGACACACTGAAATGTCAACTACCCATATATACAGTGCCCTCCACTAATATTGGCACCCTTGGTAAATCTGAGCAAAGGTGGCTGTGAAAAAAAAACGGCATTGTTTATCCTTTTGGCCATTCGTTCAAAAAATTCACTAAATTTGAACCTATCATTGAAGTAAAACAATTTAAAATGGGGAGAAAAACTGTTTTTAAATGTTTTTCTCCAATACTTGTTGGCCACAATTATTGCCACCCAATTATTGCTATGTCCTTTTCCCAAGATAAGAGCTCTGAGTTTTCTTTTGTAATGCCTGAAGAGTTTGGAGAACACCTGATAAGAGAAAAGAGACCACTCCTTCATCCAGAATCACTCCAGACCC
>JAUMHE010000068.1:11594135-11630889 GCA_032359235.1 Enteromius mattozi | reverse complement strand
GATAAACAATGCAGATTTATTTTCACAGCCACCTTTGCTTAGATTTACCAAGGGTGCCAATATTAGTGGAGGGCACTGTATATATATATATATATATAAACACACACACACGCACACACACACACATCACTGACAAACCATCATGGGTTTTTTTAAAAACTTAGAATCTGTTTTTATATATATTTTCCATTTAATTTTAGTTAAATAATTACAAAAATAATTTTGTTTTTGTCATTTTTAGTAGTTTTTATATATATATATATATATATATTCTTATTTCAGTTTTAGTTTCAGTTATTTTAGTATATAAAGCAAACAGCTAAAATAAAAAGCTTTTTATATTTTACTTGATTTCAGTTTATGTTTATTTATTTATTTAGAGTACTGAATGTTTTTTTATATGGTTTCAGTTTTAGTTTCAGTTTTAGTTAACTAAAATAACCCTGATACACACATGCAAAATCCCACACTCTCTCTCTCACACACACACACACATATATATATATATAAACCAAATGACTTTTTCAAAATTACAAAATAGTATTTTTAAAATTACAGGAATGCTAGTACAGTAGTTGTCTGTTAGGCACAGTGTTATGGTAGAAAATATATAGTATCAATATGCCTATGGAGAATCCCTGTAAACCACATATACAAGTGTGTGTGTGTGTGTGTGTGTACGTTCATGTATGCCCATGCATGGTGAGCTTTGCTCTTGACAATCCCAGACAAATTAGAAGAGTGATGGAGGAAGACAGAGAAAGCGCAGCCGTGTCAGTGTGTATGTGTGCGAGTGTGAGTGTGCGTCGGCACCGAAATGTCACAGCATGGATCAATGGGGCTTAACGAGGACTGCAGACTTGATGTGGTCAGAATCCCCCAAAATGATCTGAATCTGTCCCCCAGCTCAATCCCATACCTAAAGCTCAATGCAGTGGGGACCCTGACCAAAACCCCCCCGATACGCACATATTAGGGTACTAGAGGGTATTAGGCTGTAAAGACACCTGGCACGTCGACACTTTTTGAACTTCACAAAGGGGGAGTCCCTCGGCCTCATCCTGAGTCGTGACAGCAAACACAAGCTTCAAGAGAAAAACACTTCTGATGCTTTTACACAGAGGTGAACAGAAAAACGACACTTCCACTCAAATAATCAGAAGGGTTTTTTTATGATTTCAAAGTGCTGAACAGAGCCTCCAGTGAACCAAAGAGAAAAAAAAACTAAACAAACCAAAAGAGACATTGAAAAACATGTTTTTTTTTTCCTTTTTTCATATTTCTTCTCCAAAAAACAATGCACAACTTGTACCACAAGATTTGAAAAAGCTATCAGATAAAAACACTTCAAAATATTAGTTTTGTATTGTGTATATATATATATTTATATATTTATATAATTTGTACTTTCTCATCTGTTCAAACTGCTGCCGTATGATAAAGTAAGCGAGAACGCCCAGTCAGTAAGTGTGTTCAAGCCCTTGTGGAGCCGGCAGTCTTTGCAAAATAAATACAAGCAGAGGCGAGAAGGAGAAAACCATGCATATAATCCGTTTTTACTTTTTTTTTTGTACATATAAAAGACATTTTTGCACCAATGTCCTCCATATTAATAAATGGCGTAGACAGTATAAACATACAAAAATGAGCATGAACGTGGAATGTTTCATTCCTTCCATCCTCTCTCTGCACCTGCGTCTCACCTGCCTTCTCTTAAACTCCTGTTTATTTTTAAGTGCTCAAAGCCCAATTCTACTCTTTTTAGTCTGTTAACCTACCACTAAAATCCCTTGGTTTTTAATTCATAATAATAATAATAATAATAGTAAAAACTACAGTAATTTCAAGTCTGTGAAACTTTGTCGTTTAAAGTTAGTGCGCAGACCGGGCTAAATCATCTCAATTGAAACCGTTACTTTACAAGGCAAGTCTTAGTATTAAAATAATTTAGAGTTTGAAATAGGACTGGAACAAACACACACACTCTCTCGTTCTCTCCTCTCTCTCTCTCTCTCTCTCTCTCTCTTCGTTTACAATAGCACTTAGTAAATTGCACTTGTTTGCAGGTTTCTGGGGTGTGATCAACTGTGATTCTGGACATTAATGCACTCTGTCATTCGGTCTGTGTGGCGAAAGCCTCCCTCAGAGACACTCCTACGTGTTTTCACACACACATCCACTTCGTTTCTGCCAACGACAGTTGATATGTCATAATCTGGCATCTGAAGCTGGCGTTTTGGATCTGTGCGTATGTGTGAAAGGACAGTTCGCGTGCACTTGTGTGTTTGTGAGTGTATGTTTGTGATGAACACAACTGCTGTCATTGAGGTGGATTGTGGTGGAACTTTTGGACCGCCTGCAAAGAAGCCGTTAAGTGTGCGTACTCACACACGCACGCACATACACACATTCTCGCACGGTAATACTTCTCCTGACGTGGCGCGCTGAGCTATAGGCATGGCGCTCGTTCCCAGGGCGCGTTACGTCAGATACGCTCAAACCCCGCCTCGTATCTACACTATCAGGCGCAGAGCAGAGATTAAAAGCGCTTATATGATTGGTTTCTCCTCAGACACGTTTGTTTCCTGTGAGGATTTGGGGACTTATGGGAAATTGAGTTCAGTGTCACTGTTAGCTTCTGGCTCTGTCCCTCCCAGGGTGAGTTTTTAGCCGCTGTGGGCGTGTCTGAGTGAGCTTGTGGGCGTGTCAGTGATGTGCAAAAAAAAGGGGCGTGGTCATCAATAGGGCAAGGTGTCCAGAAACCTATCGATGAGGGGTGGGGGTGGGACCAGGTCCTCAAGCTTCAGGTAGAAGATCCTCTGTAAGCCTTGCGTACGCTGTGTTCGAAGCTCCGCCCTCAAGCCCAGCACACCTCCCAGAGGGGGCAGGGCCTTGCCAGTTGAAGCCACAGCTCCTGCGCTGACTGAACTCAGGTGATCTCGCAGGCAGCAGATTAGTTTGGATTGCAGTTCCTCCACTTTTTTAGGCTCCTTCAGACCGGGACATTGTTCTGAAATGAGAGGACAGAATATGAGTGTTTTTGCTTAATATTGAAGGGAGGGGACAATTCTTTGGGTACTTTAATCAAAGAACAGGGACGCAACATCTCAATTCCATAATGACCAGTGCAATCTACCAAGAACAGTGCAAATTTCCACCTGAGTTAAATAATGCCACAAATACCAGTGAACTGACAAGTACAAATCTTTGTAAATCACATTGCGTGATTCATTTCAGTACTCTCCTTCCATAAATTTACAGGTGATTTACCAAAAGGGAAACTCCTACAAATGCAATAAGGTGATATCAATATGTTGAGTCACAAATATAACTGTGTCCATGCTTATTCAGGATGAATTTCCCACTTTTTGTCTTCACTAAATCCTGACAGTAGTTCTTTAATGCCAAATCAAAGCTTGCACTGGAGCAAGCGGATAGCAAATCTGACCCACAATAATATATTTCAATACAATTTTTTTTCTAACAATTCTCATCCTCAATCAGCGGTCTAGTGTGTCTTTTTATCACACTTCAAACAACTCTATGTGTGTGTTAAGTGTCCATAGTATGGTAGAATAGCCATGGAAGTGCAAAGGGATGCTGGTTTTCCTTGGATATATCTGTGTGTGTGTGTGTGTGTTCCAAATCTATGTGTCTAGAGCAGCTCCATTGTCACTGCATTCAGCCTACGTCCTCTCTCACTCTCACAGTTTTTTTTTTTTTCTCTTGCTCTCCCTGTGTCTCTCGCTCTCTCCTGGGGGATGATCGATGGCGCTCTTTCACCGCAGACACTTTTAGAGGGTCGATAGACTGAGTGGAGGAGTGGAGAGAGGGAGAGAGAGAGAGCGAGCTAGGAAGAGGAGAGAAGTAGGGACCTGAGCTCTGCTGAGTAGCGCTCAATTCCTCTACAGAGTTAAGTGCTGCTCCATGGGGGCTACCAAACACACACACAAACACACACACATCTCTACACACACACACATACACACACACACACAACACTGTAGATTGTGGCTGAAAAAAGAGAGGTAAGATTGGGGCAACTGGGTGACTGATTGACAGCTATATCTCTCTGTTTTTATTCACACTTGCTGTCTTTAAAGTTAGCTTAAGATTAAAATGATCTTTTTGAAATGTTTTCCCCAACATTAGCATGTTTCTATTTAAAATGGGAAAAATGTGAACATCACAAAAACTTTTTTTGCAAATAAAGCAACAAAATTTTTTTTTAGCTCACTGAATTAAATTTATGCAAAAATCTGAATATTGAAACATTTTTTCGAAAAAAAAATCAGTGTTTTTATTCAACGTAATAATATTATAAGTGTAAGTTCCATGACTTTGAATTTAATTTATGCATAAAATCTGAATATGGTTGGTGCCATTGCACTACTAGCTTCCCGAGTTCCTGATCTGATCCTGATCTGTCATATCATAATATTATATAATTAATATCACAATGTCAAAAATCTTTTATTTTAATTAATTTAATTAATTTATTTAATTTTTGCAAATAAAGCAGTGCTTCCATCCATGTTATATTTTCTACTACAGTCACATGACAGTTGAGGACTTTTTAGTCATATTCATCTACATCCATCTATGTAGTCAATAAACTTGTTTCCATCATAATTTATGCACATCCATCTCAATTTAGCGTAAAACTTTTTTCATGCACATTTTTGAAATTTGATTTGCATCTCTGTTTTCCCCCAGCATTATTTTAGGCAATATTCCAAAATACTTTGATAGAAACCCAGCTGTCTTTATTCTTCTAATGTTTGCCAGAATGTGCCCGTGTTTCTGTGTGTGTGGCGCAAAGTGTGTTTGTCTGTATATAGGTCGACCTGCTGTTTAGCCTCTGTGTTAATAATGCATGGTAAGACTGGAGCACCTGCTGACCCAACCACACACACACACACAGTCCTACTTTGTCAACCAATAATCAACTATCTCCACCTGCACTCAAAGAGGAGATGCACACAAACCTCACACATCTCTGTGTCTTTGCAGTGTGTCTGTGTGTGTGATTAATGGGGATTATTTCTGCTGTCCAGGTAAACCTAATCTCTGTCAGCACCTGCCCCACACCTGTGATCACTGTGACGACCGCTAGCAGCGGGACAAAAGGGGTATAAATACACAAATACAAGAACGACAACAGAAAGTAACAAGTGTGTGAAATGCATAGAAAGGGATTTCAGAGTGTTTTTCAGAGGTTGCGTGTTACCTGTAAGCAGCACTAGGGCGCACAAGCAGGAGAACGCAGGCATGTCAAGGTTGAGACTCAGCAGGCGATTGCTGAAGTCTCGGATGGAGTCCAGCCACTCGCCAAAGCCGCGCAGGCACTGCTGCCGGTGAAGGACCAGGCCTGTGCAAAACACGAACTTCTCGTCCGTCAGCAAAGACCTGAGCAAAAGAGAGGGAGAAGAGGTTTAGATGAAGAACTGTTGTTATTTATACTGCTTCAAGGTGCCGTTTGAAGCCACGAGTTCAGTCGCAGCCTTTCATCTTTTAATTAATCGCCGTTCTTCTCGTTCCCTTCAGAACAGTTACCTGTTTCAATTTAGCAAACCTCTAATTCTGCACATAGCCACACATGCTATCAGAAAGCACACACAGTCGCTGCTGTGACACACACATGCTGATTATCACCTCTCTCTGATTCATGTGATGACGATCTGCCTTTGGATTGGCTGCCGAATCTGTGTTTAAGGCATACTGCACGGAAACAATTACCATAGCGACAAATGAAAGCCAGTACAGGGAAGAGCACATCAAAGATAGGAATGGACCTAATTATGCCAAGCTTTCCCAATTAAAGCTTTTAAAACATTCCTGAGATTATACTCTTTCTTTCTTTCTTTCTCTCTCTCTTTCTCAGATCTGCCCTTTCAGGGTTGGAGGGTTCTGGGTCAAAGCAGTAAAGTTGTGTCTTCACGTATTCTCACGAAAATCGCTTGTGTGTAATTGCAGCGAAACACCCAAACACTCTCTCTGCACTCGTCCATCTTCTCAATCCACTCATCCTCTCTCTCTTTTGGTTTGTCTTCAGCCCTTCACTCTCAACCCTGCAATTTAGGAAGAAAAACTTCCTCTCGTTTTTCCCGTAGAGTGCTGGCTTCTGCTGCGTGAACTGTTCTTCATTAGTCTGCACGAAAACACACACTCGTATAGATGAGGGGTAATGGAAAGGGGATGAAGGGAAAACGGCGAGGAGGAATATTCGAGAGTCATCTTCTGAGCTGTTTTTGAAGCCCGGAGGGGTAAATAATCAAAATGTGTGCTTCATTAATGCGGTCTAATGGTTTTAGGCCACTACATATGAATGCATATATACAGAATCCACAGACTGGTGATGTTATATTGGAAAGTGTGCATCATTTAGCCCTATTCACTACAGGAGAGCACTTGAAGTGAGTACTATGAAGGGAGCAGGGCACTTGTATGTGGGCGTCTGGAACACTTTACATGAAGATGTACATGACTGTTATTTTATTCTAACATGATGTTTATGCTAACAACTAATAAAGTGCATGCTAAATTAATGTATTTATTGTTCATGTATATTTATTTATTGATAGGAATATTAGTTTTTGACAATTTGAGGGTGAGCAATTGATGGGCCGGGGTAATGAAGGTGAGGGGTATAGTGGATATACTTTTAATTTAAGTCCCCATTTTTCTTTTTTCTTTTTTTAAAGCGAAAGGATGAAAGCATGTTATAAACATTAGTCTTGCATTTAATTCAATAATATTTGCACATTTTCATTTACGCTACTTCACGGAGTAAGGGTCATTATGAAATTAATATTAGCCACAATAGATGGGCAAACTTTGCAATAAATAATTCACATTTTACAGGATTAAAAAACATCAGAGCGCAAAAACCTGTACTGTAATGTACTGATTATTGTTAGCTATTTTTATTTTACCACTTGTGCACCTCCAGTTACATATTCTCATGCGTTAGTCAGATGAGATGAGAGGTAACTCATGGTGCCCCTCCTGGGTAGTCTGATTTTATAAAATCATTTCTAATTACTCTGATACTGACGTTCTGACTCTAAAATGATAAAGATTAAACAATAAAAGTGCCGGTAATACATACCACAGTGTCCGGCACATTTCGAGCATTGGCTCTGTTATGAAAGAGTGCTTACTTTGGCTGACGTCTTCATTCGAAGTTGAAGTTGAAGAGGCAGTATCTATGTCACTCTCGGAACAAAGCGGGCGCGAGCGCAATCATCAATCATATTTAAAGGGAAGCCGGCGCATCCTGACCTCATCTCTTTCTTCACTGGGTGTTAATGCAATGTTTGCATTTATTTGCATCACATGCGATTTGATTAGCTACTCTTGTGGTTGACTGTAATGATTTGGCTAATGCAGGACACTACAGAGTGCACATCAGAGGGGATTTAGAAGTACGCAAAGCCGACCGATAAAGAAGCGGGTATATGCCGTATACACCTGCGCACACCCTGCATTACACCACTGAGACTAACAAGACCATGCACCAACATGCATCAAGAGATGCTGAGCTCATTGACAAATGTCTTGTAAGATCTTGTAAGATGCTTTCTCTTTACACAGCACTGTACGCGTGATTGCCAAATCGAAAGTAAAAGTAAACAGCGCAGGCGCTCATTCAAAAGGATTTCAATTCCGTGCAAACTGGTAGAGGCTCCTTGATACTCCAAAGTTATATACATTATTAGCAGGTTTGTGGGTGTGGACAGGAGTGGAGACTGCGTTGCGGGAAGAAAGCGGAAAAAGAAAAATATAGGAAGCTCAACAGAATATCATAAAAATTTTGTGACTGGCTGTTAGTAGTGTGGGCCAAGCTTCTGATAGGGTGGGCCAGGCCCACCCTGGCCCCCCCATGGAGCCGGGCCTGGTTCTAGGGAATATGGGAAAAATGAGGGTTTCATTTCATGTTTTAAAATGAATCATGAGGACGCACCACCCAGCATCACATGATCATAAACAGTGGAATTACTTCCTTGCATATATCCTTCACTAACAGCCATGCTTTCAACCCTTTCATGAAGGGTTTAAAAATGCAGTTTGCAATCAGTCTATTATCTACCGCTGCCATAGAAAAGGAGGGAAAACAGCAAAAGAGTGAATACAGAATGAGTGAAAGCTCCTCTTTACAGCACAAAATTAACAACAGCACCCTTGAGGAGAGAAACGCACACATTCCTATTAAATGTGCGTCAGAGTGAGTCGCTCTCTTTCATTCATGCAGCCGCATGGGGTAAGAATATGTGCAAGTGCGAGCCACATAAGATACCATTCTCTGGTGTGTTTTGGTGGAGTAGAGTCTATTTTCAAAACATGTGAGAACTGTGAATGTTTGTGAGCGGAAAATGTGCAAGTTTGCCCTTATTGTGAAGTCTCCACACATTCTGAACGTGTATCTTGTGAGTTTTCGAGTGTCCGTGACGTAAGCCCGGATGAATCCCCCCACTTAAATGAGTCAGAACCCAAGTCTGCAGCTCCCTACTGAGGCTGTGACGCCACCACCCACTGCCCTCCCTCCCCGCACCTGCTCCTACACTATCAGAGAGGGAGAGAGAAACACAGAAAGAGCACCAGAGCTAGTTAAACAGGGAGCAGCTGAGCTGAGACAAAAATCCACTTCCTGTTAAAGCAACATCAGAATGTCACTGAGTCACAGAGACACATCCACACACGCATGCTTCTACTTAAAGTCAAGAGACAACAGGTTACTTCTAGTCTGGATGCAAACTGTTCCGGCCTTGCGAGTTAAACAGAAATGCAACATAATATGGGGAATATAAAATGTAAGCGATCATCAAAAAAGAACTGTTTCTGCCACACAAAATGTCTTGGTAGGAGGAGGTGGTTAGGCCGGGCTGTTAACCAATAAACTTAAATAAGTGAATTCCACAGGATCTTCCACACAGTGTCCATAGTAACCTTAAAGTGCTGAATAGAGAGCAAGAACACACATACTCGTTGTTGTATAGAAAGTCACAAGTAACTAGCAGCGACTGCAGCATATTACACAATATAAATCATGACTCCGTCTGTGGATGACTTCTTTCACAGTCATAATGACACTTTACACCTCATGCTAATTTTTAAACCAGAAAGAAAATCCTAAGAGACGTATGAGACATCACTAATAGCAAGTCATGGAAAAATCTGACAGTTGCAATGAGATATTATAAGTGTAAAGTCAGAGTGTAATTGCTATAACTATCGTTTCCTCCCACAGCTGTAGTCATTCAGATGAGAGCTGAAAATGTCCAATTAGGATATTATTACAGGCTCTTTTCTCTGTAATGTATTTCAGACAAAGTATTTGATTGGGGGGCAAATATTAATGATATATTACTGGAAATATTTTATTAAGCAACATTGTGAATACTGTGATGATTGTGATGCACTGTTTGGTGTCTCTGATTAAACTTTAGTAGCAAAAAAGAGATTAGTTGAGTTCGATTCATTCCTGTGAATCACTTAAAACTGTTTGTTTCAACAAATTGATTCAAACATGATTCAGTGATTCATTAGAAATGTTCAATGAAATCTCCATGTGGCAGTTTTATATATTAAAATGTTTAAATATTAAATGTCTAATAAAATTTCTAATAAAATTAGAATGACATTGAATATCAATCTTTCTTGTGTTCATTTAGCAAAAAATAGTGAAGACATTTTTGACTAGATTTCTGTTGCATTTTACATCTTACATCAAACATTTTAAAATCTTGGCTCTTGGCTACAGTGATTGTTCTTCTGATAAAAAAAAATACATATTTTGGGAGAATACATTTAATAATAAATAAAATTAATATCTGGAACAAATATACTGCATTGATAATATTACACCTTATACATTTACATGGCTAAAGTAACTGGCTTTTAAGCAATATTAGGTAAATGCATAATATACTGTATACAGCATATCATTAAAAACATAGGAATGTAAGATTTTTATTAATTTAAATTGTGCTATAGTGCCAAGCTCTATTATTATGGAAGTTTTAGTGTATGCTGAAGATGGTGTACTTTTCAGTGTTTTCAGTGCCCTAAAATCTGCAATGTGAGATCTGTGTGTGGTTGCACGTACCTGTTGGCGAGGCGAAGCACGAAAAGCTCAAGGAAGGCAGAGTCAATGAGCAGGTTCTGGTCATCATGGTGAAGCTCAGAGAATCCAGGCAGCCGTTCCGCCCAGCAGCGTGTCACCTCCATGGAGCCGGTTAGCACTCTGTAGAACATCTGGATCTGCTGAGACTCAGATAGACCCACTGGCTCCACCGCACTGAACTACAGGAAGAGAGAGACATGAGTATGCCACACAAATCAATAAAACAAAATAAAATAAATGTGAATGGTTATATTGTTGTTTTGACATTAAATTATGCTTTTGTTTCGTAATTTAATAATTTATGAAGTAAATTATCAAATAATGAAGAAATACACCAAAATTCATAAAGGATCTCTCCACTTAGATACCTGACTGTAGTCTAGTTCTCGTGGTGTAGACTGGGAATAGGCCCTCACTACTGCATTCAGCAGGCTGAGGGGAGGTGATGGGGGTGAGGGCTCCGGCTGCAGGGGACTCTTTGGTTTAGACGGCAAGCGACCTCTCCTCCCCTTCAGGTTGTCTGTGCGCACCACTGTGTCAAACACACAAACATATTTTAGACAATGCACAAGTTCTCTACAAGCAGTTATAACATCTAAATATTATCATGGATTAATATTATTCAGACCATATGTTTCAATTCCATAACATGCAAAACAGTGACAAATAAATTGATAAATTTTGATAAATTATCCTTCATATTCATTATACCAATCCCTAGGAAATCAAAAGCATTTTGCATGTTTGTTTAGTAGTTTCTTTCCCTCTATGTCACTCAACAATGCTGGACTGGCCAGTAGGGGGCAGCTGAAATCTGCACGATTGCATGTCTCAGAAGGAAGGGATGAGTGAAGGTGAGATATAATAAGAACAATATATGTCTGACCAAATCTCCGGATGAGATGGATCAGATGATCAGAGGTGTAATCTTTTTAAATCACATGGTATTCATGCTTAAATTCTATGAGAATTAAATGTCCCCATGAACACATGTGCCTGTGACTGTCCTGTGTGTTGTGTTATTACCGGTTCTGAAGCTGCTGATAGGCTGTGATTACAGAGGCAAAGTACTGCCGGTAAACACCTCCATTATAGTTTAATTCATGCATTCATACTAACCAACCAAACCAGCTACGCACCAAATCTGAATTAATCCATAGCGCTTCTTGAACGTAGCGTGTGCATCTGTGGGTTTTAAGTCATTAAGATAAAGAGTGTCTATCTCCTTTGCATCAGTCTCTAACCAGAGGTCCGGCCGAGGTCATATGCACCAGGGCCTATTGTGTGATAATTGGTTTGAGTGGCCTAGCCAGACATATTATAGGTGTGTGTGTGTTTAATACCTTCTTTCACCATGCCTACACTGAGACACTTCTGGAAGCGGCAGTACTGGCATCGATTTCTTCTCCTTTTGTCCACAGGGCAGTTTTTACTGGCCAAACACACGTACTTCGCATTCTTCTGCACCGTCCTCTGCAGCCACCAACAATAAAAAGAGAAAAGGGAGAGAGAAGAAAAACAATAAGCTAACAGGTCTAAACATATTATTTATTTAATTTGATCCCGTTTTTGGCTAAGAATTAAAAAGGAAGCTTGCAGGTCAGATTTTAATTACAATGTGAAAAAGCTCCGGCTCCATCAGGATAATTAGATAAAATTAATTTTCCAACATGTCTTGCCTGCAGGAGGGACAATTTTATTAGCGCAAGCTACTGACAATGAAGATCAGTGCAAAGCGTGCTGAGGCCGCTCCCGCGAGACATCCCGCACCGCGTGATAAAATTGTTTGTGAAACTCGCGGGTCAGCTCACGGCACCTCAGGGTTTTGGCGGATCGTGCCTCTGCAATAACCCCCCCTGGAGTTGTTTTCTCCTCTGCTGGATATGCGCGATTATTGCTGACCTTATTAAAATGAAATAAAAACGATCTGCAAGTACTCGCGCCGTTAAAAACTGTAGAAAAGAGAGAAAAGACTTGACAACGCTAAGGTACAGACATCCAATGCACGTGCTAACGGTAAGTCAAAAGATTAGGCACTTGCGTGAGACCGGTAAGTTCCGTGATTAAGGTAGCCTAATATCCAAAACAAACAAAAACATACCTTTAACAAGCTACAACTGCGGTCAATTTAATAATAACTTACTCCAGCAATGTTGTTTTATTGTGCAGTTATTCAATTAGGAAAGCTGCCAGTTGTTAAAATGAATTTGAAAGAAACAAAACAAAACAAAACAAAAACAAAAAAACAAGTGGGAAGCATGATAGTTAGGTGTGTAGTAACTTTATCATTATCTTTCATACATATTTTTAAAGTTTAATCATGCCTTTATGTCAAGTTGCTAGCAGCTAATGCTATCATAAAAACCCCCTTCTTTGTCTTTTTTAAAGTTTACCTAACTTTCATTTTTGGTTTGTATTAAAACACTTTCAATAAAACTAAAAAGAAAAAAAAATCATAATACACACACACAGGCACAGCTGTTTCCAATAGGTGTAAATAAAAATCAATCAAACCACCTGTGTTTCCCAGGAAGCTGGAATTTTACCATAAGGTGAAGTTAAAACACCCACCCACACACACGTTATCCGTGTGATTTGCACGGTTTCTCATATTTCACTTAAATTGAACATAAAACTACCACAGCGGCCGTGGTAGAGTGGACTAATCTCCCAGTGGGCACACAAATGCACTTGTTAGCTAGCGGAGTCTACTCAGTTACAGCTACATTCACACTGATTCAGTATGACTTGATTAAAATACAACCTGTGGAGCCCATCATCTCGAAAACACCCTGGGCATAGTCAGACAAAACGCACACCACCTCGCCGTTTCCCCCTGCACCACATGCACAAGTTATCTGAGTGCAACTCCGTTTTATACTTTATAGCCGATTTAGACTGTGACAGATTCTGTCTGTTTGGCCACACTCATTGCACAAAGCAGAGGTTTTTATTGCTGCAGGACCTCGCTAGATGAATAGACATCTCGTGATGTTCATAAAATAAGATAAACAGCTGTACATATGATGGCCATTAAGTAACTGAAACAGTTTCTGTGTATGTACATGCATGTGTATTTGTATTTATTTATGCTCTAAACGATGTCACAGTACAAAACTGTCACGGTTACAACAGTTTCCTGACCTTTATTAAAACAAAAAAGGACAACTTGGGTTATATTGTAACTTTTATGAATATGTCTGTCAATTTCTGCCCACAAACAACTGACAAAAAGCCTGAAAATCAAACACTACGCTCTTAATAAATAAAGGTTCTGAATGTTTTTTACAGCGGTGCTGTAGAAGAACCATTTAATGTAAAGAACATTTTAATGATAAAAAGGATCCTTTTTCACTATAAATAACTGCATTTACAAGATTCCATGGATTTTAAAGGTTCTTCACTGAACTATTGATGCCAATAAAGAACCTTTAAGAGTCTATGACAAAAACTACAACCTACTATTATTGTCTGACTACCATAATTCTCTCATGCAAGCAAGCACACAAACATACAAACGCACACACACAGAGTTGCGGTCCAGTGCACAGCAGGGTCCGTAGGGTCGGTAAAGACAAGCAGTTGTGGATTCATGACATGTAACATGTGCTAATGGCCCTGTCACACATTAAAACCCCTTAGGGAACCTATATCCCCCTCTCCTCGTCCTCTCCTCCCCTAATCAGAGATGATCAGACTATCTTATCTCGCCCTCTCCTCTGGGTTTGTAATTAGACGTGTGTGTATGGCTGTTCGATAGGAGAGGTGGAACTGGGTCACCATTAATTGGTTAAGTGTGTCTGTCTGTGTATTGCACACTTAGACTGTATTATAAGATGACTATGTCTGTGAATGAAGCACATTTTAGTGTGTTTATTATTCAACAGTCTGTAAATGCCATAATGCTGGCACAAAAGCACATTTATCTTTGTTGCAACTGATTTAATCAATGTAAGCTAAAGGAAAGTGCTGGAGATGAGCTCAAATTCAGTTAAGAGCTGTTAAACTTTTATTCCAGTGGAGTGGGTTGAATGTGGAGGTTTTGTGAATGAGCGAGCCTGTCTTGACCCTCCATTAGGTAAATATTCAGAATACATATTCTCACTCGGAGCATGTTATGAGTCACAGAGCAAATTACAAACCAAATAAATGGTGTGAAAATAAGCGGTGTGAGCGAATGAGCAAGACAGAAAGAATAGATTTTGTGTGCTGAAATTGGTCAGTAACTTACTATTTTTCATTGTGAAACAGCACAACGGTTTGTATTCAGATGTAAAACAGAACCATGAGTGAAATGATTTAATGCCTGGTAATGAACATAAAACTAAAGCTGCAGGGAAAATCTGAATAATTTTGGTGGATAAATGCATGCACACTCCATTAAAAATTTATTTTAAAAACTAATGTACTAAGAATCATTGTGCATAAATATAACAATAAAGCCTATTGTATAAAAACATTTATTAGATATTTAAAAAGCGAGTTCGCGGTCTGACAAAGGATATACACTGCCGCACAATACACCATCTTGCATTAAAATTCACCTGCTAATATTTATATTGTGAGTTAATGAGTTGCCTGAGATAATTAAATGGCGAGTGTGTTTTGTGAGTTGGGGTGAGTACGAGTGTGTGTATGCATAAAAATAAGCACGCTGATCGTCTAAGACTTCGCCAGTGTGCATATGTCATTGTTTGTGGATGTCATTTGTGTGTGTGCATGTGTGCCAGCATTGCAGTAATGGCTACAAAGCCTCAGGCTTACCAACCCCTGCTTTTATTAATTACTAAATAAAAACTAATTGTGAAACTAATTGAAAAGAGGCATAATTTATTTCTGCACCAGACCACAGGCCATTTCCAATTATTTCAGCTCTGCCACTCTCGCTCCTTCACTTTCATTGTCAGTCTTTCATCAAAGACTCTGTATATTTTGAGTCTTCTCGCAGTTTCTGAGCAAATTCAAATGTACATTTATTCCAAAATGTAAAATAACTGCCATATATTTGTTAAATTCATTGTAAGTGTTAAATTACATCTTTATAAGTCACAGACTCTTCAGTCTGTGTGTGTGTGTATGTTTCTGGCTAAAGCTCCAAGCTGCTGTATTTTAAGTGTGCGCCGCTGTCACACCTCTCACTGGTCACCGAGGGAAACGACCCTCACAGACGCCGTGGCAACCGCCGCTCAGACGATTTGTGAGAGCACTCAAAGACGCACACACACATTCACACTCAGTACACACAAGCCAATACTTTCATGAAAAGGCTGAGCAAACCTGTCACAGTCGCACCTCTGAAACTGAAACTAAACATTTTTTCAGTTTTTGTGCACAAATTATTTTCTGTACTGCCTCAAATGGTCATATAGACTGTATCCCATCCCCCTCTTCAAATGAACAACAAAAACACACACAGCTCACTAAAGAATTGCTATTCACACAGTGGGTTTTAACCTTGGTTCAAACGCCCGCGGAGTGCGTTACAATGGTTGGTTAACCCTGAGCCTCACACTCAGAGAATGAGGTGCGATCGGTGTAGAGCAGCGTGAGGCTCTTCAGCCAAGAGCTCCTTTCAAACCAAGAACAAAACTAATGACCACTAATGAATACACAATTAACAAACACTACCCTGGCCACACTGCTACATAAGAGACAAAAAAAAAAAAACCACTGACCAACACACTATACAATAAAGCGCAAGTACAATCCTCTTACACTCTATTTAATGACAGACACACTCAGATACACAATGAGACATGCTATTCAAATTAAGCACACACTGAAAAACACATATCAATCAACAAAAACTGAAAACTCCCACGTCAGCTTCTACAATACTACAATCATCTGCAATAGTATAAATAAATCTAAAGCATTAAGGGAAATCCAAATGCGGGAGACTACCTCCAGTAAGCACTTCCAGTCAGCATTAGTTAACCTCAGTTGTTTAGTTCTTTCAATAGTTTATTGTGCTGTGTCTTAAAGAGAAAGTTCAACCCATACAGTGAAAGTCAATGTGGACTAAAACAGTGGTTCAGAGGCTGACTGGGGACTTCAATAAACATCCAGAAAGGTTGCAGGATAACTTAAAAGTATTTAAATTAATAAATTATTATTTATATATTAAAATAATCTAAGTCTAAAATCAGATGAAATATGGATGTAAACTTAACACTCAGTTAAAAAAATCTTGGTTAAAGTAATTTATCAATAATTTCAATTGCTGTTAATAAAACCAGATTAAAACAGGCAGCTTTGTCATAATTGCAGCAGAAATATTGAAAATATCTGAGAACCACTGGTCTAAAACAACACTAATCGTTGTATGGACAAAAAAACATGAAAACATTTTTCCAAATATCTTCTTTCGTGTTCCACAGTAGAAAGTTGTACAGGTTTGGGACATGAAGGTGAGTAAATGATGAGAATATTCTCTTCTGTGAACTACTACTTTAAAGGCCCAAGTACACATGTGTCAGTTAGTGTGCAGTGGAATCTTATAGGTTAAGATATTAAGTAAAATCTCCTTGCCTATGATCCTAATATTTACATTAAACAGAACTTCTTGTTCGATTCTTTCAGTGAAAATGTGTGTCAATAAGGATTATTATAAATTTGCAATAGCTCACTCATGTAAACAGCAGTGACAGTGATGGAACGTGGGTGCGTCTGTATTCGAGATCTGATCGAAAGTTATTAGAAAGCGAAAGTGCTGCTGGGATGCTGAACTCTTACCTTAAAGAAGCCCTTGCAGCCCTCACAGGTTCGCACACCATAGTGCTGACAGGCCGCATTGTCTCCGCAGACAGCACAGGTACCCTCTCCGGAGCTGGTGCGACTGGGCGGCGATGGCAAACCCTCTCCCAGAAGTGGCGGGCACGGGCCCATGCCCAGAGAGCGGAACGCCAGGCCTCCCGGCTTACCCATGTTCAGGGGGTACATGTGTGAGTGCGTATGGGAGTGCACATGTGAGTGTGTGTGCGTGTCCAGGCTGGGTGGCACATGTGAAGACGAAGAGGATGAGGAAGGAGAGCGTTCAGGGCGCAGCGGAAGGCCGATGGCAGTGTCGTAGCCGCTGGTGGAGGGTGGGGCCGGCTGCTCGTAGAAATGAGAGAAGCGAGGGCTCTTCAATGGGCCCTCAATCAGGCAGGGCTGGGGCACAGGGGGAAGACTGTGTTCATCCCACAAGAAAGAGCTGCTGGGTGGGCCAGAGTGAAGCGGTGTGGGGGGCGTCGAAGGGGGCGACTGCTTAAAGTACATGGAGCTCCCAGCTATTGCTTCATCGGATGGTGCCATGGGTGGGTAAGACTCCTCCTCCTTCTTGATGATAGGGCGTTGAGGAGGGAGTTGATACAGACAGGAAGGTTTCGGCTCAAAGCCGCCCTCCACGAACACATTAAAACTGGGTAGGGAAGTGGTGGCAGCCGCCGCCGAGATCTCCCCCCCACCGAGCTCACACTTCGAGTAGTCTGTCGCCATGAGGTCAGCACTGTAGTCACCATGGTAACCGAAGGACTGGGCGGAGTAGCTGGACCCATGAGGTCCAGGGCCGTACTGGGCCTGAACGCAGGGCATGTCTATAGAGACAGAGAGAGAGGGAGAAAAAAGAGAGACTTATCATATTGCCTTTTGGCTGAATTTTGTCTTCAGGTGTACAAAGGATGTGATGCCAACCATAGCATTTCAGTACTGTTTTGTTAGTACCAAGTTAGTAGATAAACCATTCACCTGGAAACATGGGTTAGGCCGTGAGCTGGTGGGCACACATGCAAAAACTAAATAAATCAAAAATGCACGCCTCATTCCTGACTTGGATTCTCACATCTGAATTAAAGCAAATTCTGTCATCATTTAGGCCTACTCAAAGTTATTTTAATGCATCATTAAAACAAACAAAAAAAAAACATACAATGAAAGTGAGTGAGGCTGACATCTCCACTAAAGAAAGAAATTCCTATGAGAGTGAATAAATGATGACAGAATGATCATTTCTGGGTCTAAATGCAGCAATGCATTAAACAGCTTTAGTTTTCTTTCTAGTTTTAAATTCCATGCCACTCTTGAGAGAAAACACCGTCTAACTATTCTAGCACACATACCTACACTTGACTCACAAATCATCCATTGATTATCCATCATCAGTCATTATTTCATAATTATATACAAGTAAACATGCACAGAAAAAGATGAGTTTAGTCGCTTATATTCAAAACACAACGCCTAAAAGTTTGAACCAAAACGCTTTAAGATAAATATTCAGGATGGTTTTAACTCTATTAATTTAATGTGCACCATGCACCTGTTGAAATAAAATGAACGTGTTAAAAACCACGAGGAACTCCCTCATTATTCGTAGTATTTATCTTGAGGCAGCTCTGCGCTCCAGGAAAACCATATTGCCAGCGCGCACTCCCAGAGTTATATAACCTACAACTGTGCGTCTTGACACAGCTGTTTAAGTGCATCTGTGCAGAGCTACCTGAGTCCGTGAGGAGAAGTGTGTGCGTGTCCTTTGTTTGCTTATTTTCCCTAGGTGGGGAAGTGTACACAGACCCGACGTCGGATTGACGCTGTCGTGTAGTGACTTTGTAATCCCTGTGCCTCCAACACGTCATGTATGTTTAGTAAAATCAAGAGGCTTATCAATTATGAACGCCTCTTTACCTGTGATGACTCGGACCGGTGCGCGCGCGTTTCCTTCCTACGCACATCGCTGGCTATGCATACAAACGCATATTGTGGAATACAGCATCATGGATAACAGTGAGTTTAATGTCAGTAGACATTTCTGTCACAACAGTGGATTCATAGGATAATGCACATGACCAGACGGGGGCTTACCTTAAGTAAACCATTTTTGTTGTTGTTGTTGTTTTTTTTGTTCCAATTCAGCTTTCTTTCAAAATTGATTGAAGTAGGTTACTTTTATTTAAAAGCAGTAAACAGCCTTTTTGCCCAGCTTACTTTATTACCTCTAAGTTACTAATAAAAGTTAATGTTGCTGTAGGCTATTTTGTCCATGTATTAATAAATTATTATGTATGAACCTGTAAACTAAACTGGATGTCAAGACAAAGTAGGCTAATCTTTTACAGTTAAAAAATAAAAATAAAATAAAATGTTCTATTCTATGCTACGTTACATGTTTGAGTGTAGCCTACGTTACTGCTTTAAAACGACTTTCAATGTCACAGTCGCGCGCGAACCGATTAGTGTTTTAGCGCCCCTAGCGCATATAGCTAGTCATCAACTAGGCCTATATTAAAGACGTTTTAAACAAGAATTATTTTTATTAAATATTTTAAATGTGTACATTTACAAATCTAAAACGAACCTGTTAAATATTTCCAGTAGTTACGTTTCGTCCATGTAACGTTAGCGTTCGCTACAGACAGTAACTGAGCAACTGTTGTTATGGCTACCTCCACACTCACAAGCATATAAAAGGCCTTAAATGCACTCTAATTGACTTGTAATCTAATAATCTAACTTGTAGATACTGTTGCCTATTTGGTGAAGCCTGTATAAAAAGTAACAACCTTCTATAAACAGAAAACAACATTTAAGCTAGTTCTAACGCTAACTTTATTTTGGAGGTAGCTTAACTTTATTTTGAGTAATTTACAGGCCTAATATTCCTATAGGCTAATTCACACCTTGAAGGAGGAAAGTTTTAAGTCAAAGTGAGTGAGTGGGTTAGATAAGGTGCGACCCCTTCATTGTCATGGATTCTAATGAAGGAATGAATGGTTTGAGGTACATCTCTCCTGTGATGGATGGAGCAAATGTGAGTCAAACTTTCTTATACCACTGACATCTTACACCACTGTCACCACACAAACACATAGGCCTAACGTGCACTTGATATATACACTATTCTTTCTTTCTTTTTGGCTTTTGGTTTATAAAACTAGGTTTTGTCTTTCTAATTTTAAACTTGCAATATTTTTAAACGACTTTTTTTTTTAATTTTTTTTTTTTTTTTTTACTAAAAACCACTTAGTAAAAAATCTGTCAGACAGCGACATAGGCACAGATAAGTTCATTGTGTAGTTTTGGAATTTGAAGACAGCACAAAATATGACATTTATCCAATACACCAAGTTTTTGGTGTATTTTTGACACACTTAAGGCCAGCTCAAATTATGCAAGACGAAACAAATCGTTATTGAAAAAAGCAGGACTCGTCTTTCTGTCTGACTCCGTATCTCTCGTGTGTATCCGTTTATGGTTTGTTTGTGCACGTGCAAACCCCAGTGCACGTAGTTTTTTTTTTTACCTCAGCTCCACATTTCATCATGACACGGATAATAAAAATGAAAACGCAGCCAACCTAACGTAAAAAGTCGAATTATTAAAAAGGTCTAGACCACATAAAGTCATACTGAAACGATGCTTTACAGTTCTAGTGTGTGTGTGTGTGTGTGTGTGTGTGTGCGTGCACCAGACAGATATCCTCACACAAATACACACTCAGGCTTATAGAAAGCGCTTTAGAGGGATGAAACAGTTGCTAACCTCGAGGTGTGCATTTTAGATGGACAAAATGCAGCTGTTCCAATAACTGTGATCGCTTGTTCATTGTCAGAGTGCCATAGATCTAACAAACAAAAAATCAACGACATAAAAAAAATAAATAGATGTACATGACACGCTAACCAGTATGAATATGCTCTTGAAACTAACAAGCATCAGTGGAACACAGGCGGCACAAATACATTTGCGCAAACTTTCACTTTCCAAACACTATAAGACAACAAAGACAATGTATTCTAACAGCAGCACACGAGGTTGCTCTGACCATGAAGAAGAAAGTATGTTATGATACTATTGGTAGGATGCAAATATAAAATGAAAGAGCTTTAATATAGACTGCGCTCGTTCCAACTGGAACACAAATGCATGCTTTTTCTGCCATATAAATGTCAAACCACCATCTGCGAGACTCATGTTTTAAACAGAATTAAATGCAATTTGCTGAGGAGTGTTGTACAGAGAAACGACAATGCCTGTAAAATCAGTTATCATTCCGGTTATTTGCATTTATTTCCGGGAAAATTACAGAAACAAACAAAAAAGAGAAATATTTTTGTTAAAACTACCCCTACCAAAATTCTCTAGCCATATGAGTAAATTGTTGCTTTAATGATACAAACCAAAAACTGTGTTTTATCATAATTTTCACAGGTACAAAATTTACAACGTCAATGAAACTTCCTGAATTTTCCAAGTTTCCAAAGTTAGACAAACCAAAATGATATAGGCTAACAGCAAAAGTTCACCGGCATAGAGTAACCAAAAAAAGCAACAAACGTGTGTTATCTTACTAACAGTTGGTTTACATTTAATAGGATAAATAAGGTGTTCTTATACTAAATCATCACAGCTTAATATGAAAGGTTTAAATATGCAATCATACACAAAGTATATGTCTAAAAGCTCTTCAGAGTAAAGAGGGATTTTTTTACAGAGACTTGTGGTACCTGATTGGCCTTTTGCTCGCTGAATCGTGGTCGGTTTCTCGGGTGGAGGCTGCACGCGTCTGGGGTTCGGGGCTGCTTCAGCACACGCGGCGGGCGAGGTATCCGGTAGCCGGGACTCAGACCTGGGCTGCAGGCGCTCTTCCGAACCGGTGTCTGGAATCGGGAGCACAGAATGATTTAGTTCACAACGACATAAGGTCACACACACACACACACACACACACACACGCACACACACACATACAAACAGGGAACTGGGAAAATAATAATCATACTGTTTTCTGGTAGTGTAAATTAAGTAGGTTAAACATATTTTTAGATAATTATTTGTACAGTACTTACAAGTGTGCAAACTAGTAAACAAGGGTTAAAGGTTACAAGAGGATTCAGGTTCCACTCAATAAGCAACTAAGATTTTTATATAAAAATAAAAATCCAACCCTTTAAACATTTTCATGATAAAGTAGTAAATTGTAAAGTAGATGCATAAGGTCCAACAAATTCGTTCACTGATATTTTGTCAGAAAATCACTAAATATAAGGAAATGGTTGGAGTAGCCTATGTTAGGCTACTTGTTAAATAGCCTACTATTCACAAATATTGAAGTGTTACTTGGACAAAAAAAGTTGTGGATTCTTTTTTTTTTAACAGACTTTGACAGCGATACAAATTGTAGCCTTTGGAAACAAACCAACATTAATCAAAAAAGGAAAACCCCAAGCAGAAAAAGCATTTGACAAGATTGTCTAATAAATATCACACTCGATGGAAAAGCAAATAACAAGTGAAAAGTGCATTAACGTCAATAGGTATTATACATTTTTAGGCACACAAAAAAACCCCCTCAGAATGTCACACGTCTATAAATACAATAGATAACAGAATAATTATTTTTTCCTTCTGTTCCTTTTTTCGAGCATGGAGTTAGTTCTGGGCGTCTAATACAAGATATTGCCATGCAGTTTTTTTGTTCCATGAGCTCATAATAATGACAATCTCAATGACAGTGGGACAATATTCATCTGGGCACTCACCGAAGTCCGACTATCCCCGTCTTCGGTCAAATAAACCCAAGCGCGCCACCGATGTGTTTTTAAAAGCGACTAGCGCCCCCTCCCTGACAGAAGCGCGCTCACACAAAGCCAACCCTCGACACTAGGTACTTACTGAGCACTGTCTTTCTCGACCCCCAAACTACTAGAAACATATCCCAGAACCTTCATGGTCAGGATATATATAGACTGCATACACTAATTTATGATTTAATTGACAGCTGTAATATGGACAACGAAACACAGGCCAGCAAAAAAAATAAAAAAATGTGAGTGTTCTCATAATTACGCTTTTTTTTGCTTTACACACACACTGCAACGAAGCAGCAGCGTTCTGTAGACTTTATTATGTTTATTTTTGAGTTCAGCTGTTTGTCTTTCTGTGGTTATGTGTGATTTTGACAGAGCGTGTTTGAGTGTGTACGCATGGAGCCGCCGGTCCGCTTGTGCCCCGGTAACCTAGAGAACCGCGAGAGAGCACTGAAGCACGCGCTTTGTAGAGGCGCTCCGGTCTGCGTTCAATAAGCGCGCGAGATAGAGGCTTTCCAGCAAACACAAAAGAAAGGGAGAGAGTGGAGATAAAGGGATGGAAAAATACAAGTACAGTAAATTAGCTTAGAGAACGGGATTTGACATCCGACGGGGACAGAGACCTGAGGGAAAGAGACAGGCTCTGTACTCACTGACCCGATCTCGCGTCCACTGCAATAAAACTTTAGTATAACAACTCACTTGGACGGTTGCCCTGATCAATACACTGTTGTATCATACACCTATTAAAGCCGGCTCTGTCACCACTATCACTATTGACACGGGCACTTCCAGTGAAATAGCCTACTTAAATGGGTTGCCATAGTATTACAAATCTTTACTTTGTCATTGATGCTGAGGTCAATAATAATAATGTGCTTTGATTCTTGCTGACCTCAAATTTACACCAAACCATAGCCTAGTGAAAGCAAATACTTTTTAAAAGTGTAACAGGAGCACGTTGCTTATAGGTGTATAGGTGTGACTTCATTATCAAGAATGTAAACACCATACAGTTACTCCCAGTACAGGCTACACAGTCACATTGTATGAACTCAGTATATTGCTGTTTGTTCAGAATTGAAAGTCTTCTGAAAGCAGGGAAAGTCTACATGTAAGGATATCTGGCTGTTTATTAGAACACTGGCCAGAACAAGTGATAAGAGTTGTAAATACGAAAATAAAATGTAATTAGTAAGTTAATTGTGACGACATTATGACAGTTTGTGTACATTTGTTTTTGATTACTCTGCAAATGTGTATTTCAAAGTGTTATGTTCGCCTGCGGTCCTTCCGTAGCTTCAAGACAGAATGAATGAAGCTCGTGTTGTCATCTAACTGAAACGTGGCAAAAGCAATATTTACATGATTATAGACGAAATAACTGAAAGTATTCTTAACGCAGATACTGCTACAAACGAATAAACAAACATTCGCGCAATATTAAGTCGCGCTTTTGAGAAACGCGGAGCGCGCCACACTCACTCCGTCTACAAGGGGCATCTCACGAGACTCTCTACCGGCGCCGCGCGAGCTCACAGCGGATTCACCAGGGTGAGAAAGAGGTATCCCATTTCCATGACAACCTGAGAGAATATTATACGTTTCGCAAATTAAATTCGGATTCAGCCCATCCATCTACAAAGACGTCGCACACAACACAGTTCGTTTGTCTTTACGCGGTGGGGAACGAGCATTCAACAGGTCCGGACCATAAGTTCTTTATAACATACTGCCATGCAGAATGTGAATGGAGAACGAAGAAAAACGACACAGACAAGACAAAGCATGTTGTCAGTATTTTTACATTTCAATACGCACAATGTGAGCTGTTTCTACAAAGCGTGATAAATAAAAAAATCCACTTACTTGATTTCTGTTGAGGTTCCGTCTTTACATATGTTTATAAAGCCCTAATAATTCCTTGTGCATATCCAGCAGAAATTTGTAAAAACTGAAAAAGTAGTTAAATGGAAGTTGGTTTCAAAGTCGCAAAAGTTGATGGTTTTTCATTTAAAAAAAATATTATTTGACTTATTTTCCTCTTAGCTAAGAAGAAAAAAGTACTCCGTGGTTCTGTCAGCTCCACTATAAGTGTCGGCGTTAGTAACGGAGAGGATGCGCTGAGCGTAAGTTGCAATGTGCCTTTGTTTATGTGGCGCGCTGAGCGAGAGAAAGTCTAATAGCACATTTATCTGTCCCTGCTTTCTACATAGCAAGCCTGGAATGCGTGACGTCAATGTGACGCCATGGGAGAGGTGACGTCGAGCACTGTAGCTCCCCGGCCTCAGTGGTACAGTATACACAAGTCGTACAGTCCATGCCAGGAGAGAGAGAGAGAGAGAGAACGGTGGGAGGAGGCTTGATCTTCTGGTTCTTTATCAGGAAATCGCGCGGTAGGCCAAGTGTTATGCTGGAGAAAAATTGGGCTATAAATGTTTTTCGTGTTAGAATCATTCCAGAGCTAATTCAACTATTTTACATGTTTTTATTTTATTAGCAGGTGCCAAATTATAAAATATAATTTATAAGTGCATCATACACACAAGTGTGGTTTACATAGTTTTATTTTTTTCCCTATATGAAATACTCACTGTAAACATATTTAGTGGTTATAAACGTTATTTAAATGTTTAAGGTCACTACACACTTTATAGATGAGCGTATGTGCTTGTGAATATTTACCTAAAATAAACACTGATATGCAAGCTTACATTGAACGTTTTTATTGTACAAACGAAATAAACAACGCAAATTTAATATTATTAAATGAGCAAATTAAAATCACAAGGCTGTGGATTTAAATCCTCAATTTGCTTCCGCCGTGCCCACTAAACAAATTATTAAATGTAGCTCGCGTACCCCATAGTAAAAAAAAAAAATCAACAAAAGCCAATCACAAGACGCGTAATTTCTTGGCCACGTTCTAATTCTGGCCAATGATCAGCTCCAGGAGGCGGGGTGAGGGCTTGACGCACTGAGGCGCGTGATTGACGCAAGCGATGTTACTAAATTTAGCAGCAGGCGGCCCGGCGGTGTGAGATAGCAGATCCTTCATTCATTGCACCGGGGCGGGTCCGTTTATTTTAGACATTTGATTGTGTTCCAGCCAATCCAAATATAGTCGTAGACAGGTATTTTTAGCGGAAGCGTGTCCCCGTTACCTCTTACCAGGGAACAACCTTATGATATCCCCATACTGTAATGGGAGAAAGTGGAGAACCGGTAGCCTCTGGTAATTTCGCCCATTGACGCAGAATGAAGCTTTTTCGCTGGGTTCTCCATGTTAACTGTTGTTGTTTAACTCGCTTGGATCTCTGGAAAAGCAGGGTAGTATTAAGTGCGGACGTCCCGAGGACACCAAACAGCTTTCGGTTGTTGTGCTAAATGTTGTTGTAGATCGAGTGTGGTTTAAAAGAGAGTAACGTTAGGTTACTTAGCCAACAACATGTCGCTAACAATCTCGATACAACAGATAGCAGTAACAGACGGTAGTTACAGGCAATTATTTATCCACAGCTCATAAAAAGCTGTTGTAAATAACTCTAAACTTGCGCAGCACATGCTTCAGGGTAACACATCTAAAAGGAAAGCGTATAGGTGAAATGCCTCGATAGATATTCTTCCATTTTGGAGAGAGCTTTTAAGTCTGCCCAAAAATACAAACGTACGTTTATATTTGGTTCATTTCTCAACTTCAAGAAGTCCAGTGGTACTCAGGTGGTCTGTAGTGGTGGGGAACATGTTCCGCGGCGCGAGACCACGGGGCTACGCATGGAAACGGTGCACGCGCGGAGGGAAACTCGCTTTTAGCGCGGCTGCTTTGCCGTCACGGGGAATCCCCTCTCCGTGACCTTCCCCCGCCTCTTTAGACGCTTGAGGAGGGAGAGGGTAAACCGGGTCAAGTGATATTATCCTCGTTTGTGACAAGACGGGTTCAGCTTGGAGTGGTTAGAGGCAACTGGTTAAATATCACTTGACACACTTTTTAAAGAACCAAAAACCGACCCATTATGGGTCTAAAAATATACAGAAGGGTGAAAGAGACATTGGAAGAAAACAAAACAAGCCCATGTTAGTGTGATAAAAGTGTATGATTCGGGGGAAAGACCTTTTATAAAAATGTGAAAATATCAGGAGATTTTAAAATTGAGGTTTACGGTCCCAGAACAAGTAATGGATTTTTATTTAAATAAAACAAAACAATACAAAAAAATCCTATCCTTTAACTATGAATGACTGTAAAGGTCATGAAAATTCAATGGTTTAAAAGGGTGGGGATGTTCTGTCTTGAGAAGGCACGCTTTTTACCTCTACACATTGGTTTCTCTAGAAAACAAAATATGGCTCCCCACTGAAAGTAGTATGTCATGATAACATACTTTTTGGAAACCCTTACACTGACCACAACATGTTTATCAAGTTTTTTTTTATTCTGAAATCAGAGTGATCACACCTCTGGTAAAGGATCGCTGTTTTATTTATAAGGGTTACGTACTCGATACAGTTGGAATAAGGGACTGAAAAAAAAGGAAATCAGGAAATGTTGAAAAGTACAAGTAGTAATTATAAATGATATCTTTAATATTTCAATAAATAAATAAATAAATGTAAAAATAAATAAATAATAATAATAATAATAATAAAAAAAATATATATATATATATATATTTTATTTTTTTCATTATTTATTTATTTATTTATGAAGGTCTTGAACTTTGCTCTTTGCATTGAAAAGGCAGTGAATTTCTATTTAAACTCCTACGTTTTCCGGCAGTGACTGTATAATGGATATGCCTGAGTGACAGATATCCAAATGGCTTTTACAGCACTGACTCATCAAAAGGGATGAGAAAACTGTCTCTCTATTCTGAGGTGAATGCAGTAATAGTCACATGATAACTACAATCATTTAAGATAATCTTATATTAGCACAGTCCAGTAGTGACGGCTCAATTATGTCTGACCATAAACCACACATTAATTACATTAACATGTAATTTATATTCACATATTCATACTTAAACTACAGAGTGACTGTTATTTTATTGTATAAGTGTTAAACCAATCGTATCACAGGTTGACAAGCTGAAAGGTCATATGTGGTAAAAACTGTTTGTTAGTTTTTCATGTGTTTGTGAGTGGGTGTTTGTATGTTGACTACACTGAAGCGATGACCTGGATGTGAGAGAAATTGTCAAAGTCAGTTTTGCACGTTTCTCTCTCTCTCTCTTTTTTGGGAAATGTGAGTCATTCTTCAAAATCAACTAAACTATAGTAGCAGGAAAGGTCAGTTTGAAGGAATGGATATAAATGTACTTTTACTTCTATACATTCATGTGCTGGTAGAAGAAAAAATAAGAGGGGAAGAAAAATTCATTGGGGAAAAAAGTAAGAACAAAACGCATTTGCAGAACCAAATTTGTTAGATGATACTCATGTGAATAAGTAGGGAAGAAAGAAGGCCCACTTTCAAACCTGTTTAATGCACTTAAATTTAAGACTATTGCTATGTCGATGTACATATGTAAACTAGAGTATACAGCATTTATTAATCCTTGTTGCTTAGAATGCTTAGTTTGCACTTACAGTAGTTTTATGTTTCTTTAGGCTTCCTGAAATGGCGGGAAATGGCGTTGGCCAGAAATGTTGCTTTCGAGCAAGCACTTCAACGTATCATGAAGGTGCAACAGAAGAGCAATTACTGAGGTGAAGATTTTGACAAATACTACATTACATTTTGCTTTGTTTCTCTTCATACTCAAATATTCAGGCCAAGTCACATGATGTTATTTTGTGACCGCTTTGCATCCTTTTTTTTATATCTATAAGGTGACCACCATTTCCTGTCAATATGGACAAACGGGTACATCACAGTAAGTAGACAGCAAATAAATTATACTTTTTATAATATCTAAAAAATAAGGGTTTTTGTTTATATAGTATATGTGTGTGTGCTGTGTATATTTATTATGTATATATAAATACACATCCATGCATGTATATATTTAAGAAAAATGTTATGTTTATATATTAAATACATTATTCAATAAAATATAAATTATATGAATATATACAATAAGTGTATTTATATATATATATATATATATATATATATACATAATAAATATACACAATACACAAAGATATATTATGTAAATAAAATGTGACTAGTCGTGATTAATTATTTGACAGCACTACTTTAAACGCAATTTTGTTCATTATTTAAGGCATTTTATGACTTTAATATGATGATTGTGTGTGCAAAAGCCAAGCATAATACTTAATTGGAATATATTAACGCTAATTTAAGTTGTTTGGTAGGACAGGTTCATTATATTAACATTATATGAGTTTGCATCGATCTTTATGACAACTTCTAATAAAATTGTGTTCAACCAACAAACTAAACTGAGTTAGAGGCACCTACTTTATAGTGTAAAACCAAAATTTTAAGTCAGTTGCTCAACAAATAAATCAATAAATAAAGGCGTTGTTGCCCTGGAAGCCATTCATCTTACCTTTTTCAGTTAAAAACAACATGCTAAATGTAACTTATTTAGCTAAGAAGTAAGATATTACTTGTCATTGGCATTAGTGAGTCGCTAATGTATGTCACCAGATCTCATCAAAATAATGTTTGCTACTTAAAAATCAAATCAATAAAGTAACAACAACCATGTATCATTAAGTTGTCAGATCCCCATATATGTTTTTATAGTGACAGGTATGTACATCAAAATATAAAGGCACAAAAAGCTATCTTGTCATATAATGTCATCGTTTTTGTTTGGCTTACAGTGAATATCTAGCAGCCACACCTGTCAGTTTTTAACCGTAAATTGAAGGATTTTCACAGTGCATGAAGCTTGTGGGTGTATGCGTGCATCTCTTCCTCTTATCACTCCTCAGTATTTGAGTTGACCCACTGTGTGGGGTGTCAGAACAATTGGACAGGAATTCAAACTGAGAGTTTAGCAGGTATTCAGAGGTAAAATATGCAGACTGCTTTTGTTTTGAGCATGCCATCGTGACAGTGATATAAATTAAATGGAGAACTGAAATTCTTGATCAGTGCTGATCATTTATATTTTGTAGTGTGTGTGTGACTGTTGAGATTCATAAGTTGCAAATATAATCTTCCAACCGCACAGACATATTTAAAAATCATTTAGTATGATAAACAATTAGTCCTGTCACATATATATATATATATATATTTTATTACAGTGCTCCAAAAAACAAATGCTTTGTTTGGCATACTTGATTCATGAATGAGGATTTCCCAGTGAGTAAGCAAGAGAGTTGATTTGTTTTTTTTTAAGTCTTTGCAGCATATTGTACTTTGCATGTGAGCCTATGAAGGGATACCCATGTGTAAACCTCTTGGAATGCATGCATTGTTGTTTTTGTGTGCGTGGTTGTGTTGAACTTTTCAGAGGACTAGACCATGACTTGTGTCTGTCGGTCAAGTAAACGAGTTCCTGAAAGACAAGGTAGGAGAGAGAAAGAGAAAAAGACACCTACTTTCTCTTAAGATAATAACTCTTTACAGAATGTTATCATCACCTTGTAGGGGAACTGACACAGAGAAACAGATTACTTCTTGATGCATTTTGCAAGGTTTGGTTTTAAATGTCAGTGCGTTGGTGTTCTTCACCTTTATTAATGAGGTCTGACTTTCATTTAAACACTATGATTAATCACATGACATCTACTGTAGATGATGAATTGAAGATGGAGAAAATATTGCCTTGTTCTTACAGCACAAAAAATAAAATCAATTGTTAACTTATTTATATTTTAGGGCATCTTTTCCCAAATGTTTTCTTATTTTTCTTATTATATAATTATCTTTCTTATAAATACTTATAATTTCTTTTTAGGATGATTTGGACATCTTAGAGCAATATTTCTTCACATCATGATTCTTTGACTTATTATTTTAAACCTTTTTGATAAGCCTGTGGAAATTGTGGTAATTCATTTTTTTATTTTCAATATTTTCAAATTATTTAGTAACTGAATGATATTTATGTGTGTGATTTTGAATAATGACGTTACACAGAAAATATTAATTACAAATGTTTTAAATAAAAATCCACCAGTATAACTGGCAAACATTTGTTTGTTTAATGTTGAAAGAGATTTATAAATTAATAGTTCTTACTCTAATACTAATTTGTAATGTAACAACTTGCAATATTAATACTGAATACTGACTTTTGCAATCAGAATTTAATGCGTCAAGTTGTTACATTAAAGTTCAGTATTAATGTGCCAAGTTGTTGCATTACTTGTCAGGTGGAAGTAAATGTAACTTTTTTTGTAAAGGTTTTTCTTTTTTAAAGCTCTGCATATGCTTCAGTCAGTGGCAAAGGACACCCCTTTTTTCGTGGTAGAATCACATTGATATTTGACCTTTTGTGGCTTTCATGACTTAATCTGAATTATTTTAGGCCCTGAGAGTTTTTCGTGTAGCTTTTTTTTGTAATCAGGGATGCAGAATTGAACTGATAATGTCAATGTTTGGAGCAGCATACTTTCCGACACCCACATTTTCACCTTTGTGGATGTAAGGACACACAAGGTACTTGAGGTCCATGAAATCGAGTGGAAAAGTTGTCTCATGTCTGCTGACTTTCCGTCATAGTCGTGAATCAGCATAGTGGCATCTTGACCTTTAAGTCTGGGTTCACTTTAAATGATACGTTTACACTTAAGAAGGGCATATTACTCACCGTTTTGGTATATTCATCGAGAAAGTTGTGAGAAGAGTTTCGATGATGATAAAATAGATTCTCACACTTTCATAAATTGTGTGGGTTTTGGAGATCTACCTGTTACTGGCAACAGGTGTAGGAAAACTGCCCCCTGCATTTTTCCAATTGAGATAACCCAACAGTGTCCCAACAGTGTTCGTCATATTCGGGAATCACTCTTTCTTGTTGAGTTTCATGCTAAACCTGTGCCACACCTTTCTGACACACCACGATGCTAAGCAATGTCTACTTGTGGGACGTTGTCATTAAGCCATTGATTGCATAATAGTTGCCTCTTTTATTCATCTTCATTCAAAGGATTTCTGATGGGGTTGAACAATTATGAAATTACTTGCATCTGTTTGTTTCAGACAGCTGCATTCTGAACAAACGTCTGTGCTTGCCTGAAGGCCTCAGGAATTGTAAAAGATGTAATTTAGATACTGTGTCTGCCACACACACATGCACACATTTTCATTCTGTTAAACCCACACACAAACATACAGGGGTTGTGGTATACTAGTGCTTGAGAAAACAGCAAATACTTTCAGTTTATCAAATGACTCAGAGGGTCAGGCTCATGTTCAGACAGGGATTCCCCAAATCCTTTAAAACAGCCTGGCTGAACGTCATTGGATATACAGCACAAGCATATTTTTACAGCATATTTTTCATGTACAATTTTACATGTATATAAAGCAGAATGAAATAAACTAGAACAGGAGTAGAGAGTAGGTTTACAGTATGATTTCATAGCCAGGTCAGAAAATAAATTCATTGTAATACATTTTTATGGTGAAAAAAACTATTTTTTTGTTTAATTATTGAATGCATATTCTGTTGTTTGCTCATTCGGGTGTGCCCCATTTTCCAGGATTTTGAGTTTAGAATTATGACTCATATCAGCTTCTTATATAAAAATAAAATGTCAGTTAGATATAGTTTGACATTAGTAGAAAGGGATTGATTAGATGACCTTTAAGCTGTTGAAACAGTCTGACAGTGATTTTTCACTCAAGCGTTATGTTTATGTGGTTAAACATACATTTGTAAATAGGGTGCATATAAGACAAATTGAATTGAAACATATGTTATCTTCATTTAATATTTAAACATAAGAAATATTTTGATCCTTTTTTCTACATTTTTATTAAAGTAATATATTAACAAAATCAAAACAGAGTTTGTGACTCTGTATTAAACACTCAGGTTTGATTATTCAGTTCCTTGGTAATACAATGCATATGTTTATAATTTGTAGGTTTAGTGATATAGAGTTTGTGTGTGAGAAAATTCATGTCTAATGATTTAGGTAACTAAATTACCCATGTTAGCGTGTCCACTGATGGTGGCAACAAAGCGGGTCTGTTTTCAGGTAGTATTTCATTTAGTTGCATTTATAGGCCTGTTGAGTGAATGTATGGGGGTGCATGTGTGTTTGTAGTTTTCTAAGCGGATATGATTCAGATGTGCTCGTTCGAGAGTAGAAAGGGGATGGTCTTATCTAAATGTTTGGACAGAGATGTTTTTGTATAATAAATAATCACATTAAGCGTCACACCGCCATGTCGGTTCCTCCCCACCATGCCTGCATTCACCAATAAACCACATTAAAGCAAAACCTGCAGCCTTTCCTGATTTTAAAGGGCCAATAAAAGTAGGTCAGGGCTAGGTCGGTACACCTAGCATACTGCTTTGCATGTTTAATGAATTTATGGCACCTAAGATTGAACTGCATTTTTATCAAGTAGATATAAGTGGATTGGAATCATCACAATCCGGCTGTGACAGACGGCAGTTCAAAACTGACAACTTAACGTCAGAGATGGGTTTTGTGGGAAGAAGCACACACGCAAACACACTATACTTCTTCTGTCTTGTGATTGCTGGAGGTTTTGGGAACCAATAGGCTCTTTATTTAGTGTTTCTGTGTGAAGAAGGAAGGTCATTAGCTAATCACACTCTTTATCTCTAATACACAGAGAATACTATGTATTAGCAAACACTTCCAGACATAAACCTCTTTCATATTTATGTAGAGTTAAGAGAGGACAAAAATGTAATAAGCTATCTAATGTTTCCTGAGTTTAGTGATACGACGGGTTCTTCAGTGCTGGATCAGTGGAGAGCTGGACGGCCGCCAAGTTTGCAGTACAGTGGTTACAGTGTGAATCAAAATGATCTTCACTCAAGAGAGAGAGGGACTTCCCCATCTGACTCCATTACAACAGTGGATACTCATTCAAAGCACTTAGGTAAGTGCTACATGCGAGATGAGACCAAATAGTCTTCAAATAGTAGCGCTAATGACATCGAAGTGCATTAAATTCCCATGAAAGACTAAAATATACACGTTCAATTAAAAGTTGGTCACTTTAAATGCAATTGTCATTTGTATAATGCAAAAGCATAATTATAATCTATTGTGCTCATGGGACCTGGCTTAAAGGGTTACTCCATCTCAAACTTAAAAGTCATAAATCACTTACCCCCATGTTGTTTCAAATCTGTTAAAGCTTTGTTCGTCCTCAGAACACAATTTAAGATATTTTGGATGAAAACCAGGAGGACTATCCCATTGACTGCCATGTAAGTAACGCTGTCATGGTCCAGAAAAGTATGAAAGACATCGTCTGAATACTCCATCTGCCGTCAGTGGTTCAACCATAGCGCTATGAAGCAACGAGAATACTTTTTGTATGGAAAGAATACAAATTCATTTACTTTATTCAACAAATTTGGCTCTGTAGCGTCACCGTTAGCACCATTTTGGAGAGTATTGCTTCATGTAAATAGCATACGCTGTTCTGTGTCAGCCACGAAACACAGATGCGCTGTTTTCATGCCTCTTATGGGTTTACTTTGTAAATTAAAAATAAAATAAATTGTTTTTATTTTATTTTATTTTTTATTTTATAGGAACACATCAGAATTTCTCTGAGCTTATTGAGAATCATCCGCTGTATACTGACCCCAGAAAATCAATCAAAATGTATGGCTGGAATTTTTCAGCTGCTCAGGTACAGTAGGCAAACGCTAATGTGAAGCATCTATTGTTGGCACACTTCTAGTTATAGCCAGACTGACGTAAAAGTTTAGTCCTTGAAGGAGTTTGAGGCCGGACATGGGGTCAAACTAATTTTTTATTGCCTGATATTCAGCAGCCTGCAGCCTGATTGGATCCTCTGCATGCAACCCTCAGGCCTGATTGGCTAAAAGGGCAATTCATATCACCTGTCCTGTGGTCTTCCCACAAACACGTGCCTGTGGTGATGTTTTATAGAGAACTGACTGAGGCATTAAACTCTAACTACAGCTGTAAAATCTCAGCTTATCTTCTGTTTAGTCATCGTGATTGGCTTGACTATATTTACTATACTTGTACGTAATATCTTTTTGAAGTATTTTAATTTAAGTATAACTCTCATACGCTCATACATACAAACACAACCTGGGTGCTCTGACACACACACACACACACAGGAAGTTTGAAACAGTGGGGCTTTTGTCTGTGATTTGGCTCCAGTGGTTTAGAACACGGTATAAGAGAGCTAAGAGCTGCTCTATCTCGCATGAGCACCTTTATCAACACTCCTTCACTTTCACTTCATCCTAAATTCTTTTTTTCTTGTATTTCCCTGCAGGCTTTATCTGATTTTACATTGACTGTAGACGTATAGCCTTCTATTGAAGTGCTTACAACACTCTATTTATTACTTTTAATTCATACACACTGTTACTTCTTTCTAATGCCTGTTACTCTTTATGCATGCTCAATAGCAAACTACTGTTTTTCTGGAAAAAAGCTTTTTTTTTTTTTATTTAAGGAAATAATTCCTCAATAATATGAACAAAGTAGTGCCTGCAGACTGTTTTGTTAATGTAGACGCTGTTGGCCGTTGGCTGGGGTCAGGGTCAGGTTTGATTGGCGGCTGATGAATGAATTAAACACAGTGGGCCAGCCGAGTGTGCAGCCCATGGGTGGTTTAAGTTACAGGTATAGTGGTGTTGCATGCTGGGTTAAATGGTCACAGAAAATCTGTATCTTCGAAGGGTAGCTGATGGGTAGACAAAATCTCTATTAGAGATGGCTTTAAACTGTGACTACATATATGTGTATGTAAATGGAACAGCAAGAGTAGATTGTTCTCTTTTATTTTCCAAGTGGAGTACTGGTCATGGAAGTTCCTAAATGGAGGAGAGCCTTAAAAGAAGCCAAAAATATCCAGTTACATGCTCTCTCTCTTTCTCACATATGCTCTCAGTGCTGCTAAAAGGTTAAAAAAGGGTGAAGAAACAAGACACATAGATTGTCATTCTAGATCAATGCAGCCCCGAAAGTAAGTAGAGAAGAAAATATAAGTGGAATAAATCAACCATTTTAAATCATTAGTCAGGAGCTGCTAAACAGGTGAATTCCACTAACCTGAATCTCTATGCCCTGGAAAATTCAAACGAGTTGAGCGTGCAATGGTCCAACTGCTAAACTCCACGCAACCACTTATCTTTTCATCTGCTCAGAAGTCCTGTTTTTCTTCCATTATACAGAGCTGGTAACTGTTGATGCGTGCCTCAACATCAAAATAAAAAAAATAAAAAGGTAATTGTAATGGTAAAAAAACTAATATTGATATAATAAAAGTGACTTTGTAATAACTTAAATCTCACGTGTCTTTATTTCTTATAATTACTACTTTATGTCTTATTTTGTGAATTTTGTCACAGTTTGTCTTTGATATTTCTCAAATTGTGACTTTATTTCTGATAAATGCAACTTGAGGTCTTATTTAATAAATGTGACTCTCACAGTTCTCCCAATTGCTATTTTCTCACAGTAGCCGTGTTTCCGTTACAGATTTGCGCAAAACTTTGTCGATATTTGATATTATATTTTTGACAGCATTTCCATTAACCAACGTAATGCAGCTAAAACGTAAACGTTTGCCTCTCGCGATAAGTCATAGCAATGAATTTTGGTGAGATTTGACGGATTTTGGATATATTTATACAAAGAAGGCATATGCATCTATCTTTACAGTAGCAGCACGGAGAGATACTTCAGAAATGTGCACTGCGAGGCTGGAATAAACACAAGCATCAACCGAGTGATCGTTATCGCATAGCTTCACTGACACAATTTTCAATTTGCACAATTTTAAGTGTAATGGAAACACTGCTAGTGTGTCATAACTGAGACTTGATTTGTGACTTTATTTTTATTATTAAGATATTTAATGGTTTTTAAAGATGTTTCTTCTGCTCATCAAGGCTGCATTTATTAGATTAAAAATCCAGAAAAA
>JAUMHE010000068.1:11515331-11593969 GCA_032359235.1 Enteromius mattozi | reverse complement strand
GATGCTTTGTATCACAGGAATAAATTACATTTTAAAATATATTCACACAGAAAACAGTTATTTTAAATTGAAATAATTTTTCAATTTAACAACAATTTGCAATTAGCAACAATTTGGAATTGCTAAATTGTTAACAATTGCAACTTTTTTTCTAACAATCATGACATCAGTATTCATAATTGTTCTTTTTTTTGTTTTTGTTTTTTATAAATGTGCCCCTTACAGTTGCAGCTTTACATCTTGTAATTGTGATTTATATTTATTTTTACACAAGATGATAAATTTATTTCTTACTTTAAACTTTCTCTGTTCTTTTTATACTCTACTCTGCGATGGAAACCATCCATAAATAACTATTGAATATATATATATTGGGCAGTCTATATTTGTTTGCCTGTTTACAGTCAATATCCAGGTCAAATGGCCAGAGGCATACTATGACTATTATGCTCACACCACAACCTACGTAACAGAGCCCTATCTGCACTATTAACAGAAACAGTATTCAAATCTCTCAGGTAATACTATGAATGTCCATCAGCCCTTAGGTCATAACAACCGTGCCATTGCTAATGAGTTCCTTTACCACTGGAATGGTATTTCATTCAAACCTCGTATTCAAATGTGTTCTGCGTGGACTGTCACAGAGGGATGAGGTCATCTCCAACATACAGCATAACTAGCTATCACCAACCGTGATGGATCAGGCTCTCTCTAAATACTGGCTACTCACTGTTTATATTCTGACCAACATAGTCATGCTCTGTTCCTTCCCCAGCGGTTACATATTAGGGACTTAATGTTTGTTACAAGTTGAATAAATGGAGCGGGTCTGTTTATATTTGCTGGAGAGCCGACAGTGGAGTGAGTGAGAGAGAGGCTTGGAGACACTGGAGAGCTTGGTATTTAGGAGCTGTTTCACCAATTGAAAATGTGAGGAATGTATTAAGGGTTCTTCCCTTTTAGAACTTACTATGCTGCTAGAAATAAACTATTACACAGTCTCGTCGTAGACTTTCAGCCCCCCTTAGATGTTCACAGAGGAAGTTGTGTAACTGGTTATGTTCAGTATGAAATACTAGTTTTTGGCCTTTCCTCAACATTTTGGTGATGTAATGCCACACAGACTGTTGGGTAAAAGCTGCGTGAATGTGTGCATGGCTGCAAAGAGGGTAAAACTAAAATGTCACAGCAAAAACAACTGGACTAACTAATATACATTTCAAACAAAAGTAAACTGTCTTTAATAAAATAAAAACAAATTAGCAATAGCACAAATGCAAGGTACAGAAATAGAAATAAAATGTAATCAAATGTGACATAGCACTGCATAGTTTTCTTTATACATATATGTTTCATGAGTTTTCCTGCCCATCCGGTCTTAAAGGAATAGTTCACCCAAAAATGAATATTTTGTTATCATTTACTCACCCTCATGCCGTTACAAGCCTGTATGAGTTTCTTTCTTATGTTGAGTACAAAAGAAGATATTTTGAAGAACCAAACGTTCTTATTGACTTCCATAGCAGGGAAAGAAATACTACTACGGAAGTCAATGCGGACCATCAACTGTTTGATTACCAGCATTCGTCAGAATATTTTCTTTTGTGCTCAACATGAAAGAAACTTTACTATACAGGTTTGGAACGACATGAGGGTGAGTAAATATTGACAGAATGTTACATTTTGGGTGAACTATTCCTTTAATGGTTAATAGTAAACAAAATCAAACCCGAGGCTCTACTCAAGCTCCGAGCTCAACACCCCCAACCTCATCCCCCATTAAAATCACAATAAAATCAATAAGTGGAGCTGAAAGGAATGCATGTGTCTAATCGAATCTATGATTTTTTTCAAAAATAGAACAAGTTCTCAATACCTAACTCCAGTCCTGACTTTACATTTAAGTTGAGTAGTCCCTTTCTCATGAGCCAGCACAGTTCAGCTTTGTTGACTGGTCAAAAACTGTTAAAACTCACAGCTATTATTACAAATTTAACTATTACAATTTGATATCTGTGAAACTTGAAATGCATGAGTGCATTGTGGGATACAGTAGCACAGTAGGTCTATGTATTTTGGCAAATGTGGTTATCTGAGTATTTTATGTACACAAAAAACTGCATACTGTAGATAGTATACATAAAAATACTACTGTCTCACAGGAGAGCATGGAAAGAATTAATTTGCACGCCTGTGGATGGCTGAATTCAATTAGGTATAAAAGAATATGAGCAATCAAGCACTTGCTTTTCTGTTTTGATTTTCTCACTGTTTTCACACCATTTGAATCATCTTCATATTTACAGTTTTTCTCAGCCAGCGTTGGCAGGTTTCATGTAACTGTTGGGTGGATGATGCTTAAGTTGGATCTCTCTCTCTCTTTCTCTCTCTCTCTTCCTATGATGCAATCTCCCTCGCTCATGTCTGTCTTTCCCTTTCTCTTTCACTCATTAGTCGCCATGGTGAATCAAACTATCATCGCCATGACAACTCAGGCCTTCAGCAGCCTGGTTCCGTACCAAACACGCAATGGTCTCCTACGCACGGCTGCCCAAAATGCATCTTTGTGTGTTTGCGAGCACGGATGTTTGCGTGCATGCATATGTGTGTATGTTGGTAAAACACAAGGGCTGTTAGAGAAACAGTCTAATTACAGAACTGTGATTTATGCAATAGCATGGCCTTGTTTACGGAGTGCTGCCCTGTTTAATTTTGTCACAATACTAGGATGGCTATTTTTCCACCTCATTTACATACGTGCATAATGACTTGGTTTCTAAATTGAGCATATTTCTGGATTTAAATTGGCTTAAAGATGTCATCCAAGGATTATTTTTGACTGACTGACTGGTAGGTTATGCTGTTTGTCATGTTCGAGTCTGTTCTATAATAATAAATGACAGATCAATTATTTTCTGAATCAAGATGCTTTGTAAGTGCTTTCTAATGCCAGTTATAGATGTCCTTTTATGGAAGTGATGCATAGCCTACCTCAGTCTGGTTGACCGCCTGACCAACCTAGTTCCAGCCTCCCATGTGACCAGTATATACCTGTAGAAAGAGGAAGTGGCTGGTCATGAGTCTTTGGTGACACACCCACGCACCTGCAGGTTACCTACGCATTTTCACTCTCTATCATGAGTTACAATGGAACTGAAATATCTCTGTTTTACTCAAACACAGACACTGTCTGGAGAGTTGCATCACAAATAATGAAAAGCGCATGTTCTGTTGATGTCAAGTGTGTTTGTGTGTGTGTGTGTGTGTATGTATATATATATATATATATATATATACACACACATGTATTTATGTATGTGTGTGTGTTTGAAGTAGTGCTTAAAATAAAGTTTTTTTTAATTCAAGAAAATGCTTTTTCAGTTTTTCTTTTAAAAATTAGGTAGCAATTTAAATTTTACGGTGTTCTTGTTACACATGTTACAAGCAGCTACTATTATAATAACAATAAATTGTGCATAATTACATGCAAGAAATCCTAAGCCAAATCCTAACCCTAACTGTATTGTAATGTAGGCTAGTTAATTAATATTACTTAGTACTTACTTGTATAATTGCACTGTAGCAAGGACACATTAAAACCAAATTTCACATTTAATTTAATGTTTTACTTTTCTGTGTAATTGTTTGTGAAAATATATCATTTTTGAGAAAATGATTAAAAAATGCATGTTATTTTTATATGTCTCTATATAGAGAGTAATGTAAGTGTGAGTATAATACATAACATGTCCTGTGATGTGATAAGCTGTTGTCTATGTATTTTAAACAGCTGCATTGTTAATAATAGATAGTTTTTAAGGCACGATATTGATAGACTGCATGGGATGTTTGTACTTGTAAAAAGAATTTATTTTTTTTTCATATCATGTGACCATTTAAAAAGAACTAGTGAAGACAAGAGGTAAATAAAAATGGTGACCAACTTCCAATTAATTGTTTCAGGACCTAAGATACACACTTCCCCTTATACATGTGACTCCAAAATCTTGATTTTAATATAGAAAAAAAAGTCAATGGATGCGTTATGCGTCAACTTGCCAAGAATAAATGCCTTTAGTTCCCCTGTCACAAAAATAAACGTAGAACTGAATATAGACCAAAGAAACAATACTCCATCTGACACGAATTGTGAATCTCTCTCATACACAAACACACACAAACGCAGTCTTTTGTGATGTGCAGCCCATCATGGATGCAGCTGTCATGCTGTAATTGTCTAAGTGTTTGTGCGAAATATGGAAAGTTGTTTGTTGCAATGGTGAAATTCGTGGGTGGAGAGAGGCAGCTGGTGACTCTAGTGTACAATTGCCAAATGTGTATGTGTGTATGAGCGTGTGTGAGGGGGTGGGTTGCGCACAATGGAAAGTGAACTCTGTCCACGTGACGTTTTTGTGGTATTTCCTACTTTCACCAACCAAGGAACTGCAACCAGCGATGACGAGAGAACCGTTAACATCCTCATCTCTATACTTTTCTCTATCTCTCTAGTTTTCTATTCTCACTCCTTTCCCTTTCAGGGCATATGTCGCTCTGTTTCTGCTCTGTGCGGTTAGAGGTCACATGACTCGATGATGACAGACCATGTATGGGCGGAGACTGAGTTGCTTTTTATGAATGAAATGTGTTGTTTACGCTGACTGAGCTATTTTTGTGCACGAGTGAGTGCATACACAGACACACACTTATTTATATATATGTATATATATATATATACATATGTGTACATATAAAATGTGTGTGTGCGTGTATGGAAGAGTGTGTTAACATGTATGTATGTGCTCAACCAAAACGTTTCCTTCTCCTTTTTCCTCTCTGCTGATTCATACTGTGAATAACAGCTCTCTGTGTTAACTTTTAACACATTCGTCGACACCACACACTCTCTCTCAAATGCGGTGACAGGGTTTAGATACAGACTTCTAAATTTGTTGGTGAAGGTGTTTACTCATTGAGTGTATGTGTGTGATAAGGCAGCATCCTGTTTCCAATGGGGGCTTGTGTAACAAGGCACCTCGTTCCTAGTGACGTGCGTTTGTATGTGAGGCAGTAAGAGGATATATATTGCACTGCTTGTCTTTGTAGATCTGTGAGAAAACCACAGACAGATCTGCATCTACTCTGAAATATTTCACTTTCTCCTCTCACATACACTTGACTGTGCAAATTCACAGGAAAACTCATTCAGAATCAGGAGGCCACGTAATTCAGAATCAGCATAAATGGCCTTTTCGTAAAACATATTTGGTTAATACTGATTTACAGTGTAATCATAAATGTATGAGTCTGTACAGTGAGGGTCTCTTACACAAGCCTCATGTGCTCTGTCCATCTGACTTCATGGGATGCAGTCTGTTCAGCATGGCAAAAAAAATTAATATGTTTTTGATATGTTTTGTACTTGTCATCTGAATTAGATAAGACTATTAAAACACAAACTCTCTATTTTATTTAATTCGGTATATTTAAGTTATAATATCCATCAAGCTTACATATGAAAATTATATCAAGCTTTATATTATAGCTGTATATTTTATACGCTACCATTCAAAGGTTTGAGATCAGTGTGATTTTTGTTTAGAAATTCATATTTATATTCTCAGAGAAAGCTTGAAATTGATAAGTGACAGTAAAGATATTTGTAATGTTATAGAAAAAGTATATTTTAAAAATGTTCTTTTTAACTTTCTGCTTATTAAAGAATCCTGGCAGAAAAATGTTTCAAGTTCTTTAGAAAATAGTAAGCTGCATGGTCAACTGTTTTCAACACTGATAATAATAAGACATTTTTAAAGAAATTAGAAAAAAACTAATGTTTATTGAGCACCAGTCAGCATATTATAAGGATTTCTGGATCATGTGACACTGAAGACTAGAGTAATGGCTGCTGAAAACTCAACTTGGCCATTACATGAATACATTACTTTTATTTTTTTATTTATTTATTTCAAATAAATGCAGCCTAGGTGAGCACAAGAGACTTCCTTCAAATATATTACAAAATCGTACTAACCCCAGATGCTAACCTGATTTTTAGTGCAACATGTCCCTGGGTCAACATCTTGGTTGACCCTGGAACAGCATTGTGATTAACCAATCAGATTTGAAGAAACAGTTTACAGTTTTTGTGAAGTTTAGGCTTACAATCAGTGTTTGGTGCTTGTACATCAGTGTCAGTCATCTATCATTAAATCGGTAGAGATATGATCCAGGCTATGTTTTTGCATTAATATGTTGTTCCAGGGTCAACAAAATATGTTGACCTGGGGACACATCAAACTTGGCAAAATCAGGATGTACAACCCCAGACTTTTTAAAATTGGTGTAAAAAATTGTTTTGTATACATTGTATACAGCAAGCATGCATTAAAAAAGTTACAGTAAATGCTTTATCAGAAGTATTGGAGTAAGTCCTTAGCAAATGAGATTAGGTGTTAAATTCTAGAGATTGATAATGAAGATGTATTAATAAAAATGTTGTGCTGTAAATTGCAACAGGTCAGTGTTTCAAAGGGATTCAAACTGGTAACCCATCTTTTAAAAATAATGATTAAAAGAGCTCAATCAGGCTACACTTTCTGTACTTTTGATTTTCCAAAAAAAAGAAAACTAACTGAAAAGAGTTATTCATTTTGGGAATCAGGCTACACTAATTCCCCTGTATGTTTTTGATTCACTAAAAAAATCAGCTCATAAGAGTCTCGGACTGTTTGTTTGTTTGTGCATGCATCCTGTGAGAACAACTCAGGGATGGTTCTTAAGAATTATATTTTTATATCATCATGTTTTACAAACATTGATTTATTTTACTTACTATGATGAAATGAGATTCACAGCCTCTGCTATGATTGTTAAGAGACTTTGTCAGTGGAACATCTACCATTACTATGCGTTATTTAGGATAGCTTCCATCAACATAGGTCAGTGGTTACAGTAGAAATTCTCTCATGTTATTGCGTTAACCTGACCTAGATATGCTGGTAGTGTGTTTAAATGGCAAGTCCTAATATTTAGCCTGGCATATATGTGCATTGGCAATGAAAATTATAAATATTTAATCTATTTGTCAAGAAGAATATTCCAGTACAGCACTATCACTCTTCACATACAAGCATGTTCAAAGATATACAGTCCCAAGAGATTCAAAATCACAGACACATAAGTCTCAGTGGTGTTAGTTTCAGATTTAACCTCTGATTTATTTAACAGCATATTTGAGCCCCCAAAAATCATGTTACAGCTGAACTGTACAAGAACCACAAAAGTGTGAGTTTGTGAGTGCTTTTGTATAAGAAGCTGTAGAAGAAAGGAGGACTGCTCTGCTCTTTTTGTTCCTCATGTCGTTTGTTCCGGTGGAAAGACACTCAACGTCAGAATAATGACTCACAAGTTCACAAAGCCCCACTGAATGAAGTCAGCGACACCCTATTTACAAATGCACACACACACACACACAAAAATACGTGTTTACGCTAATAAATAAAAGTGCAGCAGATGCTGTGGAAATTGTCCAGGTTTCTTATTTGTTGTCATGGAGGCCAGTTTATGTCTTTCATATATACAGAACATGACAACTAGCAGCACACACTCACATTCTCCACTCCTAAAACAGCCTTGTTCCATTGTGCATTGAAATGCTCCAACGTTAGTTAAATGTTTCAGGATGCGGGGACACAAAGCTGGGGAGTAAAGCTGCGATTTGGGCTTGTGCAGAACAGTCTTGCAGTCTACAGAGTTCATTCTTTTCTGACCTTTTCTTAAATGCCAGACAGAACAGATAAGAAATGCTCTAAGAATGTTATAGCAGAAGTGACGCAGGTGCAAATTAAATTCATATTTAGTCCTGGTATTATTTTGTAAAATTGTAGTGCATTCTGTACCTGTACTCAGACGCTTTTGAGAGGGGTTAAATACAGTTGACTCTTTTCTTCTGACAGCATAAAATTGCAATTAAATAAAAGTAGAGATATTTTTTTTTATATTTAAATATACCAGATTATCAATAAATAAAGTAATATGCAGGGCAAAGACTTAGTTTTATGTATCGGTAATTGATTGTGAGATGTGCATCGCACTCAAAAATTTATTTGAGCTTTATAGTCAGTTGTAGAGAGGTGGGGGTCAAGTTATGACATTTTGATTAAACATGGATTAATTGTTCACACAATAAGATCTATAACATTTACAAAATAGACGGAACTGGAAGCAGTGTAACGTTCATGGTAGAACATCAGGAGTTGTGTATAAAAGAAAAAAAAAAATTTAGAATGTTAAAATCATATTTTCTTTCTTATTTGGAATGTCAAAAAAGTTATTTGCCGTGACACCCACATTCACTCACATAACATCGCTTTGCATTAGCATATATAGCTAAAATAATATATAATCAAATATATCTAAATAACCCAAAAGTCTTAATATCACATCTTGAGCTTCCATCAGACTTTGTTCTGATGATTTCTCCAATTATTTTGTCCACATAAACCCATGCCTGTCTCATAATAGAGCTTGTATTCATCTCTGCCTTCTTCCTATCAACAACAGATGAATTGAACCAAGTGGCCACTCATTTTTTTCCCAATATTTCACTAGGATGCAAAATACATGGAAGAAAATATCTGTTGCTAATTATGTTGCATCACAACTTCATTTTAAGTATAGAAGAAAAAAAATAGTTATACAGAATAATAAACATATCAGTGCTATAAAGATACCAGGGCAGCTGCATATTTCTGATTAGTTTTTACGTGAATGATTTCAGTACAAAATGTATCAGTGCAAATGCCTTCATCTCAGGTCAGCCCGATAGCATTTATCCTTCAATGCTTCTTTTCACTGTGGAAAACCAGATCTTTCTGCTTCCGCCACAGAAATGTCAATGAAAGTTATGGATTTTATTCACAGTTCCCTTGATGATAGCAGTCTGATCTAGCAGACTGCACAAATACGCACACACACAGTCAGATAGGCGGCACGCTTATCCCAGCCACTGCACAATTTACAAAGTCACGCTGTGACAGCAGCAAGTTTGACATGAGCGCAAATGAAAAATGAGAGGTTTTGAAAAGAAGTAGAGACAGAAACACAGACATCAAATGAAAAGTTTATTGCTTCTAGTGTTCTGCGCTGAAGGGAGTGTGAGAGTCAGCATTGTCTTCATACCTCCTGTGGGTATATCTTGAGGAAAGAGAAAGAAAGAGAGAGAGCAGGAGATGAGGACGGACAAATTAAAAGCAAGAGTGAGACTGCACTCTGGCATGATTTTATTTCTAGTCTGCTGTGTTCTGATTTCTTGCCCAAAGACAATTCAGCGTTTGCTGACGATTCAGTCCTAAAACAACAGCGTGACCAATGCTGGGTGGCCCGCGGATTCTTACGCAAAACTTCTCAGAATACTGTATGTATTTGCGTGTGTGTGTTTCCGGTCGTGGCACAGGGAGACAAAAACAGCCATTCAGGCCCAGTGTGACTGATGTATTATTTCAGATATAGTCAGAGTTCACACTGCAGACGTTTACCAGAGTTTGGTAACTGCAGCCACGCTGTGGGAAAAAAAAAGGAATGTTCTGTAACCCAGTTTATATAAAATATGTCAGGTCAGGGGAGGTTCCATGCTGATTACACAAACACCCTCTTTGACATCTTTTATCAGAATGTTTACAGCATTTACACACAAAGAATAAGGAATTGTGCCTACTGAAATCTCATAGTGAATGTGTGTGTGTGTGCGTGCAAGTGACAGGTGAGCTGCTGATGGAATTCGTGGTCAGCAGGAGGAATAAAGAGGAGGTAATCCTGTCAACATGGAGTGACGAAATGGGGGACACATTGCGCGTTCTGGATTAGGATTACACAGAGCTGACTTTACACACCTTCTCACTGATGAGGGAATTCCATCCAGGATTATGACGCACATCATTTACACGCACACATGCTACTACGCTATACTACATGGCAAAAAAAAAAAAATTCTGGGTTTTTTCATTCACTAACTGTACATTTGCAGAAATTTGTGTGAACAAATATTCAAGATTCATCAAGATTCATTGCCTACTAAATGTATTTTAAATTTACCAAAAAAAAAACTCATTAAGAATGAAAATGTATTAACATTAGTTAAAATTAGTGTATAAATACAAATAATTCCCGCAATTCCCGATTATTAGCATTAGTACTTAAAAAGTAGATAAACATTCTTAAAACAAGATGCATTTTGTTGAGAAGAATATATCTTAAATTTTATTGTTTTGAGTGTTGAAGTTGATTTTCTTACATCATGTTTTAAAGGTATTCTTGTAAATGCGTGTCGAAGACTGACATAGGAAAGAAGAAATTGTTGAATAAAGTTGATTTTGTTGTTTTTTGGCGCACAAAAAAGTATTTATGTAGCTACATAAAATTATGGTTAAACCACTGATGTCACATGGACCATTTTTAACAATGTCCTTACTACATTTGGGCCTTGAACGTGACAGTTCCTTTGCTATCTATAGAGAGTCAAGAAGGATCTCAGATTAAATAAAAAAAATCATAATTTGTGTTCCAAAGATGAATGAATATCTCATGGGTTTGGAATGACATTTTTGGGTGAACTATCCCTTTAAGTCTAAATATAAAATTAGATTAATGCTTAAAACAAGAAACCAAACCACCATGGTTTAATATTTAGTGCAATAATAGTTTCATCTGTTTGAAACCTTATTTCACTGACAAACCACGTATGTGTATCATTTCAGTTTAATGGCCATAGCAACGAATACCAAGTGTGTCAATCTGTGTGCTCTAGATATGCACAAGCACACATGCAAGCACACTGATGGTGATCTCGTTAGGTCAGGCTACCCCATTAAGCCTATTAGCCATCCTCAGAAGTGCACTCATCCCTCCTTGTAGCTATTTGTGGCATGGCCCAATACACAGAGTTAGGGAAAAGCCATGAGGCAACAGAAGCGGGGGAAGCCGTGGCCGGAAACGTTTAACTAGTTTAGCCAGGACTGCCCTAAGAGCCTTGATCCTCGCATACGTCACACCAAGACACGCCAACTCATAAGACCGTCTTAAGAGTCTTTCCCCATACGCACGTTTGAGTTTAAATATGGACACGTTGTAGGAAGGGATTTGAGATCGGAAAGACAGTATGGAAAAGAAGAGAACAAACTGAGAGGGCAAATGCTGAGGAAGGAGTTGGATAGATTCCCATAAACCTGTTCGGAGCTTCTGGTGGTATGACGAGACTAGGCTAATATTGTTGTTAGCATACAGCTAATATAAATATAGAAGTCTGAGATAACATTGAAAATTTCACATGCAAAAGCTAAGTCCACATGTACATGGGGGAGTTTTTCCTTTTGTTTTTAAAAAAAGTATTTTTAAACAAAGAAAGCATGCTATTTAGCACTGTCAAGCGCTTGCCAAACTAACAGGTGGTAATATAATTTCATCTGTAAAGCCATGTTGGCCAATCAGAAGCCTGAAAAGGTTTATAACAGCACATTTTCCGACATCAAAAGCCAAAAGCCAGTTTTGCTTTCTTACAGTTTTTTAAAATCTAGTGGGAGTTTTAAAAAATGTTTGGTTTCAGTGACCTGGTGATGAGTTTGCGTGTAGACTAATGGCCATAGAGAAAGCAACGGGTTTAAAAGTAAACGCATTTGTGTGGACAGGGCCTCAAGATGACATAATGACATCCCCACATGGCATAGCTGATAGGTTATTTTTGTATCAGCAGCCGATGAGCTTGCTGCTTAACATTCAAATGCATGGCTAGTGCATGCTGTAGCAGTTACAGCACGCTTAAGAAACCCTCCACCTTCCCCAGCTCCACCTAGATCTACTACAGGATGATTCATGCTATATATGGGGGTCACTTCATACTGTATATATTATATGTGCAGCAGCAGTATTTCTTACATGCTCACAGCAGCATGTTGTGGATGCATTGGCAGTAGCTAGTCTATGTACTTGCTCTGCAGCAGCAGCAGTGTAGCAAAATTATTCCATCAAGACCAAACACATTAACATGACTCCAGTAGATCATGGTTTCAGTAGTATTGTATATAAAATTATTTAAAGTCTGATGACCCTTTGCATTCTTTATTTTTTTGCATTGCATAGACAGTCAGCGAGTAGCCAGGAAATGATAAGAAGGGTTGGGAGGAATGACAAGCTGGATTCTGACTCAGGTCATTTACATAACCTTCGTCACACAAAATGTTGGAGCATGTGTACCAACAGAGCAATGGAAATTAAATAAAGCAGGCAGGACCTAAACCTGTGCCCTCATGAACACAGTGGCACTTCACTTGCTTTGAGGAAATGCACTACCCACAGCACCATGACTCTGACACTTTTTTTTTTGTCTTGTTTGTGGATCATGCATTGTCTGCGGTGTGGGAACTAAATGTTCCCACAAGAACAGTAAAACCTGAAATCACCAGTAGTCTTTTCAAGCAAAACAACTTACTAAATTATGTCTTAATGAAAATATTAAAATACAGAAATGCTAGTTTTAGGGGCGTATGTTGAGCTAATTATTCCTTATCTTTCAAATAAGCAATAATCTAAAATAATAGTGTAAAAAATTTAGTGTTTTAGTTGATGTATAATAATTATAATTACCTTTTTGTTAAATAAAAAAAAATAAAAAATTGAATCTATTTTAATTCTTCATTTATGTGTGTGTGCACGTACAAGTGCTCTACATAGCCATTGACTCATGCAGGTCTGTGTGTATGTGATAAGCCACAGTGGCAATGGGTTTAAGGTTAGGGGCCCCTGTGGCAGAGCAGAGTAGCTAGGAAGGGGCCCGGGGCTCTGGGTTCTTCTCCTAGTCTGACTCAGAGCTCTAATAGAGTGGCTCTGTCTCCTTACCATCTCTGCTTGTAATCTCATTAGACCAGCCCAGCAGCACATAAATTAATAAGACACACTTCTTACCTCGTTCCCTCCTCCACAATCTTCAGGCCGTTCAGTTTTTTTTTTGTTTTTTTTTTATCAGAAATACATTTCAAAATGACTTTTTGTGTGGATGATAGTTATTTTAGTCCATTGTGAGGTAATAGAACTTTTGTAACGAAACGTATTTCATTATTTTTAGCATTTAGTGATGATGAAAAAAGTGTTTATCGCCTAGTGCGCAACAGGTAATGGAAAGCTTGAAGATGGAAATATTGAAGCTATTCGTACGTATGTCATAATAATAAAATCCCCCTGTCCATTCCTCTCTCAGTCGGTCTCTCTCCGTCCCTGAGGAGACTGTGTGAGGTGATCAGTTCTGACAGGCTCATAGTCTGAAGTGGGGGAGGAGAGCAGACTGGGGGTCCGATGGTGATTTACCGATCCAAGTGGCACGTTGCTCCTTAGGGAAGGGGGGAATGCCCCCCTCACTTGGCACACACACACACACACACAGTCATCTGTATCTCTCTTTCCAATAATGACTGTCTCCGACACGCAGTCAGCCCACCTAGCCGCATTGTATAACATCCTGAGACCTTTAAGAAAGCACATTTGAGGGTTTCGTTTTGACTGTGTAAGCGTTTAGAACATGCAGTGTTAGGTCTGTTTAGTAGAGACAGACATTGAAAATATCACTAAACTGGTCATTTTGCTTAACGTCAATGATTTTCAACAAACACCCGATTTTACTTTTCCATTTGTTTATTTTTCCCTTTGTTCCAGGCTGCTTTGCATTCATGATCCATTTCTCGTCAAACTTCGGGATGTGGAAAAAGGACCCCAAAGAGAAGAATGGAATAAGATGAGCTGGTCAGCCATTTCCTACCTTTAAAAAGTTTTTTCTTCTTCTATTACAATTAAGTTTTAATTGATATAATGCCCTTTAACAAATTTTTCACAGAATTTGTCGAAACTTCTCTATTTGTGTCCCCTGCCTAAACTCTTTTACCTTTCCTCCATAAAAAATGTATTTAGTATTTAAGTAGTGAAACTGTATTTTTCCTTTTATTGTATATATTCAATTGTAAATGACTGCTAGCTAACTTGTTTAAGCAAGTCAGGTTTGTGCAAGAAAAGAAAGAAAATGTTTTAATGTTCAAAACATTTTTGAGTGGTCAGCAACTCAAGGAAATAGTTTAGCCAGAAATGAAAATTTGTGTTTGTAATGATACAATTTGGAGTAATTAATGACAGAATTTTTATTTTTGGGTGAGCTATCCCTTTAAGAATCACTATAATACAATCAAATGTCAAATTTTTCATTAGATGATTTAAAACATTGTCTGTATGACCATGTTAGACTCAGTGTCTAAAATCCTTCAAACAAAGAGTACAAAAGTTAAGTGGCTGCACTGTCATAGTAAAAGTTTTAGATACAAGACAATGTTAAAATTTAGTGCTTTCAAGAGACAAAATAATTGTGCCTTTCCTCTGTTAACAGATCATCCACAGATCTGAAGAACATATTATGAACTCATAAAAATCTGGTAAGCAGTTCAACAAAGAAATACTAAGAAATCCTGTGGGTTTATCTTTGGCCCGCTCATGTACAACTGGACACATGCATACATACCTTGCTCAAGGTCAACAGCCCTGAGTCAGCAGAACTAGTCATACATTAAAAGATGAGTAAAACTCGTTTAAATAATCAGCACTTCATCTGGATTAATCCAACATTGCCATATGCCCTTGCCAACACTCTCATTATAACAGTGCTGGGAGCCAGAGAATGTGCACATTTGTGTATATGTGTGGGTGTGTGTTTGTGTTTAAATGTATGTACGTGGCATTTTGATTATTCTGTGTGTTTGAAATATGTTTTTTTAAAAAGGGTTTGTTTGTGTTTCTACATCTGTGCCAGTTTATGTTTGAGGTATAAGAGAGTGTGCACTGCTTCGCAAAGTAAGCAACTGTGTGTGTGTGTGTGTGTATGTGTGCGTGTGTGTGTGTGTGCGTGCTGTGATGTGGCTGTAATGAGATTATGTTTAGTTGGCAGGAAAAGCTCAGTGCCACCGGGTCAAACAAGATGACCGGACAGACAACTTCTGGGAGTCTTTAAGGGCCAATTACACAAACACTCATAAACAAACATCAAGATAAGCTCCATTCATGTCAGTAGCTGTTCTAGCAGTCAGCGACTTGAAATGTTAAATAATATTTTTTATATTATTATTTAGTAATTTTAGAATTTTATTAAAGACATTTTAACCATAACCTATCAGTCAATTTCATATCAATAAAATAGTAAACTATTAATATTATTTTTGTTCACAGTTCCAGTATTTGTTGACAGGTTTGACTACAGCATTTTACATAAGCGCATCAATAAATATTACAAATGTAACTTCTGTAAGTGCCTGTTAGCAGTGAAGAAACATTCAATACTTTTAAATAGTAATCTTTCACATTGTTCTTTAGAAGCAACACCCATATCAATTACAAAACCAGTTCCTTGGTTCTTTCATTGTTTGAGCATTTGAGGATTATTCCTTCAAATTTAGCCGGGCATAGATGATAGAGAGAAACAAGAAGAGAGGGAGAGAGACAAACCTCAGCCTGATGACTGGAATGCACTGATTTTTGACAGCTGCACGACTGTCTATGCACCTTGTGTTACTTGTGTGTGTGTGTCCCTGCAGCAGTGCTGTGTTACGAATTGCTCCCTGATGTCTTTGTTCATCTCTGTAAAGCCTAGGGCTTTTCTCCTTCCTTCACTCATGTCTACACACACACACATACACCTGTGTTCAGTGGGCCATCAATAGTTAGTAGTTACTGCTTTGACTGACAGTATGATAAAAATCTCAATATGGCTCTTAATGAACCAAAACACTCCAGAGACACCAGCCCTCAAGTTCAATATCACTGCTGTAGTCATATTGGAACTTATATTCAAGTTTTAAATACGCTTCATAGATCTTAACGATACTTTATATGGGATACAGTTTCAAGTCATATGTTTGATGTGTTTTGGTTTTAGTCCATTTTTAGAAAGCCATGAGATGAGTTTTTTCTCACTATTCCTATGCATACAGTCATTCTGCACTGAAACAAAAATATGTGCTGTCTTATGTCTCTTGTGTTGGCGTGTGGTTTCCTTCCGTTAGTGTGCATTCTGATTAATATATGATATATACGAACAATCTGAAGCAGAACTCAGCTAGGAGGTTGACTGAACATAGCAGGCCTATACCACCTGATCTAATGTTTGCACTAGGCTGGTAAAGTGTCTTAATGTCTTGGTGAAGTTTATTCTAGTTTTAACTTTGAAGAAAAGAAATTTGAAGTTTGCTTGTCGTAACAGTACAGTAAGTTACCGTATATAATCTGTTGTATTATCTTAACTATATATCTTACCTTAACAGTATAGATATAAGTTATATAGTTAGGAAGATCATCAGATATAGATGGAGAGATAGATGGATAGATAGATAGATAGATAGATTGATAGACAGATAGATAGATAGATAGATAGATAGATAGACGATGGATGGATGGATGGATGGATGGATGGATGGATGGATAGATAGATGGATAGATGATGGAGAGATAGACGATGGATGGATGGATAGATAGATAGATAGATAGATAGATGGATGAACAAATGGATAGATGGAATGATGGATAGATGGTGAGATGAACAGAGATTTGGTTTGCTGCTATATTGTGTTTGTGCTTGAGGTTTGGTTGATATAAAAGTTTGAAGGAGCAGAAGCAGAAGCTTTAAACAGAGCAGAAGCTCTTTTGATCTCATGTGGCTATAGCTGAATTTCCATGTCTAATGATACAGTACATGAACACAGTGTTTTGGCTGACGGAAGCAAACCTCTAATGCCCATATGAGGGAGAGCAGCAGGAGCTTCCATCGGCCTGACTAATATCAGAGAGAGTTCCTAATCTTGATGATATGAGAACGCTGTGGTCATTTTATTGTGTGTTGTGTAACAGGTTTAATCTGGCATGACTCTCACTCCTCAGGCATGTTCAGACGCCTCGCTTACAGCGAACCTCAGATGAAACAGCTTTAACCTCATACGCATCAATGCTGGGATCTTTATCGTTTTGGATTGCATTTTGCAGTGTGCATTCACTCCCCATACCATACTAGGTCTGGTTGACTAGGAGAGCCAAGCAGAGCAGCGGTGTCTGTCTGTGTGGGAGTTGTCCCATAATTGTGAACACAGAGGGAATTCCTGCTGTAGTCCTTTTCAGATTCTCAGCTGAGACTTCCTGATTCTTCAGTGCTTCACGTGATGCTGATGCTGTAACCATGCCCGCTGATGCTCTCTGAAATGAGAAGCGTTCAACAGTGTGTGAGGAATTTGGAATATGTAACATTCCAGGTGAAGAATGAAGCGATTGTGGTGAAGTATTAGGGACGTAGGAGATACTTTCTGATAAGGAGCGGCTAACAGAGTAGTCTGAATTCCACAGGAAGATTTACACTGGCAGGAAGAGACCTTTTTTTTCTGGCCTCCCAGTAAAGAATCCACAGACCCTGCTACTCTGAGTGAACTGTGCTGGCTGAACGATAACATATTTGTATCTAGTTCAAAAAGCTTGTGCACATGAATACGCAAGTACTTGCACGCACACACCTAAAAATAATCTACTTTGATCTTCAGCCATCTATCTATCTATCTATCTATCTATCTATCTATCTATCTGTCTATCTATCTATCTATCCATCCATCCATCCACTTATATTTTACAGAAACAGGCCAAATTTTGTGCAAGGAAAGGTGTATTTGTGTACATATGAGAGAAGGAGAGAAAATTTACCAGAGATTGATGGAAGGATGCAATTAATATGTTGTGTATACATGAGTTATTTACTTCAGTTTCTTCTATGTGACACGCTTAAACAGGTGTGTTGCATTAGTCTGTATGTAGTGAAAGAGAAAAAATAGAATATGTTTGTGCGAAGATGACGCCTCACAGACCCAAATGAGAGCATGTTTAGGGCATAAACTCAACGCCAAACCACAGTCAAAAACACTTCATTTAGGGCAGGTATCTGTGTCAGAAAATTACTATGAAGCATATATCTACCGAGCAGGTAAAATGGCAATTGAACATCACATTAAAGGAAAACGAATGTCAGTTTGGTTTTAGCATTTCAAATTTTCCTACTCATCTAATATTTATATTTTATTTAAGACTTATTTTAAATAACAAACAAATCATTCATGAAATGCAGAGAAGGTTAACAATTACAGCACTGTTTAGCATTTGTTTCAAAGGTTCTAATGATTATATTCAGGTCATTTTGACTTATGACTTAAGCTTTCACATACAAAGAAAGGGAAAAAACACTTTCCACTGACAGCGTCTCGGTTGTTATACAACTTACAAACGTACAGGTCAGTGCCAGAGAGTCTAAGAGCATCATCTCTCCATATAATGCACTGTAACCATACCCCTGTGTTACGTGTGTGTGTGTGTCTGTGAGACATTAATAGCTCGCCTGCTGATATATCTGGCTCTCTTTCCATCACACTCTGTGTCGTCGCACCACCTGATTCCTCTTTGGGTTGGGAGGAGGGGCAGGGTGTAGTTTAAGATCCCCTACCCCACCCAGCTCATCCAGCGAGCTGACAAATTCTTCTATGGCATCCTTGGGTGTGTGTGTACTTTGGCAAGAGGGATCCCTTGTGACTGTTTCTTGAGTCCAGTACTCACAGAATGTGCCAAGGGTTTGCCCTGCCTCGGGGGTGTGAGGTGACCCCATAACATCTCTCACTGACACACACACAGACATAAAGGCAGCAGCTTTAAATTACCAAGCACGCTCTCATCCTCGTCTTACTGTTAAACTCACACGCTCTTTTAAAGTGAAAGAAGAATTATTTGATAAATCATCCTTTCAGATTAACAAATAAACACATTTTCACAGCTTTGAATGTTTAATGGTTTCATGAAATGTAACAAAATAGTACATTAAGCCTGTTTCTGTATGCATTTGTATGGATAAAGAAAAGCGAGTTGTAAATGCAAAATAAATATGCATTGTGAAAAATATGAAAATGCCATTTAAATGTTTATTTTCTAATTACACAAGCAATTGATTTCCCTTAACTCTAACAAAAATTAAATACAATTTTTTTTTTACCTTTTTGGCTTTTGTTTTTGAATAATACATGGAACATAAGATTTTTGTGAAAAGAAAGCACCTTGAATGGTACATTCAGAATTGCTGCACACTTGAGAGAACAAGGTAGTGTTGGGTTAAAAGTTATCTGCAAGTTTTACATTTCATAATCTTCCCCGAAATCTCCATTATAAAATGCCCTCTTTTTTCTTCTTGTAAATCCGAAGGAAAAGCCGAATCATATTTAACCATTACGGCTGTATGAGAGCTGCATGTTTACATGGACGTATATTGAATTTGCATGTGTGTCTGAGTTACGCAATATGACACAAGTGTTCCGTCATGAGCTGGCGGTTTTTGCGGACGCTCCCACCCGGGCCAGAAAACACTGCGGGCCATTGCTTGTGGATGTTTTTCACATCCAAGTTCATGGCGAGTTCAGCTCCCAAGAGAGGTGTGTGAGTGTGTCCGTATGCGTCTGAGTGTGTAAGAGGGGTCTCTTTTCCCCAGACGCCGGTGAAACGTATCACTAACACTGGTATAACGCTAGCCAAACTCTTTCCCGGGTTTTATTTTTAACTTCGCCGCTGAGACAAAGAGTCCAGTCAGTACTGCCTCTGAGAACCAGGCCACAGGAGCCCGACCAAGTCTGGCTGCGTCACACGCTCCCAGTGTGTGTGTGTGTGAGTGTGTGTCCCGCGCAAACAGGCCAGAGCGGAGGAGTGGAAAGAGGCCTGGCGTGGAGTCATCGCTGTGGTGAGAGCATCAGGGGCAGTGGGCCATCGCGGTGATGTCATAAGAGGAGGAAGTGGTCCGAGTTGTGTGATATAAGTGGGGGGATGTGCTTGCCAAACACAAACAGAAGACTGCAACATTACACAAATGCACAATTAAAATTTTTTTACACTATTTTACGGGGCCCGTCTTAATATGTACAAGTTTAAGATGCAACACCCCTCTTTTAAGGGCCTTGAAAAAACTTGCATACATTTCATTACATAACTCAACATGGAGATCCAAAACACTCATACATACAGGCCTCTTGTTTGCCGAACCCCTTAATCCCCTCTGGTTACCGATTCCCCCTGCCAACTACGCCCTCACTCTTTCTTTCCTTTCCTTTCTTTAATTTTTTCCCTCTTTTTCACTTTTTTTCCACCTCATAGTGACGCACTCCTCACATAATGAAACTGTTAAACAAGGGACAGGCTCTCTCTCTCTTTTAGAGTGAGTAAAACGATAGTGCTGCTCTGTATTTGTGGCTGGTTGCATTCAGAGGGAGGCTATTTTTAGGCTTGGCGGAGCTATTTGGAGGCGCTACTTGTGTCATCAGCACCATGCCACGCGCTTGCCATCATATGGGCAGTATTTTTACACTGGGAGAGAACACTTGAGCACACTCGCAAACTCCCAAACTCCCAAACACATGCCTGGGCTTAGAAATGAACATGCATGTGCTAACCAACAAGTACAACAGCACCTGAGTCAGGGGAGGGGAGTGTGACCCGTGTATTTCCCGCTTACGCGGAAGGAAGCTGCATTCTGTGAATGTGTGAGACTTGATTCATTAGCTTGATTCATAAGTATTATACCAGTTTTTAGTATGAAGTAGCGTAACAGACTGTTTTCAGGTAAAATAACTAGAAGCAGATGACACCAGAGACTGTATACTTTAAATGTGTTAAAAATGTTTGGAATAAGGTGCATATGGATGGGATGATCTAATATGGACATCTTTTTTCACAACACAGTCTAATGTGTGTTTGGTCTACTCTTATTATTTGTTGAATTTCCACACTGTATCTATTTCCTCCTTTGCCTTTAACACTTGAAGCTTGAAGGTCATACATTTGGAGGTATAGCTTAAAATTAAAATTAAAATATGTAACCCACGACATAACTTGCCCTGAAGCAGATAATTATTAATTATGTAGTGTATGTTAGTGTAGAATTAAAAACTGGTAAAAGCTTTGTTTGTGATACTGAAGAACTAGGGCTTGCAAACACTTAAATGTGTTGTGTATGTCTGGGTCTGTGTGTATCATGTAACAGGAGATGTCTGTATTACAGGGGTCACGTGTTACAGGAGACAGCCAAACATGAAAAGTACATTTGAGAGGATTTGTTAAGACAAAGAATCTCAGATTCTGATCTATTATAGATGAGGACATTACCAGAGCAATATCCAAAACCATACACCTCTCCAAGACTATCTCCGTTTCTCACCTATTTTTTCTCACTCTCTCTTTCCCCCAACACAGTTATAAGAATTGCAAATGCCTACAGGGAAGCACAGCTGCACAATGTGTACATTTTGTGGATTGGAACAGTGCTTTGTCCTTCAGTCACACTCGGGCTGCTATAAAAAAATGTATAAACTTTGGGTGTACTCAAGTATGAAACCACTTCAGATAAGCTGAATTTCATGCATTGAATTTTGCAATTCTAAACAGTAATTCATAATACAGCACAAATGTATTTTATATTGTAGGCTTTGCCTGTTACATAATACATTACATTTAAGCTATACATTTTATTAGTTCAAGCATTCACTAAGCCTCGAACCCATGACTTTGCCATAGCTAGCACCCTTCATACTATAGAAAGACTATATCTACTGTCACTTCTTTCTTATAGATCAACAACTGTCACGTGGAGCAACAGTTTTAAAAGAATCTTGTTGAACAAGTTAGTTAAGCTGTTGACATTTTTGTAACTAGCTTTAACCTGGAAAATTACACATCTGGTTTATGGTCGCAGACATTTTAAGAACATTTGCATTTACAGACTGGTGTAATGTTCTGGCCAAAATCTAAATTGTTTCAGGTGTCCACTGTTCATTCAATAAATGAATTAATGAATGAATGAAAAATATTTTAAGATTATATAAAAAAATATGCTCAGGGCAGTAAATGGTAATGTTCATTGACATAAGGATCTATATAGCGCTGTAGCACTGTGGGCGTCCTTAGATTGAATCCCAAGTCACTCACTACACTGTCCTATCTAAATACGAAAACAAAAATACTAATAAAAAAAAGACATAAGGATCTATCAATAATTTTTAATGAGGCTCTTGTCCACATAAAAAGGGTTTACAGGCACAGTTTCTCCCAAATAATGTACTGTACCCTATGTACTTATACCATCCACTATGTACTTTAACCTAGTGTCCAAATTTTAACGGTGAAAAATTTCTGATTTAGCTTGAGCATTTAAAAACTGTATTTCATTAGCTGATGCAATGTTAATATACCAATCTACTGAAGTACTGAAATCTGTTTAGTATGTTAGTAGTTCACTGATAACCACCAAAAGGTGGTGATGAGAAAGTCACAAGATGAAGCCCATCACAAGCAGTTTTTCCACAAGCTAAAGATGGAAATTATAATATAGAATGTCCATCATGGTAACACACATGAATCTGAAATAATGCAATAAACATTAATTGATTAACACTGCATGTAACATACACCCTAATGTGTACAACTGATATGAAAAATCTAAGAAAAGTTTTAATGAAAAAAACATTAGATGTTAAATGAAATTCTGGGAATGTCAATTTGCAGTTTTTCAATCTATTCTTTTTCACTTCCAAAAACTAAAATTGCAAAATGTCCAATACAGTTTTTCACCGTAGGGGAACTTACAGTTAGCCAATCAATGCATTTTTACTGTAGCATGTTTACAGTCTTTTACTGTTAATACCACAGTGATTTTGTACAATGTAGCTAACTATGCAGGGTCAAAAATAACTGTTTCTAGATTGATTTGATCCAAAAAGTGTAAAAGCTGTGGCTTTGTATGATACACCCTTTAGTTTTGATGTCAGTGCACATCTATTCAGGCATACAGAATCACATACATGCTCACTATCATGTTTCTTAAAATCCTTTAGTAAAATGCAAGCAAACTATGTAAATCTGAACATGTTTTGGGGTTTGGAATAGGTTTTATGGCTTAGATTATTTGTAATGGCTGTCAAGAGGACGACCGAAAGCCAAAAAAATAACAATGAGGAAACTCTCGGGCCGAGGAGACTTCCTGTTGTCAGATGGACAGCCGCCCAGACTGTGGTCTACAGGGCGTCACTGCAGCAGCCTAGTGAACGTGTGCTGTATGTGATCCTGTTGCTGTGATGTTGTGATGACGTGCTCCCTTCTGGTCTGAAGGAGGGTGTTGACGGGATAACGTGAAGTCGGAAGAGAGAATTGAAGGCAGATGCACGTCAGAAAACGTTATTATTCAGCTGCCTTCTCAGCACAGTCTACGTGCTGCGGTAAGCATGTGTGTATGTTGTGCGTACATGTCTGTTTATTTGTGAGGGACAATCAGATTTTTCCCATTTGTCTCACGGGGGCCGAGACAGCTGCTGTGGGCGGAGCTTGTTGACCAGCACAGCTGTGACCTCACAGCTCAGCGTCGTCTCTCTAAAAAAGACGCAAACGGACGCACACATACTCACACTGTGGAGTTTCTGGCAGCGAGTGGCTGCATTCCATCTGTCCCTGATGTGCAGTGGTCAAGATTCGTCTGGGTTAAGGGTCATGTGTCTGTGGAGGTGTGGTCAGCCTTGAACGCTGCTGCGATGTCATTCAGGCTGGACCGTGTTGCATGGATGACACAATGACGTGTGCAGTGTGTGCAACCTGCGCTGTAGTACAACATAACTCTCAGGAGCGGTGCATTATGGGATGCTAAGTAAATAAGAGAATTATCTAACGCACATCATATTTCATAGAATTTTTTTTCCAAGAACTGTGTGATGAAAAGTTGGAACTTTCTGCATATCATAAACACGTATGTTCTGGTCACACTTTGTATTAGCTGGCCTTAACTATGTGTACTTACATAAAAAATAAATACAATGTACTTATTGTGGTCGTATTGTAATGCAAAACACTTGGGATATGGGTAAGGTTAGGGACAGATTTAGTGGTATGGGTAAGTTAAAAGGTGGGTTAAATTGTTTCCATATTTTTAACTTGTCACAATACTTTCTGTTAATTTGAATAATTTCATGAGTCTTCGTTAGTAATTAAATTCAAAGTAGCTGCAGCAGTTGTAACTTTCTAAAGTTAGTTAACATTAGTTCATTTATTATTCATTTATTGACTATCATGAACTAGAAACTTTTAAAATCTTAAATATCTGCATATTGAAGTTAGTGCTGGGCAACGATTTATCAAGATTAATCACATCCAAAATAAAAGTTTTTATTTACATAATATGTAAGTGCTGTGTATATTCATTAAAATGCACTCACATGCTTGTATATATTTAAAAAATAGGTTCAGTTCATATATAAAATATATTTTATATAATTATGTCATATATGACATAAATTAATATATTTAAAAAATACATGCTGTATGTGGGTTTTTATATATACATAATAAATATACACAGTACATACACATGTTATGTAAACAAAAACTTATTTTGGAAGAGATTAACCCTTAGTAGTTTGACAGAACTAATCTTTGTTTTTTTTAATTAAATTGCAGATTTTTTAGAACAGGACCTTATTTTAGACAGGAAGCAAAGTGAGAGAGAGGGGGAATCCTGTTGATACCACTGGATTTCACCTGCAAAAAAAAATTCACAAAAAAATGATAAACCTCATCTTACTACCATATGCTATATGCTATATGTAATCTTGGCCACGCACATATTTGTGGAACCCTGTGGAAACGCGATGAGAACAAAGCTTTGTTTAATCCTTCATATCAAATACACACACACACATTACGCATTCATCACCAAATTAAAGTGCTGTTGTGTCTTACGTTACTGCCACTGTATGATCCCCCATATTTGTTTACAAAAATGTAACAGATACAGCAAATCAAGATAGCGAGGATATACCTTCTCACCAACCCTTTAGATAATCTCGCCGCTCTGCATGTGTGTGTTTGCAGGGTTCATGCTCAATGGTGCGAAGCCCAATTGTTGTCCCAGTCTGAGTGTGTGTGTGTGGTGTGCTGCCTCGCTCTTTCCATGTTATCCTGTATGTGATGCATATTTTATAGGCGGGGAGACCCCAGCGTGAGGTGACACGTTCCGGACGCATGCACTGATAAACCCAGGACAACCGCCAGCTTTCCACACGAGCATCAGCGCAGAATCACACACTCGACACAGACTCTGTAAGTTTGGAGCTTTTGCTTCCCATGGCTCTTTGCACAATAGACTAGTCTGTGAAAATAGCATGTGTGTGTGTTGTTTGTTAGTTCCGCTCAGGGTGGAAGGCTGAGAGAATGTGTAGCAGCAGTCAGACAGGTCTAACATGTCATCTCTGTCTCTTAATGCTCCCAGCCAAGTCCCTTCACACCCAGAAGCTTATGTAGGAGCATAAGGGGGTCTCTGTGATATTCAGGGCTGTTTACATTTGATATAGTCCCTCTGCAGGCCTGAACATAATTCAATTAGATTAGAATTTATTCAATTAAGCGATTATAAAAATGTCTTGGAACAAAGGTTTGGAGAGCGCTTCTTCAGGTGAGTGCACCTACAGATGTCTGGCATGCTGTGTTGACATGTTAAAGGCATATTTCTCTAAAAAATGAAAAATCTGTCATCTTTTATTCACCCTCACATCGTTCTAAACCTGTTTGATTGTATGGAACACAAAAGAGTCCGTTCTGAAGAATGTTTTAACAGTAACAGCACTGCAAAATCATTTAAAACAACCAGACACACAGGATTCATGTAAAACAATTTAGTAAAACTGGCTGCACTAGTATCTGCTGATTAAGGCATTGAAGCAGTGTGAGAATAAATGTGACAGAATTAAACATGACATTTTGGGCCTATTTCAAGCATCGATCAGTTTCGATCGGTTAATATCTGTTCCGTTTGTGCTCGGCCATTTAAATGCGATTCTGCAAAATGAAAATAAAACTGATCTTCAGTTGTTAGTGATATGCAAATTTAAATGAGTTCACGTCATCAGCTGATTTTGAGATCAAAATCACAACAGCTGAGAAAGCGTCATCAGCACTGGTGAAAGAATCCAGCGTTCGCAACATTCAATGAAGATGATTGTTTGATTGCATGCAAAGACGCTGCAGACTGAAGATTTGGTGCCTAAAGGCTGTGTTTCATTTGCATGTTTGCTGAAGAGACACACTCATCTCTGAAGGACCGTGTCTGTGATGCATATTACAGTAGCGCTGTGGTTATCTGGCTACCGGGAGCTGGTAGCACACATTCTCACACCTATTTTTTTCATTTACATTTGTCCAATTGCATGAAATGCATATCAAGCTACCTCCAGTAATGGTGTAATATAGTCGCAGTTTGTCTTCAATGCGTTTGAAGGGCATTTAAACCAGGTCTTTTCACTATCCCGTCAAATAAAATGCGATAATAAAGACTTCTTTTGTAAAACGTATTGTCATTTTCAACTTTTCTTTTCATTGCTGGCAGAGAGACACTGATTATTCTGCTTAATTTAAGGCCTCTTTTTCCACAGAGAAACAAATCACGAAACATCTCGAACTTAAAATTATATTAATATATAATAATCCCCACTGCAACCTGTTCTCTGAAAAGCTCAATTATGCATCAAGGGTCGTCACACACACTGGCACACAACTCCTTAGCCAGTTAAACGCTCACTAGCATAACAATATTATCAGCTGCCTCTCTAATGTGCACATTCAGAAGAAACAAAAACATACATTAGTTATTCACCCCATTCTTTGTCTGCACAAGGCCATCAATCTTTTAAAAGAACAAATATATGTGCACTAAATCTGCGAGTTTGCATTTTTCTGGTGTGCATGAATCATTCAGGAGCCGGGGCTGGATGGGCGCTCTGTGTACCCCTCCCTTCCCTCGCCCCAAAGCCTCCACCGCTGCCTATAGCCATGACATCAAAGTAATCAACCTCACCTGACCGGACACACCTCTCGGCTAAACGGGACCAGCACCGTTTTACTTTAGCCTTGAAAACAACATTCTGTACTTGAGTTATAATGGGCCTAATTCCGAGATCAAGGTTAATTGCGGCAAATTACATGTGCTTTGATTAGCAAGGCTCTGCCTATTTTAGAGATTAAAACCGAACAAAGTTTATTATTTGAAAAGTTAATATCAAAGGCTGTTCAAAAAAACAAGAACGCTTCTGATCTAAAAATAGACATGTAGATATCGCTGAATATCACATGACCGTGATGATGCATTATCGGTGCGTTCGTTTAATAAATCAAGCTTAATCTACTGATAAGACTTGACATTTACTGTGTCAAGCTGTTTATTGTTACTTAAGATAAAGTGTTTATAAAGCTTTAGATATCAAATTTTTATATTATGTAAATGTTATTGTATGTATAAAAATATAGGTCTTGCCTTACACAGATTAGATACTAACTGCATTAGTTTATTGGATGAAAAAAATCATTATTTAATTCTGAAAATTGCATTCATTTTAAAATGTTAAATAATTTAATTCATATATTTAAATATCCTCAAACTGTATTTTGAATTAAATGTATGTTTAAAGTATTTTAATGTCACATTGGTATGTGAGAATATGTATTTAAAGGGGTCATTACATTTTTTTTATTGTTAAAATGTTCATTGAGATTCACTTTTAATGTTAGTAAAGATTTGTTGCACAAAAAAATAGTTTTAAAACATTAGTCAATGACGATGTTGTGTTTTGTTTGTTTTTGATGGAACATAATGCACTTTTTGTGTCTGGCAGCGTGTAATTTTCCACATCCACAGACAGCACAATGTTTGATGAGTTAATATTTATGAAAACTAGTTATTTTGGTAGTTTGGTTTCAACAAATGCTATTTTTGGAATGAAGATTGTCCGAAACTAAAAAAAATGTTAAAAATAAGAAATATGCAGTTTGCATATGTTTTTAGTCGTTGTGCTGCATTTTGGATACAATAGACTCTATTTCCTTCTCTGTTCCCAGCCATTTTCTGTTCTATTTTAATTACAAATGGCAAAAAGACCAAGATAAAATGTTATAAAGATGTCTTATTTTCTAAATTAAAACTCCACAAGAGGATATTATTTATCAAAACATAATTAAAGACAATGTATGAAAAAAAAACCTTTTTGTACAGTCATATCTTGTTTGTTTTAATTTTCCTCATTTTTTACTTATAGTGTTACAAATAAAATAGTGAGTTTTTTTTCTTTTGTTATGTCCCAGATCGTGGACTGGAAGTTTTCCACCTGGACACTAACTACATTAGGACATTCCTCAACTGATTTTTGGGAAAAGCTATAAAGAGAGCAACATTCACTTTGAAGGTGCTGTAGAGTTCAGCAGCTGAGAACAAATACTAGTCAACCATGTCAAGAGCTCTAGAGTGGCTTGTACAGGAGGGTTGAATGAAAAGACCAATTACTCCAAAAGAACCGTGGAAAGCTTGTCTGGAGTTGGCCAGAAGGCATAATAGTGACCCAATTGTAATGTGGGAAAAGATTTTGTGGTGAGATGTGACCAAGAGCATCTTAAAGAAAAATCACAGCAATATGTGTGGTGCAACTCTTTCATTGTAGGAAATATAGAAAATCCTGGAGCTTGGGAGAAAATCTTCAAACCCTTGAAAGCCCTGAAAACTCTGATCTCAATCCAACATTGTGGCTCGCAAGTACAGTTTAACTAGTCTGAACAACCTGGAGGGGGTCTGCCCAGAAGCAAAGCTGCTTCAAACTCTGCCAAACCATTTCTACAAAATATGAAAATGTGTAGATTGAGTGATTCAGAACATGCATGGGAAGGGTGGATCTATATACCTTAGGCAAGGCGATGTCCCGGCGACTCACACGTACCTGTCCACCCATCATGAAACAAGCATCTTCAGAGCAGTTTACTGATGAGTAGTGATTTTCAGTTCATGTTGAAGACATTTTCATGTTTGTTATGAAGCACAAATTAAATACAGTTTGGAAACGGTTGTGTATTTGAAAATGTGAGTTTACATATTTATGAATCAAGAAAACTGCTGTGGTCATTAGTTAGTAAAATGTTTGTAAATTTCTGTTTGTAAAAAAAAAAAAAAAAAAGTAGCTTTTAATTTATTCTTTAAGATATGATTCAAAATGTATTAATTAAGAACAAAGTCTCAATTTATAAAAAATTATAAATTGCTATATAATGCAAAAAAAAATATAGAGCTGAATATATTGCAAAAGTTATAAATGTTGAAAACAGTCATGCTGCTTTATATTTTTGTGAAAAATTCAAAGATTTAAAAATATTAATTTCCTTCAAAAACCTTTTGAACTGTATATTATGTAAATCCATGTATATTCAAGTCAGAACTTTCTGGACTAATTGAGATGTTCATTATAAAGGAATCCAACCGATACCATGTCTAAAATCCTCAGCTAAACTTTGACTCTGCTGACAGTAGATGAATCGAACTGATTTTCCATAACGCATAAAATCAAGACAGTCCTTTCATCTGCTTTTGTAAGCAACTGAAGACCTAGATAAAGCTTGTTCATGTGAGAATGCATCATGCACACACATATTCACACATATTCTCAGTATTTTCCTTTTTCACAGAGTCAGAGTAAAAGATAACTGTTGGGGTTATTTTTATAAATGGGAACCGGGACAGATTTATTCAAAATGTAGCCCCCCCTTTGTAAGTGGTAAGCTTTCCAGAATGTACAAAGAAAACAGGCGAGGGATAAATGAGAAGAGTGAGAGATGTACTGTACTGCAGTGGACAAGGAGAGAGGAAGGACAGAGTGTGTGAGACGTGTCAGTGACACCCTGGTCCTGCGCCCATCCCTGTCCTGTAACAACACAGGGACAGCAAGGAAATACACATGCACACTCATGCTCTCATAAGCCCTGTCTCGCGGCTGTCTCTAAAGCATTACAATGTTAACATCTGTTTAGACGTGAGAACAAATCATTCAGTTGAAACTTGAGTCTTCTTTTTGATTCCGAATTCCTTAGAAAATGATATTGTCATAATTTACTCACCCTCATTCTTTATAAACACAAGTAGACTCCAAAAACCATCCATATGATGCTGCTTTTGTTTGTTTTTACTGTTTCTGAAATTTTTAAAACTTTAAAAAAGCATGAAAAGAAAGTATTCATTTTTATTTGTCTTAGATTAGTCTTATTCTTTATACATTTAGTAATATTTTGAATAAGAAAGTTTTTGTTATGTGCATTCATCATTGGAAGTTACAACTTTTTAGTTAAAAAATTATTTTTTATTTTTTTTTAAGATTATGTATAAGATGATATTTAGATTCTATTTAATTTCTGCCTTGTTTCAATTACATAAAATTATTTGTAATTTTTGAATTTCCATTTTGATTAACATTAACTAAGCTGAAAAAATACAAGAAAATAAGTTCGTACATAAAGCATGTCATTAAATAATAAAAGCAATACTAATATTATAAAATGAATTAATGTGTGACCCATGGCATCGACTGACAAAACAGCACACTTTTTTACTTTTTTGGAAGAGCGACCAGACCATTCTGTGAAATATCTCAATTTGTGTCCCACTAAAGAAAGTTCATATGGGTTTTAAAGCGCATGAGAGTGAGTAAATGACGAAGCACCTTAGAATAAAATTAGATTGGCAAAACTCAACTGACTGAATTATATCCACGGCTAGTGACAGCTGCACCTGACCCATGGTACAGCCTCAAAAAGCAAATTACACACTTACACACGCTCTGTCCTGCTGTACCCCCTGACACGTACACTACGTGTGTGTGTGTGTTTTGTCTTGTGAGAGCTAATCCAGTCCCTGCAGAAGCATGTGTTACAACTGCTGAGGTCTTCAGTGATTTATAGCATGTGTGTTTGTGTAAAAGCACTGAGTGTTTGTTACATAGTCTTGCCGTTGGCCATCTCTCATTAGGCAAGCCCCTCTCACGTCTCACCACCTGACCGGCCTCTTTGAGCATACTGGTGCAGTAGTGGAAAAAAGCAGGCCCTAAAAATAACACTCACCCACCTCAGGGATGGGACAGAACATGTGTGCACTTGAGAGGGGGGTTAATATTAGAAAGCACATACAGTAATATGAAGAGGAGACACTGACCATTTTGCCTGCACCATTTTAATCTTTGACTTGGGATCTCCTCGTGCCCCCCAACGTCACACCAACGTAGCGCATTCCTCAGCAGGTCACACATTCATCTGTACAAGCACTCACACACACATACACTGCATTCCAGCAGCAGTCACACGCGCTGTATCATCACTGCTGCCTCCTCAGCACTCTGTTCCCTGCTATTTCTGTCTGTCTGGACCTGGAAAAAGACAGCGGTGGAGAAGTGGAAAGGAAGAGGTGAAAGAAAGAAAGAAAGGTGGGGGGTATTCACTCCTTGCTGCCAGCGGGATCACATTAGGCCAACTTACTGTCTGTCAGGCGTCCAGAGTTACAACAGTTCCAGATGATCGACTGGGCTTGGTTTAAACTGCCACCGTGCCAGCTGACGTTTGGAAACATGCCATTGTTCAAAATGAAGACGTGATGACACCATTATCACTTTACATCAGATGATGTTATTGAGCTCATTGGCTTGCGATCGTTTGCTTGTCTTCTGTCAGTATATCTGCTCTCTTGCCTACATGGTCATCGAGTTCTTCCTCATTAATGATATTGACTGGCATTCATTAAACTGCTTTTTTGATTAGGACATTGAACGGACATCTTCTAGGCATGTATATGTTGTCATCTTGTCTGTTTGGTGTTGCACTCTTTCTAAGGAATTAATGTGTTGGCTGTTAGTTGCGTTTTAGTCATTATTTTGTAATTTATATAATAATACATTTATGTAATTCTGTGTTTCCTATACACTGATTTTTGGTAGTGGTGTTCTGTAGCTGATTAGTCTATTGAATGTGAAGCAGTAAAAACACAGTGTCTAATGTCCTTATGATTCTCAGACAAACATCTTTTTTATATACAGCGTCACCAATGTTCCCTAGCTGACAAACAAATGACTCCTGTGAACCCATTATTTTAGTGAATCAAAACATACAGCACAGTGTAGTCCAGCTGATGAGCAAATGACTCTTTTGAGCCTGTTTTTAGTGAATCAAAATATAAAGTACAGTGCAGTCTGATTACAGAACAAATGACTCTTATGAGACTGCTTTTAGTGAATCAAAACATACAGCACAATGTAGACCAACTGTTGATCAAATGACTCTTTTGAACCTGTTTTTTAGTGAATCATAATCTAAAGTACAGTGCAGTATGATTACAGAACAAATGAGTCTTATGAGACTGTTCTTTGTAGTGAATTAAAAAATAAAACAGCGTAGTCTGATAAGTAAACAAATTACTATGAGCTTGTTGTTTTTAGTGAATCAAAAAATAGTTAATCATAAATATGTAGTTTTATAACCAAACAAAAGATTCTTATGAGAGAATCAAATACAGCTGCATGTAGTCTGACTGATGAACAAATGTCCCTTTTGAGCCTGTTTTAGGTGAATCAAAATATGCACAGTGCAGCCCAACTGTTGATCAAATGACTCTTTTGAACCTGTTTTTAAGTGAATCATAATGTGAAGTGCAGTGTAGTCTGATAACCAAACAAATGACACATAAACCTGTTCATTTTAGTGAATCAAATACAGTGGTATGTAGTCTAATTGATAAACAAACGTCTCTTTTGAGCCTGTTTTTAGTGAATCAAAATTACTGTAGTCTGATTTTTGAACAAATGACTCTTATGACTCTTAGGTTCTTTTTAGTGAATCAAAACATACAGCACAATCAGTGTACTTTACTTTTATGAGCCTTATTGTTAGTGAGTCTAAACACACAATGCATTGTAATCCAACTGACAAACAAATGCCTCGGTTTAAAATATTTTCAAACACCATGTGACCTGATATGACCTCCATATGAACTTTTCAAAAAGACTTATCAGTTTGAATCAGTATGACGAATCCTGAAGGAAGAATCCTGCAGTTACTTAATCAACATCTGACTCACTGAACTAAATATTAACTTACATCCGTTTCAAAATGTCAAAAGTGAAGAAAGATTTCTGTCATTATATATATAAGCAATGTCAGCAATGATACATACAGTGTGAGTGTGTGTATGTGTGTGTGAGTGTGTGTGTGTGCCTCAAAGGACCTCAGTAGCATTGGACTTAGTGTAGGATCGATAACGGCTGTCTCTCCATTCCATGCTTTATCAACCATATGATCCATTAAAACCAGGCACTCTCCTAGCATGCTTCCATACACACAGACACACACACTGCCATCATGAAGTTGCTGCTCTTCTCCTGCCATTCCACACCAGTTGTCCGCTCTGGCTCCCCGAGGAAAGCAGGCAATTCCAATACGGCTCAAACTCATTGAGCCATACACCCCAGCTATACACTGCCAGACAAACACACACCGTGCACGAATGGACAGAGACTGAAACAGAAATACACCCAAACATCAGAGACTCACAGATCAAAGAGGCAGATTAATAAAGGAGGACAGCAATCAGCTTTCTTTTTGACTTTAAACACTACATTCTGAACTGTAAATGGGTGAAGGTGTCATAACCACAAAGGGTGTGTGGTATATGGGTGATTATTCAATTAGAGACAAAAGAAAAACCTCTTTAAAAGGATGCAATACCACTGTAAGCATTGGTTTACAATAAGGTACCATTAATTAACATGAGCTAATAATGAAAAATACTTCTAATGTATTTATCTTAGTTTCTACATTATTAAAATCAAAAGAGTTATCTGTTACTATTATCTAACTGATGTCTAATTAATCTAATTAATGTTAGCAAACATTGGTATTGATATGTTAATGGTTAATGGTAATTATTGCATTAAGTAGCTTACTATAAAATGTTACCAAACTTTTTATTGTCTATTAATTTTTTGGATTTGTCTCTGATCCAGACTTTTTAACTTTTCTGTGTCTGTGTGCGTGTGTGTGCATGTTTGTGTGGTTTATGAGGACACACATTTGTATAATGACATGGGTATGACATAGGTATTACAATATGAAGGTGATTTATGATGACATTTTCAGTGTCCCAGTCATTCAAAAGGCTTAAAAAACATACTACATGGTGAAATTTTACTAAATTTTGAAAATCTAAAAATGCACAGTTTCCTGTAAGGGGCAGGTTTAGGTGTAGGGTAGGTGTAAGGCAATAGCACATACAGTCTGTACAGTATAAAAACCATTAGGCTTATGGAGAGTCCTCATAAATCACAAAAACCAACATTGTGTGTGTGTGTGTGTGTGTGTGTGTGTGTGTGTGTGTGTGCTTAAAAAATTCTGATTTCACTTTTTCCAAATAATCAAAATGCTATATTTGCATTTCCTAAGAACAATGAATCGCCTTGGCACAGATCACAATGCAGTTTATGTTATGTAAGTCCAGAAATAAAAGAATGCAAGAGGTCCACTTCCCACAGACAAGGAGTGGCTTGCTACTGCTGTGTGTCTTGCTCCACTTATGCAAATGGCACTGCATCATCACCTCTGGGCTATTACAAACTTGTCCTCACACTATATTTCTCTTTCAAGAAGACAAACCGCACTTGTCAGTTTTTTTTCCCTTTGAATCATAAGTTGACAAGCACATGTCACAGATGCTGCTGCATTGTGTGACACACCTGGGTTGCATGCGAATGCGATTCTACAGTGTCTCTAATAACTGCTGAAGTAATCAAAGGTATGTATGAAGCATGTTTTGTTTTGACAGAAGAGTTTGAATTGGGCAGATTAAAGCTCTTCATGACCAGGCCTGTTTGCACCTGGTATTATCATCCATCTTAGGTGTTCCATTACGGGTAAATGTTTTTATATCAATTATAAATTACTGACAATGTTTAATACTCTTGTTTTAGCTCAATGGATGTTTGACACTTGCGTAGGCGAACCTTTAATCAACAACACATTAGCATTTACACTACGAATGCAATGTCGTAACATGCATCTCTACCTCCAAACGTGTTTTGAGTCATCGGATCACAAAGCGTTCTGGACCCTGTTTAAACCTGTATTCAGACCTGACCACTCCCCCCTCTTTCTTGTTCCAATATTACACAGAATTTCCCCAAGTGGAAGGGTCCATCTTACCAACTTTTGGGGGTGGAGACAAACTGCGCTCTTTCCTGAACCACATCCTCTCAAAATGAGCTCAACCTGCATTTCCACCTTGACTTGCCACTGCCAACCTGGGGTTTCCAAACAGATCCGCTCCACTTATGGTTTCCTCCACATCACCACCCTTTGACTTGAAATTATTTTACTCTCATTTTAATTATAGCTGAAACTGAAGTGATACAGAAAATGAGGTGAAACTAATATCACTAAGGGACATCAGTAAACGCTTGGCCGCGTTTGTCCTCCGAGGAAATGAGTAAGGAAGTCTGCATTTATATATCTGCATTTGAGTGAGAGAGAAAGAGAAAGATAGAAGAGTGCATTGACAATGAGCCATGTGGCCTTTTGAAACTGTGTACATGAGACTTGTGCATGCAGCTCTTGTTGGTGATATCTGTGAGAGTGTTTCTCTGGGGCTGTCCCTCTACACAGGCAGTGGTTAGAGCTCAGGAAATGGTTAGAAGAAAAAAAAGAAAAGAAAAATATATCAACAGAAAAAAAAACCTGAATCTTGAGGTGTGAACATGCTCATCTAAACATGTAAAATTTCATAGAATTCTGAAAACCTTTCAGTGTAATAACTTCTTGTCCATTAATATGCTAGTGGGCTCACATTTGTGTGAAAAAAATACACTAATGGTGCAATATATAAGGGAAAAAACAAAAATGCAAATCTAGGCTTTTAATAGTTATTACTTGACACGTTGTTCTTTAAATGTGCTGCAAACTGTGCTTTTAATACATATACTGTATGCAACATTCTTTATCACATTTTTATGTATCCCAGTGTAAAATAATCTGAAATGATTGTAGCCTATGTTAATGCATTAGTCATAAACACTGGATCTCGGCCTAAAGTAGCACATAGAGCCCAGTGGACAACAATTAAAACACACTTCATGAAATCTCTCACACACAGTCAAATGCACAAGTCCTTGCCCATATGGATCCATTTTTAAGATGATACTGAATAATTCTGACTGCGTTGTTAGCTGTTGGGATTAGAGTGAACCAGAGGGAAACCTTACTCTCAGTTAGGACATGAATAATGAAGAACACAGACTCGGACTCAAACGCACACGCACACGCACACACTTACTGAGAGGCTGTTTAACTAAGAGTGGGTTACAGCGCCTCCTACAGGCGCATATGCAACATTATAGACGTTCAGTTCTATGAGTACGCGCTAATAATTAAATCGCAGCTGCGACTTCGGTTTTAAGCTTCTTTGTGGATATTATCAGCAAAAACTATTTCGTGCAACCCATAATATAAATGATGAAGGGTAAGTGGATGATCGATGTCTTTAGCAATATTTATGACATTCACTGAGGTGAATGAAGAAAATTAGCTGGCCCGTTTTGATTTTCAACATGACCAGTTGTGTTCAACAGGTCTACCTGTGGGTGATGAAATATACAACAATAGGTCATTTTATTTAAGCTTGTTAAATCAGATTTTTTATTATATATTAGGGTAATGTACACGTCTTTCAGTCAAAAGATAAACGAGAATTCTTTATTTGTTCAACAAAGTCAATCCCATGCATTACAGACTGCAAGTTAAACTCTGAGCCAGGCCTACAGATACAGATTTTCTGGTTTCTGGAGTACTGAAAAGCCTGTAATTTCAAAGACTGAAAAGAAAACTACTATATTATCAAAGATCAGGAATATATAATGTGACATTTACAGGCAATTTAAAGCAAAACCACCTATTTTGCGGTTTTAAAATTTTAATAGCTCTGATTTGAATACATTTTTCAAACTGCCTTTGTGCATAATCGTGTTGCAGAGAAAGATTTTAAGGCGTGCACAGTGCGGTGTGTTGATGGGACATGTCTGCAGGCTCTGTGGAATTGGGGTAATAGCAAATATTACATCACGTTCAGAGACGGGTGTAGCTGATCTCTTTTGTTCACTAACGGCACGTATGGAATGCACATTTGCATACAACCCCTTTTCATGCCACAAACTGAGGATATGCAAATTATGCCCTGTGATGCAAATCACACCTTCCGATTTTTTTTCCCCCACCTAGATGAAAGAAAAACAACTGTGACGTTTTACAGCACTTTATTGTACAATTTACATATTAGTTTGTACACAAGTTAAAAAAAAAAAAAAAGTCCTGATCTGCTGAGCAAAAAACAAAACAAAATAAAACCTGATGGTTCTTAATTGACCAAATGGTTGTAGTGGCTGGGTAAACTTGTATGGGGTAAAAAAAAAAAACTTTGAAATGGAGGTTGAAAAGGGAAAGGGATTGGGGTGTTGATGGTCTGAGTTTGGTCCAAGTCCAATGGCTTAAGAATCGGTGACAGGCTTCAGGGTCGGAGTTCAGAGGTCACGCAGATTTAGGAGCGGGTGTATTTGCCCCAGATGTGCAGCATGAATACAGATGCGATAAAGAGCAGACTCATCACCAAAACCGGAACTGGACCACTGCAGCAAGGCAGAAAGTAGAGATAGAATTACTGACAAATCTCATTACAAACATTAAAAAAACAACAGTAAGAGAGAGTGACCCCTAGTGGAGGACAGACCGACTAAATTCAGTAACTCTTTTTTTAAATTTCAGTTACAATAAAAAAAAAAAAAAAAGTCCAGCACAAATTTCCTCCCAGTGGGCCAATCAAGACTGCTCGTCTTGATCATGTGATAGAAGACAAGTTAATTAGGATTCTAAATGCTGGCGAGTCAGATACTGTTAACGAGCTAGTCGGAAAATGTGGGGCTTTATTAAAGCAGGAACTGACCATCCCTTGGGTCGCTAGGCAGCCACGTAACCATGCCGACTGAAGGCCCACCCCTCAGGCTTTAATTGATGTGACCTTTTCTAACGGAACTTTAATTAAGCTCAAAACACACACAGACACACACACACACACAAAACCTAGAGTGAAAAATACTTCACACACATAACTCCACACAGACTCTCCTACTCTAAAAGACTCTTGACTGTAAATATGTCGACACATGCTCAGCTTATTTGTACATATGGAATGAACAAATGTAACGTTACCCATCTACAACATCACTAAAAAAAATAAATAAATAAAATTAAAAAAAAGGCTCCAGAGGAAGACATTATAGATGTTGGTTGCAGTGAGAGAATGGCTCTAAATACAGCACACAAATGCACACAGCTGTAGGAGGGGGAAACAGCAGGGGACACATCAAATAAAGACGGAGGTTGAGCCCATGAGGCCAATTTCCTGTCGTTAAAATTTCATGTTTATCCTTATAAATGCTAAACCTCTCAGAACCCTCTGCCCCTCCTTTTCGTGTCACTTCCTGTTGAGCAGAGGGGATGAATTAAAAATGAGCGTCTGTGTTGGTTCTTTGCACATTAAGTACCTCAAATCGTAACCTTTGCTTATTTTGTCTATAAATTAAGCAATAAAATGCAAAAAAAAAAAAAGTCTGACATGATTTCATAGCTAGTGGATTTTTACGTACACAGCCTTGTTTTTAAAAAAATCATAATGACAAGCAATAAAAAAGGGAAAATAAGGACTAAGCATTACTATATATCAAAACAGGATTTTATTGTAAAGAGCACTAAATAAAAATCTGAAAGAGAAAACTGACCAACATCTAAAAACGTAGCTGTAATTTCAACAAATTTATCTAAATTGGTTGACTGTACCTGAATTTTTAATGTATTTATTCATACAGTCAATTTTCAAATACATGCAATTGAAAAGCCTAACCGAAGAATAAAACCTCTGATAAATCATTTTTATTTAAAACAATTTTTATTCAAGTACATAAATTACTATTAAAAAGTTTGGGGTTGGTAAGGTTTAAAAAAAAAAAAAAAAAGAAAGAAAAAAGAAAGAAAAAAAAGACATATATAAACATACATATATATAATATGATTTATGTATGTATGTGTTTATATTTTAGAATGTAATTTCTTCCTCTAATGGCAAAAATGAATGATTTTTCAGAAGTCATCGATATACACTGAATTGGTTTTGCTTAATATGTGTGTGGAAACATGATATATTTCCTTCAGATTCAGAAATCTATTTTTTTACTGTCATTTTTAATAAATAAAATGCACCCTTGGCAAATAAAAGTATTTCTTTAAAAAAAGAAAGAAAAAAAAAAAAAACTTCTAAAAAGTACTGTAACAATTTTTGTTCGATTTTTAAAATATTTTGTTCTATCTCTGAGTGGAAAGGATTTTAAATCATTCTGTATTGTGTGAATATGAATACTTACACTTTAAGTCCTGGTGAGTCCTCAGTGTAAAAGCGCCACATTCCTCCTGTGCCAGCTGATGCTGTCGATCGGCCTGCGCTGCGTGCGCTGCTGCTAGGAGCTTTCCTGAGGAATCAACAAAAAATATATATCTGCTTAAAAATACAAGACAAATAAAAGCGCAAGATGATGCCAACCATTTACAATCAGTGCAGCTAAATCAATGAAATCAAACCCTGACGATGTCAAATTTGCAGGTCAAAACACTGATTAGGGCCTCATCAGTCAACTTCTGACTTATCTAAAGAAACAACACCTTTCATGTCTGCTGATCAAATCACAGAAACACGAAGAAAGCTCTTTGATCCTGATCATCCAGCTTGATGGTGTTTTAAGGCACTAAAAATGCCTTTTTTAGCGATTTCCTTACCTCTGTCGGGCTGAGGTGCCAGCGGTGCGGGGGGCTACTGTCTTACTGGGGGAACGGCTGGAGGCACCAACATTTGTTGCACTAGCTGCGGGTCCAGGCTGGAAAAAAAAAAAAGGAATAAATAAAAGACTTAGTCAGCCAAGTGCACAATGATTGATGGAATATTTTTTCTGCATCAGCAAAAAAATAAATAAATTGTACATCCATCAAGATATAACATACCATAATAAGAACCATAAGTTAAAAAATAGGTGTTCCACCAAAATCTACATATAACTCTAATGCAAGCACAAACAATCTCTAGAAAAGATACAAATCAATAGATGTTTAAACCTATATGCCATTAAAATAATGCCATCTAGGCTTTATATTATAAGGTAGTATTAAGACGAAGACAGCGGGTCAGATTTCGACCGCAGGGCTGATGTGGGGGTCTAAAAGAGCCACGTCTCCCAAACAAATGCGGTGATTGCAGCTAGTGACCAAATGAACCCTACAAACTTTATATATCTACCAGCATGTAACTAAATACTAATCAAAACAGCAATTCCAGCAGCTGAAACCCAAATCTAAGTAGCTGCTAAACAGTTAAATGGCAGAACTAAGTAAAGCTATTCCAATAACGGTAAGATACTATTGAGCATGACTGGCTACCAGATAGCAATCCTGATATTACTGTAAATACGCGCAAAACACTTCTTATAAAGCTCTCCAACCACGAAAAACTACATTGAAAAACTTACCATTTTGTTATAATGTTATGTTTCAGATGTCTGCGGGGAAAAGAGTGAATCTAGTTGACTGCCTCTGTTACTGAACTCCAGCCGAGCCAGACCACTACAAGAAAGAGCCTATTGATGACGTTTCCCTGAGAAGGCCACGACAGCTATAGAAAGGACCCGCATAGGCGCCAGTAGAGTGCCTGACCGGAGCTGTGATCCTGCTCGTTATTTTTTAACACATTTAAGATTTCTGAACCTGGATTTGACATACAGCGTCACAGCAGATAATAATAAAAACGAATCATTTCGGCAAAAGTAGCTTAGCCTCGGAATTTCATTTGGGAAAAATCAAAAGGCGGTTCAACGGAGTGCAGTGACACGTCATGTGCGATGGATGACGTTTACAGAGTAGGGCAGACATTTTGGCTCAATCGGGAAGCCGGTTACACTAAATCTCGAACTTTGAGCCGTATTTGATCATTCACACAGACAGACAGCTGAGTTAGTGTCAGTAAACGTAAGAGTACAGGTGAGTGCGTTCTCGTCGTGATATTTTTAAACACATTGTCTGGGTGCTAACACTGTTAACATAATTTGAGTTTCTGTAAACAAAACATGACGTTTTATGTGCTGTTACAGTGTTACTACTTAGTATGAAGCGGGGTATATCCTGAGTCTAGAGACTTTTATTTAATATATGATAGTGAGAATGAATATTGATGTTTTTCTAGCTCTGAGTTGACATGTATTGCTTGTTTACATGTAATGTTGCAGGTCTGTAATAACATATAACAGAATGTATTAGAGCTTATGATAGATTGTGACCCAGTGACATGAACAGAGACGTGTCCGCATTGGCCTGTTGTAACAACACAGTGACATGAGACTTGATTAATCATCTGATATAAATAAATAAAAAACACAACATTGTTAGCTTATCTTTTTTATTTAGTTGGGGGGTGAAAAAAATCAAAGTTTTCTGTTTGGAGATTATTTATAACCAGTGGTATTAAAAAAAAAAAGAGTCAAAGTAATGTCTTAATTTAGATAGCTAAGTAAAGTTAAGTGTGTGTGTTGTGTGTGTGTGACAGATTACTAGGATATCTATACAGCAGCAACTGGAAAATCTAGTTGCTTTGTCTCAAGCTTAAAAATAAGGTGTAACATTCATTTGACCTCCTTTTGACTCAACATGCTCTGGTCGGGACAGGATGGTTCGGGTGGTGTTCCTGCACCCTGATCTGGGTATAGGTGGGGCTGAGCGTCTGGTGGTGGATGCAGCTGTAGCTCTGCGCTCTCGTGGATGCAGCGTTCAGATCTGGACGGCACACTATGACCCCCAGCACTGCTTCTCTGAGACGCTCTCACCTGACCTGCCTGTGGTGTGTGTGGGCGACTGGCTCCCCACCAGCGTGTTCGGTTATTTCCATGCTCTCTGTGCATACCTGCGCATGATCTATCTAACTCTCTATCTTGTGCTGTTTAGTGGGGAGGAGTTCGATGTTGTCTTCTGTGATCAGGTAACTACTAATGACACTAGCACTAACTATTAATTAAAAGGGTTATTTTTTTGTATTAAAGTATTTATTCATATTTTGCATTATATTATAGTATTTACAGTATAAAATGTAATATAATTTTTTTTACATGCTTTTGCCTTTTGAATTGAACTTGAATTAATTTTTTTATTTCAGTTTTAGTAGTTTTTGGTATTTATTTCATCAAATACTTTCTTTCCAAGCATATTATATAACTTTTGCTCCACTTATGTTTCTTATTAAGCTGAAGATATCTAGACCTAATCTGAAGCATTATAGTGATCTCCAGTGTATAAAATAATTTTTTTGGATGAACTGAATAGGTTGACAAACTGAAATTGTTTTATTATGTATGAAGAACGAGCTAAGGAATGCATTTTAAATTTACATTTATGCATTTGGCAGACATTTTTATCCAAAGCAACACCGAATTGCGAAAATGAATTATTTTCTGCATTCCTTGGCATTGCTAGCACCATGCTGTACAGTTTGAGTTACAGAAAAGCCATGAAAAAACATAATATATGACCAGACTATAAAAGATGCCATAGACATAGGTCAAAACCACAGCTTATTAGACCTCACAATGCTGTGATTGACCAGTTAAAATCAAGAGAATTGTTAACAAGGGTTAATTTTATTTGCCCATCTCCCCCTTCTTTCAGGTTTCAGCGTGTATTCCCTTTTTGCGTTTGGCACGCCACAGAAAGAAAGTCCTATTCTACTGCCATTTCCCTGACCAACTACTGACTCAGCGTCACTCGGCTCTCAAGCGCATATATCGGGGCCCCATCGACTGGTTCGAGGAACTGACCACAGGCATGGCCGACCGCATTTTGGTCAACAGCCTGTTCACGGCAGGAGTCTTCAAACAGACGTTCCCCAAACTGGCTGAGATTCAAACCGACGTCCTTTACCCCTCTCTGAACTCGTCAGCTTTCGATGTTGAAGTAGAAGGCCTCAGCGGATTGCTCCCTGAGGGGCGGAGCCTCACTTTTTTGTCAATCAACCGATTTGAACGCAAAAAGAACCTGCCACTGGCGCTGCAAGCGTTAGCGACCCTGAAAGAGAATCTGTCCGTGGCCGAATGGGAGCGCGTGCACCTCGTGATGGCGGGGGGTTATGACGAGCGTGTGGTTGAGAATGTAGAGCACTTCGAAGAGCTGCGCTCACTAGCGTCCTCTCTAGGCCTGGAGGACCACGTCACCTTCCTGCGCTCCTTCTCAGACAAACAAAAACTCTCTTTGCTGCACAGCTGCACTTGTGTACTGTACACTCCGAGCAATGAACATTTTGGCATCGTACCCATTGAGGCCATGTATTCAGGCTGCCCAGTTATTGCAGTCAACTCAGGAGGACCGCTAGAATCTGTAGCCCATGGCAAAACAGGGTTCCTTTGCGAACCCACCCCTGAGTGCTTCTCTGAAGCCATGCAGAAGTTTGTTACAGACTCTAAAATTAAGCAGCGCATGGGACAGGCTGGAAGACAGCGGGTAAAGCAGCGCTTCTCACTGCAGGCCTTCACCGAGCAGCTCTACAGTCATATTATCAACCTTACCCAATAACCAATTATGACATCATAAAGGTCATTCGGCTTCGGATCAGCACACATCGGATGTATTCTGCCAGTCCGGTTGCCATGGTTGGACTAATGAAAGTATGTCATCTCTAATGAAAGAAAAGAGCAGTGGGAGTTAACATGGCTTAAGAGTTCAATGCAGGCCTTGAAGAATGTGGAGCACTCGTCTGACCGAGAGGTTAATGAATTATTGCGGGCCAGCCACATTGATCAAGTGCGTCACGGCGAGGCCTGAGGACCATACGTGTGTATATTTTTTTAATGCCAAAGGCCTATTAGAGAGTTTCTCAGGCAGAAATCGATAGAGAAGTTTTCTGTGCCCTGCTCTGTTCGCCAGTGTCTCTGCTTTTGTTTAGTGATAACAATGGAGGGTGTTAAGAGTTATTAAAGTCTCAAACTAAAGATGTTTGTTTGAGTAGAAAAAGAAAAAAGTTTTCCTAGGACTCTGAAGGTCATATGCTGTATTGGGTTTGAGGTTGTTACTGACTGTGTATCTCCTCATGCTATTGATACGAGACCAAAGCCCTGATTAAATGAGATGCTGCTTCGTGCCTGTGTTGTTTGTCTTTGTCTCTTGGAGCTTTTATTTTTGGATATATTGAATATAGGCTGACCTGATAGAACAGTGGCCTGTTTACTTTTCCAGAATTAAGAACAGATCACTGTTGTGTTAACATTTCTATTTTAATTATATTTGACAGCTGTTTTATACTTTGGCTTTGAGTGAAGTTTCCCAAAACACAAGTTATAAACCAATTAAATGGATAGTTCACTCAAAAATGACAATGCTGTAATTGTCTGCTCATTGTAATTGTTACCTCATGTCATTTATAAACTAGCTTTCTTTCATCTAAGATATTTTGAAAAATGTTTTAGCTGTTTTTGTACATACAATGAAATACAACATGTTTTGGACTTTTTCCACAGAAGAAAAAAATCTTTCAGGTTTGGAATGACATTCTGGAAATGGTTGATGATGCTATGTGAATTTAACCAGTGGTTCATAACCTGTGTGACAGGATTTTCCATAAAAACCTTTTGCGTAATGCTAAGGATTTGTTTTCAAAACCTTCTGCATTTACAGATACTGGGGATGTCCAAAAATCATTTTAATATAATCAAAGTACAAGGCATCCCAATTTTTTTGTAATGCATTACTCTTAAAGGAACACTCCATTATTTTTGAAAATAGGCTTAGAGTTAAACAGTTGAGTTTTAGCGTTTTCCAATCCATTCAGTTAATCTCCTGGTCTGGCGGTAGCACTTTTAGTTACACCGTGTACTAAGACCAACAGAAAATGAGAAGTTGCGATTTTCTAGGCCAATATAGCTAGGAACTATACTCTCATTCCAGCTTAATAATCAAGGAACTTTGCTGCTGTAACATGGGTGCATCAAGTGCAATGATATTACACTGTCTGAAAATGTTTACCAGCATTTTCAGGCACTGTGTAATATCAATGCGCCTGCTGCACCCATGATACACAATGTAAGTACAGAAGAGTCGAGTTTTAAATAGGAAAAATATTGAAACTCGTTGCTAATTTTTTGAGCGAGATACTAAAGGTCTAATCAGATTCAATGATCTATGCTAAGCTGCAGCAAAAAGTGCTACCGCCAGACACAGAGATTGGTTTAATGGATTCAAAAACTGTAAAAATCAACCGTTTAACTCTAGGGGAGTGGGGAAAAAAGCCTATTTTCAAAAATAGTGAAGTGTTCCTTTAAAGTCTACTGGTTATCTCTTAATCAATATCAGTAAGCTCCTAAAGTTTACTGGATATATAGATCAAGTATAAGGCTTTGGGGGAAAAAAATCCCAATTTATTTGTGATACAGATTTATATTTGTTATAAAACGTCATGCCATTTTAATGATTTCTAAGACTTTTCCATGTTTAGAATTTTTTTTTTCCCCAAGAAAACAATGGATTATTAAAGTTATTAAAATTATTTCGATGCTTTAGTTGTTTTAATTTATGTTAACAATAGTTTTGTCTTATTTTAAATCATTTTAAAGCCCCCTTGGACGTTTGCTGAGGCCCCCTTAAGAAGCACTGCTTTAAACGGTCCGTCCACACATGAATCTCTAAATATCTGCAATAACCTCAGTGCACTTGGGCTTGCATGCTAAATTAATAAGGTGGAGAGAGGGGGGGGGGGTTGTTTTAAATAGGCTTTAATTCTGTATCGCAGACGGTCAGATGTATTGCCTCGCTAGCGTCACATCCGTTTTGTTGGCAGTTTGGGAGCAGTTTTTGTTGCGTTTCCTCATTAACACTCGATGCGTTAAAGATGAAGACCTTATTTTTAGCCGTGCACTGATTGGGTTTTAATCATACATAAAAAGAGGGGTTATGGGGCCAGTGAACATGTAAATCAAGTGGGCACAATAACAAGGTCAGAATGCACAACCTTCACACCTTCTCATTGTGTTAGAGCTAAAGATATTTGGATATGATTGTTGAATAGGAGAATGGAGGTAAGTTTCAGCTTTCATAGTCCAGATGTGATAGACGTGACCTGTAATTAATTGTTCTCATCAAGCCTGCACTTCAAAATACAATGATCGAGACATATTTTGCTTTATATTGTTTGCAGCAGTCGCACATGAATTAAACTCTTGGTAATACATTTTCTCCAAACTGGCTCTGAAATGGTGCAGAAAGAGATGCAGATTGAGTATTTGCTGACCAGTAATAAATCAGCAGTTGTTTGGTGAAGAATGGGTCGAAAAAAGGAATGGGAATAATATCTTGCCCCTGATGGATACACACAGACAGGAATATCTCTTGACTGTTTTGTATGACATATTAGTATACAATCATTTGTATTCATAGCCTATCTTTTAGTGTTTTCTTATATGAAATGCTTGCAAATTATGATTTCAGATTTTACGGCTTCAATAAAATATTCCAACACATTAGCATATATCTGGTGGGGATTATTGGTGTGCTGTGAGGGGTGGGCTTTGATTTACATCTGTGGTGTAAAACAAATAAAAATCTTGCTCCGTCTCTTCGTGGCAAGTTATGAGCAAAATGATAGCCTCAATAAAACCAGTTATTTATCGCTAAAGATAAAGAAACGTTACATGTCAAATTTATAATAGACAATGGCCCCGTGCAGGAAGCTTAGAAAATGTCATTTCTATGCAGTTAAAGACTATTGGTATTTCATAACTAGTGTTAAAGAGTATGACTGTTCTATCAAATACATCAGGGACCAATGCTATTCAGATAAAAGTGGCTTTGTGGAAATTGAAGCTTTGGATATCATCAGTTTTTGCCTCCTTGTTTTAAGAGATTTGTATTAGGCTATATATTTAAAGTTTACTTTTTCCTAATGTGCACTGGCAAAATGCTGTGCAAAAGTTTATGCTTAAACCAACAAAATGTTTTTACCAATTATAGGATTTTATATTTAGTGAAAGAGTATGATGGGATTTATTCAGGTATACGCGGATTTGTGAACCACTGGATATCACTTAAACTAGCCTATAAACGATGACCCAAACAAGAACACAAGACCTTTAACCAACCCGTGCAGTTTTTGCCTGCGTGTCCAGGTGTTTTGCTCTGCTGTAGGAGTGCTGTGTGTTTACGGAGATGGTGTGTGTGTGTTTTAAGATGCTGAGAATGCGTGGTGGAGATGCTCATTGCCCTCAGTCATCCTGGCTGCTTTCCAGCCCTCAGTTGGCCCTTAATCAGCGAGCTGTCACTCAAACAGAAGGAGTGAAACTGCGCATATTCACCAGTCACCTGGGACCCCCGATTAGATGCTCAGCTACCCCCATCTGCCCTCCTCGGGCACAAAAACAACTCCCCTCAGAGTCAGCCACACACACACTTAGCAAACCAAGCACTGCTGATGCCCATCGACTTCAACTGCCTCACTCTAGAAAGCGTTTAGCTGTATTGCAGCTGTGTGTTTACAGTAAACGCATTTTCATTTGTTCATTTAGATCCTGTTGTAATCAGGAGGACCGATCGCGTGACGCTGGCAGCGCTTGGCAGAGTGACAGTGATGCCAGCGAGCTCTCGGCCCAGCTGGAGATCAGCGCTCACCTGAGGAGGGGTCGCGTCAATCACCCATCCCGTCCTGCTTCCCGCGCGCCCCCCGACACCGCCTATTTACCCTCAAACAAAAGCGGCGTTCAACTTGAAAGCGCTGCGCGTGTGAGCGGGTGTGTGTCGCGATGGCAGAATAGATTGAGCTGTCAGAGCAGTTGCTCAGAGGGAAGATTAATAACCAACACAAACAATAACGTTCCCGCCATCACCATAAATATGCTAATGACTGTTATCAATACAGCAGCTAATGGAAGCACCGGAATTACAGAGACGGCCAAGAGAGAGGGCACGAGGGTTAGCCATTTATTCACAGACCGCTCTGATAAACCCACAGCGCGGTCTCTCAATAAAAGCACCCACCCTTAAAAGCTATCAGCTCGCGAGTAAGACAACACTTCATTGTGCAAGTGTGTGTGTGCGCGCAAATGGAGAGGTAAAGGAATATGCGTGCCAAGGATTTAATTAAGAGTCAACAGGGTGAGCTGAGCTGTTGGGTTGGGAGGGAGAAGCTCAGTTGTTGAGAAAATGACACTGTGGACCACTGATGTTTATTAGTAATCGGGCATCTGTTTTAGAAGCCGAATATGGAAATACAAGACAGATAACTTCTATACAACAAAATAACAAAATGTAGGTTTTCCCATCCCATGACATGGTTATGTTCTTCAGTAATATATATATATATATATATATATATATAAATGAAATGTATATTAAAATAAACTATTTAAGGCTTATTTTCTGCACATTTAATTATACGTGGGTCTGGGTTTGGGTGTATATGTGGTTTTTGAGGACCAATTTTTTTTTATAATGACATGGTTATGAAATAGTTTTTTGGGGGGGGGAGGAAATAAAAAAAGGTTTCCTTTGAGGGATAGGTTTAGGTGTAAGGTTGGTGTAAGGTAATACAGTTTGTACTGTATTCTGTAGTCCCCATTAACCATAAAAAAAAAATTTGTTAAAAAAAAAAGTTGGTATTAATGCTTAAAATAAGAACTTTGAATCAGAAAACAACAGCAAAAATCTGGTTAGGAAAATGATTTGTTTTTTGTTGTTGTTTTGTTTTTTGCTGTCATCTAGCTATACATATGTATCTTTGTTGCTTTCTTTCTGTAACACTTTGTAAAAAGCTGACTTGACCATCCCCAGAGCTTTAAGATGATGCTGTTAACTGAGGGTTTGTTTAGTGAATGAGTAGCGTTTCACTGGAAGCATAATTCAGGATAATAAGGTCATTAGGGACTAGTCAAGCAGCGAAGGGTTACAGTGACATAACACTTGATTAACATGGGCTAAGCCATAGAGTGATCTCATAAATTACATTATTGAATACTCACAATATTTTACACTTTTTTCCCATGTTGATGTTTGATAGGGCTATGAATATATGGTTGAAAGCAACAGAATTCCAAACGAGTGCTAAGTTCTGTTTACTGCATGCAGAATGGAAAAGAGGAATTATGGGCCAGCTGAATGAAAAACACAACTTTAACAAGTTCCAGAGGTGTGAATTAAGCACACACTGATGACTCTTAAAGAGTGTGTAATTGCTAATTGGCTCATTACTGATCTCTAATGGTTAATTGTGTTGTTGCGGATGGCCAGCTATCACTCAGATTCCCATGAGAGTGATGAAGGTTATATGCTTTTAATGACTCACTGAGGATATAGAGTTTACAGCTATTGTGTGTGTGATTGTATGAGCTTTAATAAAATGATGCTGTCAAGCCCATGATGAAAACACATACAGTATTCTGAAAGTAAGAGACTAATCACGAGCACACATTTTTCACGAAAAGGTTTGATGACCCTGTGCTGATTATTAGCCAAAAATAATTTATTTTAAACTAAATCAATGCGCCATTTGGTAGACTCACACAGCACGTTCTCACATCCACTTTTGTATTGTTACAATCCATATGACCCCACTTTTTACCATGCGTCATCAACCAATGTGAAATTTGACACATATTAGTATCACATTAGCCCTAGCAGAACCCAGCTAGACCCAAAAAGCATTTATCTCTAATGGCTGTCTTTAAAAGGTTTAAGTAATATTATAAATTATAATATAATTATAAATACAGATATGTTATTATGTTACAAGAAACATTTTAGATTCCTGTTTTGATGAAGTTTTGAAAGAGTGTTTTTGTTGTTGTTATTTTAATTTTGAAATAAATCTGAAATAAAACTAAATACAAATATTAGATGAAAAGCTAAAAAAACTTAAATGAAAATTAGACGTCTTATTTTAATTACTAAGTTTTAATTAGTAAAATGACTAATAAACAGTTAAATCTTAAATACATTTTTAAACTAAATCTTAAACTACTAAAATGCTTTCTAAAATAAAAATTAATTATAGCAACTGTATAAAAAAAAAATATATATATTACTAAATATGAATAAATACTACAATAGTAGGCCTATAATGCCAAAATAATGTCACATCTCAAAACAACCTGGCTACTGAGTCACAGCTTCTGGAGATCCTGCTCCAGCCAAGCAGCTACCATTAAAAAAAAAATGGTAATGCTAAAGCATAACGTTCACAACATATTTCCAATAAAATAATTAGCATTTTTGCAACTCAACATGAAACCAGTCACATGTCGGAATGGTTGCAAAACCTTAAAAAAGGAGATCTTGAAAGAGTTAAGAAAGAAAAAAAGATAGACAGAAATCTGAGGGAGGTAAAGGCAAGCAGCCAAAGGAAACAAGAGTGAGTCAGTCCCCCCAGAACATCACAACCCGAAGCCATTTCTTAATCTTTCCGTCCCGCGCTCCCCCCACCACCGTTGCTCTCACGCCTGCTGTGTGTATGCAAGTGTTGAGGGCCGATGTTGTCAGCTGTCAGTTACAATATTGATGCTGATCGGGCTCAGCTCTGGACACTGAGCTCATAAAACCGGTCTCGGGAGGTGTGAGCATGTATGTGTGTGTACCTGAAGGTGTGAGGGTATCTCCTGGGTGATTTTCACTAGCTTAACCTGCAGTAGGGCTGTAATTAACTGGGGCTAATTATTGGCAGGCAGGGGTTAGGATGCTTATGAGAGATCCCTGTGCTGCCTGTGCAGATAATCACAGCTTAGGGGCCTGTCAGAGGCTAAACTCTATGTGTGTGTGAATGCGGAAATGCTAGGAAAGCAGCATCGATGGTTCAGGTAAGCTAATAGCCCCACCTAGCGAGATGCGACATTTTAATTTGGCTGTTCTACAAGCATCCTCTTCACATCCAGGAAGCTAAACAGATGTTACGGCTGCATTTTACTATGAAAGTTGACCGCTAATGTTCTAACAAACGCAAGTCTTTTTTTTCTAAATGCCTGCAATGAAATTGACAGCAAACAGCAGCTGTTGAGCTGAATTGATTTCATCTCTTAATCATCATTCCCCCATTTCCTGTCATTCGAACAGACGCATAGCATATTCAATTAGCAACTGAACCCCAGCCAACAATCTATATCAGATAGAAGAGAGGAGAGAAAGGAAGGTGAAGGGAGGGGAGAACACATGGGAAATCACTGCGAGCCGCGGCACCACAAACATCTGTACTGTGATCCACAAAGGAGCTGCTGAGATACTGAAGGTCAATAGAGAGGGGTCAAACAGGACAAAGACACTTGGATGTGTCATTTCCTCTTATAATACCATTGTTCTATTTTTTTTTTTTTTGTTCAGACTTTCTCTTTTTGAAACTGAATTTGTTAAAGGAAGAGAATTGGGTTGTGGCATACTCAGCCTTCGAGGAATAACTCACCCAAAAATGTTAATTTGCTGAAACTTTACACTCCCACAGACCATCCAAGATATAGATGAGTTTGTTTCTTCACTGGAACAGATTTGGAGAAATTTAGCATTCCATATACTTGCTCACCCATAGATCCTCTGCAGTGAATGGGTGCCGTCAGATTATGACTGCTGATGAAAACCTCATGGAAAAAAATTCCATTCCTGTTGTCCTCTCACATAAAAATCCACCAACATATTTGTTTACAGCTGTTTTGGACTGTTTTTGATTGTAAACAGTGCTTGATCTGTGCATATCTCTCTTCTGATTCAGATGAGATGACTTTTTCAATGTGAAAAGTTAAATTATGGATAAAACACTTGCATTTTTACCTACAAGCAATAGTTAATTGATGAACTATGTGGATTACTTGTAGATTCTTGTGATGGTTTTGTCAGTGTTTGGACTCTCATTCTGGCGGCACCCATTCACTGCAGTGGTGAGCAAGTTATGTAGTGCTGCATTGTTTTTGCATCGGTTTGCAACTCTTGGATGGTTATTACTTTAAAGCTGGAATACACCACAACATTTGCACAGATTTCTTGCCCTGGTTTACAATCTAGAAGAGTTGAGCTTCCTAAATTTGGCTTCAAACTACAAATCAATCAAGTTTTTTTAGATTTTGAGTCAATTTTAGAACACATATCATGCATCTCCCTACAAACAGACACATTCCTGCATGAGTTTGTTGCATCCAGAACAGCTAGAAAATCTGGTAGTACTTGATTCTCAGTCATTGTGTTTGATGTAGTTTTTTTTTTCTGTTATCATATACAAAGTTAGTAAATGTTTTAAAATCTGTTTAGATTTTAAGAGTTGTGTAGTATATTTCACCCTTGTTATTATAGTTTCATTTTTTATACGAGCAGGATATTTGTCATTTGCAGCCATGACTGTTTTTCTTTACTGCAATAATGAGATTTAATGTGAGATACAGCAGTATAAATCTATATAAAGAAATGTTTTGTAGTGCAAGATGCATATATCCGCAGTGGAGCTTTGTACAGTGTGCTTGTATTAATTAAGAGTTATTATGTAGTGTGTTATGTATTCATCACATTTTATATGTACCAATTACAGCAGGAACTGCAGGTTATTTTCATATCTACATCAATTACATTAACAAACACTCCGACAGTAGATTATTTATGTGTGCGTGTGCGACTGTTTGTGTGTGCGACCATAAACATCATGATAATGATAACCTCATCAGTGTCTGTGATTACAGTAATGATGTTAGTACACAAATGCTCTGGTTTCTCATTAGGAGAATCTGTCCACGAGGCAGAGCAGGGGGGCTTGTGTCTAAATACTAATATATCAAATTCACACGCAGAATGCAGTTTATGCTTGCTGAATTAAGTGCATGTGTTGGTTGCATACTTTACACACACACATACACATACAAAAAAGGCCAAAAGTAGGTGGACACATGACTTGACCATATACTTTTGGTCATGTTGTATCCAGTCATAGCAACAGTAAAAGAAAAAAGTTATTATGCTTTGTAGCACTTTGTTGCTGGTCAAAATCAAAGGATACATTTCTTAAAAGCAACATTTTTACTTTTTTAAAGTTTATTTTTAAACATTTTTTATTGGTGTTCATTTATATTGATTCTTACTATGCATTGTTTTTGCAAGTAATAATGTTATAATAAAAAGTAATCATTGTGCAAGTAATAATGTTCATTACCACATAATTCTTGCTTGAATAACTAAGTTGTCTGCAGGATAGAGACAAGGGGTCATTTCCTTTCGTAGTCTTCAGGGACATAGGCCACTAAAAAGTTAAAAAGTTCCCTTTCTTGTGCACAAAAACTATGCTCATAGCTTCATAGAATTACAGTTGAGCCACTGATTGCACATGGACTATTTTAACCATGTCTTTCCTACCTTTTTGGGCCTTGAACTTGTCAGTTGCGTTGCTGTCTTTGCAGAGTCAGAGAGTCAGATTTCATCAAAAATATCTTCATTTGTGTTCCGAAGTATCAGATAAAAAACAGTAGAGAGAGAAACTTAAAGTAACAAAATAACCTAGATTTAACAACACTTGTTTTTTCAGACAGCTTTTGTATATTCACCATTCTATGTTGTAATTTTTCTACTTTTACAAAACTATTTTCTTCTCCTGAAGGCCTGTAGCTGCACCAGCAGGAAGGAAACATAATGTCATATGTAGGCTATTTGACATATTTGCCATAATGCATCTCAGCAGACGTGGCATGGAGATGTGATTGATCAGTGTGTATGCTAATCACCCAAACAAAGCATTTTGTCCAAAAAACACATCGACGAGCAGCAGTCAGCAAACATACCCTGGATTCAAAACACTGAAGTGTTCTGCAAAGATTCGCTATTAGAGAAGACCATGGAGACTCCTTCCATCATCCCTTGTCATCCATCCTGAGGGCAGCCGGAGTGACTGACAGCTCCTGACGCGATTCACAAAGATCCGCACGTCAGTTAGCAATATGGCCTCCCCGGGTAACCATGGTAAACGACCGAGATTGGTGCTAAACTGGGTAGTTTGATTGAGTTAGCGCTAATTCACGTTTAATGACACTATTGATTGGAACACGCGGGTGTTTGTGTTCTAACAGCCTCTGTCAAACCAATCAGATTAGCTGAGTACACCTGTATAACCGCGGAAACAAATAGCGCAAAGCAAACACATTGACGGGACGAGCTCGCGAGACAAACGCCGCGATCGCTCGAGGATCAAATAGCAATCAAGCGGCAGTCAGACAAAGCGAAGATATCTGTGACCAGACTCCAAATGAGCGCCAGAGAGACAAAGAGAGAAACAGAAAGCTCACAAGTGCTCGCCCTCGATCTCTATTTGCTCAAACTAAGAATTGACGATCGCTCTTTGCTGTGTGCGCACACATAGAGCTCAATCTATCACCACAACACAGTCCCGTGGGAGAGGGAACCTAACGCATCCGACCATCACCAGATTAATGGGTTAACACCCGGCACGTGCCCATAATGTGCTCCCGGGGACGCGGAGATTAGGCCGCGGCAGACAGTCCCGTCTTCTGTGGGCAACACAGACGCCTATCGATCCTTCCGGATGTGTGCGTGTCTGTTCAGTGTACTAGACTCAAAGCGAGGGAAAGAGTGATGGGTATGTCACTAGTGCTTGCTCTGCTGACAGTACGTAAGGACTGTTGACAAGTTAAGATGAAGCCTCACACACAAGCTCTCTCAGGAATAATAGGGCCCTTTTTCTTTCTGTCAATAACCATGAAGTGTTTCAGGGTGTGTGTTCGCACTCAAATAGTATCTGTAAATTATATGTAATATGGGAATAAAAGAAAGCCCTGGAGGTGAAACTGTGGCCTGGTTTAACACAGTTCCGCAGGCGTTCACACATGTTGAGATGTGAATCTGGTTTCTGTCAGGTTTGCATGTTTCCTTGAGTATGCGGGACATAAGGAGTCGACGCTTTCCTTTTAAAACAGTAATAATTTTCTTTGATTGCTTTTTTTTTCTCTACACCGAAACCCACCTCTTCCAGCAATGCACCGCAGCACAAATAATTATGGGTATTCATAATGATATCAGTAGTTGGCAAGTGATTAAAATTTTTAGAGATTAGAGTTTTTCTTCTATTTTGTCATGTATGCTAGCCAGATTTCCTTTTGTTTTTTATGATAATCCTGTTCTATTGTATGTACATCGCAAAAAGAGAAGATACTTCCATTCCATCTCGAATTGCAAGCATTTCTCTCTCCTTGACATGTATTCTAATAAAGAAGTTAAACCCATAAAGCAAACTTTCTGCATAGAATTTGTTTTGATACCTTAAATACTTTATCTTGAATGACGGCATGAATGATTTGATGTTGTCAGCTTGACATTTTAGTGACATTTACATTGAATAATTACGTAAAATAATTCAAATTAAAAAAGCCATGCACATTTTTTGCCATGACTTCTTTAAAGTAGACAAACACTTGTTTTTCACTGTTAATGTTACTATCTTTTTGAATATGTTAACAAGTGAAAATAAGACATCATTGCTATCAGCACTGCATGTTGAAATTTAGTTTGTGTATGTTAAAATGCACATCATGTCTTTCTTTAACATTACAAATGAATATTATGTTAGTTTGCAGATACTATTTTGGTTTTAAAACTCTGTGGCCAACTAGGTTCCATTATAACATTAGAATACTTGTCTCTTTTCCTCCGTCTTTCTCTCTTCCTTTCCCTCCATCAGTTTGTCTCCCCTCTGCGGTTATGAATGGGACCTGCGGCCATTGTCTCTGTGTCAATCACACACTCTCACACACATACCCAGGAGACACACAATTGACATTTGGCAGATTGCTCTGTGTGTGTGAGCGTGTGAGTGTGTGTGTTTTAGGTTATTAAGATAAGGCAGGTATGCCGTAGGTTCTTCATTAACATGTTAGGGGATCTCATCATCCTTTCTCCTCTAGCACTGTGGCCGTAATTGGGTAAGGCTATTAGACACAGAGTGATCGCGCCTGTGTGATGGCAGTAGGGGGATGGTGGCGTGGCCAATGGGGGAAGGATGGAATCTTATAAGTGCATGACACAGTATGTGTGTATGAGAGCACTTCTACATCAATGTGTATATGTGTGTGATGGGATAGGGCTATTAAAGCTCATGTCAGTTTAGGTCGATTTTAATAGTCCTGCTAAGCAGCGGGTAATTGGCCGTATCCGGAGAAAATAGGAGAGATTGATTTAGAGAAGTCTGCGTTTAAGTAGACACCTTGGAGGGGTGAATTTTAAGCTGTAAATTGTGGCTATAGTGTCACTTGGCATCTGTAACTGCACAATGCGAATGTGAGGAATGAATATATGAGTACTGGAAATGCATCATAATATTTGCCGTGTTATTCGTAATAGTCATTATATTATATTATTTGACTATTAAGAACATGCCTAATATTATTTAAGGTAATAAACAATTGTTAACCTATATAGTACTACTTGTTTTAACCCATAAAAATGACCTTTGTTAATGTAACCTACCTGCTTTTTCAATGTATTTGCTTCCTGAAATATCACTATTTTTTCTAAGGTCTTTTAGGTAGCAAGAATTGCTCTTTTGTTTTTAGTTTGTCTCCTATAATTTTTTACATTATGATTCATTTTTATCTCCTTCTGTATGTTTTTGAGCTGTGAGCATGTTCTCGATGGCTCTTCAGTGAAGAGAGCTCGTAGTTAATGTCTGAGCTGTGTGTCTGCCTATTAGTTTTTGTTTAACAGTTTTCAGAGCTTCTGTTTTGGATGTTCCATTTATTTTATTTTTTTTTTCTTTTAATCCATGGCTCTATCCTTGATCTGTACTCTGTTTTGTAACTCAACAAGCCTTGTGAACTCCCTCCATGTGGTCTTCATTTTAGACATTCTCTTTCCAAGAACAGATAGCTTGTCGATTTAACATGAAGGATCAATTACTGAGACATCAGTCTATTGTTAGTGTGGTTGTTGCAGTTGTACTTGGTGGCAAATTGTTCTCTTTAGTGATAATCTTGAACCACCTTCCACCATATTACTATTACTACGATAATGGCTAGAAAAAGTCACCTCTTAGGGGTCTACAAGCAAATCTGGAGATTTGAAGATTATTCCCCTATATTTCTGCAAACTTCGAAAGTGGTATAGTCATGGTGCAGTATATTATCACACCACATGCAACCTTAGCCACATCTTTTCTGTTTAGAAATTAAAGACTGCCATCTTGTGGTTCATTTGAGGTTTACATTCACCCTGCTGTCGCTGTGAAAAGCACAAAAGCTTTTGGTTTAAAAAATAGATAAATAAAAATCTGCCATTGAAGACTTAAAAGCTTAAGTCTATGAATGGGTTACCAGAATTTTACCACAAATGTCAAAATTCGATCACAACGTTCCAAGAGGATTAAAGGGCTATATACTTTTTAGTACCTATACTTAGGCCTAGGCCTATATGTGACACTAGACCATAATACCAGTCTTAAGTAGGAAGGTATATTTGTAGCAATAGCCAACAATAAATTGTATGGGTCAAAATTGTTGATTTTTTTTAATGCCAATAATCATTAAAATATTAAGTAAAAAGCATGTTTCATGAAGATATTTTTTTTTTACATTTCCTATAAATATAGGCCTATCAAAACATATTTTTTATCATAATTTGGAAAACTTTAAAGGGAAATGTGTTGCACCTTTAGATTCCAGATTTTCAAATAGTTTAATCTCGGCCAAATATTGTCCTATCCTAACAAACCATGCATCAATAGAAATATTATTTCTTCATTTTCAGAGGATGTATAAATTCATTTTCCTCATATAAATATATATATATATATATATATATATGAAGAGTTCAGATGCAAAAGCCTCTAAATGCCATCTGAAATTTTCTTCTAAAATTAGCATTTTTATCAGCTTTCTATGTTCAGATTCGGTAATTTTATTCTATTGGCAATGTATAGGTGCTTTTCTATGCAGTTACAGTAAAATAACTGAACATAAGCATAGGAAGCTGATAAAAATTCTAATTTTAGAAGAAAATTTCAGACAGACATTTACAGGCTTTTGCATCTGATCTCTTCATATATAGGCCTATATATATATATATTAGGGAAATTAATTTACCTTTAAATTATAAGGTGATTCTTGCTTCATAAAACCACAATACCAATGTGTTATCGTAAATAACAATGTGAACGATATAATTTTTCATACATTTTCCTAGAAAACCATTTTGCAATATTTTAAAGTAGTTTATGTTTCTAAAAATCTAACGTTTAGATCATTATACCAGTTAGAACGTAGATAAATGTAACATAATTACATTTCACTGTACCATTTTTACATTATTTTTCCTTTAAACATTTACATTTTATAGGCTACAGTGTGTCTGAAACGGCAATTGATTTCCACACGTAGTGCGATGCTATTGGAACGCAATCCTGGCAATCTCTATCGATTGACGCACAAGAAGAACAAAACACGGCCAGAGAGGGGAGACATAATGTGTCAAATCAGTGTGCGACGGACTTATAGATTCAAAAAATACCCAATAATGTAATAAGAAATAAATAAATACTATTTACAAATCGTGTACACAGCTGACGTATCACTGAGCACCGTGTCATTATCAAGCAGCATCACTATCGGTTACAAATCTCACCATAAGCGGATTGGTTTGGCCCTATTCATTAACGGCACCCGAGCCTCTCGCCTCTCAGCACCCCCTCCCCCGCGGAGCAACCGAAACGTTTTATCATGAAAGCGATTTAATTAGCTACATTTTATTATTTGTTATCAGTCTAAGCATCAGTACTGGAATGCGACGACTAGTAAACCAGACCCGAGTCTCTTCGCGCCTACAATAACAAGTATCGTATCATTAGGTCCAACGTATCCAGTCATGTTTCTTCTGCATCCGCTGCTGCAGATCTCTGTTTTGCTGGATGCGGTTTCTGCCAGCCCTACCGATGATAATGTGCTGCGGGCCGGCCATGGAGATCACGGAGAGCCGGGGCACGAAGAACCCCATAAGGATTCCTACAGCACATTCGCCTCCGAGTTCCTCGAGTCCAGATACCTCTCAGACGAAGGTACGATGGCGCTTGATTTGAAGTCATGAATGCTGGTTTTGTGTTGTTTTCTCACTCAGTATACATGAGTGCAGTTCTTAGCAGCACTGAATACATGTAGAGAATGGTCACCGTCTGATGCCCTCCCTCGGCCACAGGCCTGTTAATTAGGTTAATAGTATAGTCTGTTAGTGGTAATTATTAGCAATATTTTTTTTTATATAAGAGATTGGTTTTGATTCGCTAACGTAATCGTTTGCATTCATACAGCCTCAGCACCTTGGTCAGCACCCCCAAAGCTCACATCCAGACCAGTTACCCTCAGGCTTTCCCAACACACCTATTTTCTAATCTACTTTTTAATAAACTGCAGATAATCAGACAGTGACTGAAGTCAGAACACATAGAATAGAATAGAATAGAATAGAATAGAATAGAACTCTTATCGCTACATCATGCCTGGCCCAGTGTTGTAAGTACAGCTATACAGTATGTAACATGTTTGGATAGTACTTAAAACCACAAATGTGTAAATATACAGCATGAATTTACAATGGAATAGAACATACACTACAATTTTAAGGTTTGGAGTTTAATATTTTTTGCCCGTCCTTAGTGTATATGACTAAAATAATTAAAATACACTGATTCGCTGCTCCAAAACATTCCCTATTATTATCAATGCTGAAAATAGCTCAATATTGTCATGGATTCTTTGACGAATAGAAATGCCAGAAGAGCAACATTTATTAAAATAGAAATCGTTTGTAAAATTATAATGTCTTTCTTGCCACTTTTAGGGAAAAAAACCTTACTGATCCCTAACTTTTAAACAGTAATGTATGTCATGTCATATAATATACAATGCAAATGTGCATAGTGTAAATTATTATATTATTATTATAGGCTATATATATATGTGTGTGTGGTATTAATGTGTTGTTGTCTAATGTTTTATATAGGTTACCCCTTCCCAACTGCACCCCCTGTAGACCCATTTGCCCGCATCAAAGTTAGCGACTGTGGAATAACCAAAGGATGCATCAGGTGAGTGCAAGGAATACAATTTAAACTTAATTCATAAACAACTGTGGCATCAGACTGTCTGGCTGAAGAAAGTCTGTCACGCTGTCCAGTACACTCATAATACATACATGAAATAAACATGCAGATCATCGATCTTTGTAGGTCTGTGTTGAATATTGTTCATACAGGGGTACGTTTACCCAAAAATAAAACGTCATCACTGTCTCTCTTCTGTTGCTGTAGATATGGCAAACCAGGCTGTGACGCAGAGACGTGTGACTACTTCCTGAGTTTCAGACGCATTGGCACAGATGTGGAATTCGAGATGAGTGCAGACACTGATGGATGGGTCGCCGTTGGTTTCTCCTCTGACAAAAAAATGGTAAGGAGATTGGGTTACTTAAATATATGTGAATGCCAGCTAAGAAATACACAATAATGTTGTTGTAGGGAGGTGATGACGTCATGGGTTGTGTTCATGATGATAATGGACGTGTACGGATACATCATTTCTACAACGTGGGACAGTGGGCCAAAGAGATCAAGCGCAACCCGGCACGGGATGAGGAGGGCATCTTTGAAAACAACCGCGTCACGTGCCGCTTCAAACGGCCTCTTCACGTGCCACGGGAGGAAACACTGGTGGACCTGCACCTCAGCTGGTACTATCTGTTCGCTTGGGGACCTGCCATACAAGGTAAAGACATACAGCCTGGTTTTAAAGAGTATTTCATTAAAAAAATTAATTTGAATTTGCGGAAAATTTACTCAACCGTAGGCCATTCAAGATGTATCATGAAGTAGAGTTTGTTTCTTCAACATGAAATATTTGGACTATTTTAGCATTGCATCACTTCCTTATTAATGGATCCAGTGATAGGTGTCTTCAGAATGAGAGTCTAAACAGCTGATTAAAACATCACAATAACTATAATATGATTCTACTCCATCAAGCAATGCCCTGCCAAGCAGAAGCTGTGTGTTTGTAATAAACAAGTCCATCATTAAGATGTTTTTAACTTTAATACATTGCTAAAATAAGAGTCCTCTCTCCATAATATTGCTTACTCCAGTGAAAAGGTCTGAATCATCAGAGAAATATTACTGGAAAAAATCTATTTAAACAAATATTCAGTGGATTTTGATGTGAGAAGACAATTGAGGATAGCCTTTTTTTTATTGGAGGAGCATTTATATTGGTTATAAATTGGTATTTTGTGTTTAAAGTTAAAATGCCTTAATGATGGATTTGGTTCTTATAAACATGCAGTTTCACTTAACAATATATAAATTGATAGACTGGAGTCATGTAGATTTTTGTGATGCTTTTGTCAGTTGTTTGAAGTGATGGCAACTATTCAAATTCTCCAAATCTAAATCTACATTTTCATTAAGTGAACTGCCAGACTGTTTTCATTTTAAACTATTCATTTAGGGCTACAAATGTAATAATTTCCCTATTTGTGGGGATCTTGTTCTGGTTTTCTTCTCAGGTTCCATCACAAGGCATGACATTGACTCCCCACCGGTGTCAGATCGCATGATTAGCATCTATAAATATGAGGACATTTTCATGCCTGCCACAGCCTATCAGACATTCTCCTCTCCCTTTTGCCTCCTCCTCATCGTTGCTCTTACCTTCTACCTGCTGATGGGCACACCATAACCACCAAAGCGGTGTCACTGAGAGAAGAAATGAATACAACAAACTACAGAGCCACTATAGCACGACTGTGTGCCAACTTAACAGTATTAGAAACAGGCAGCAATAAATTGCAATTCTATAATATACTCAATCTATGTACACTAGAAAGGTCATTGGGACTGTGGATTAATATTCAGTTATATACAAGTAGTGATTCTCATTTGGAGGAGAGAGGGTCAGCCATACACATATTATATATTACTTTCTTTTGATGAACGAATAGAGAAACATCAAATGGTATGTTATGGTAAGTCTACAATAGTTGAAACAATCTGAGCCAAGTTAATGTTTATATTCAGTATACTTTGTGTCAGTCAAAGCTGTGAATCTAAACTTAATCCAAACTTAAAGCCATTGCGAAATCTCTATGGGCAAATCTTTCACCCTCAAGTTAAATTTCCAAAACACAATGATTCTTATTGAAATGACTGAATTTCACGAGCAAAAATGTGCTGATCAATGATAAATGTTACCGTATCTCTACAGTGGCACATATCATGACACACTATGCCCCTCTACAGAAGACTATGAAGAAGTGAATTGCCTCGTTCTATTGAATGGAACATATTCTCGTAAATATGTTTTGCCAAATCTCAGTAGAGGTGATCTGCTGTTTGTAGTTGCCTGCTATCCAGTTTTTTCTAGTTTATTACACTTCTGATTAACATTTATTAAGGCTGTGGATTTCAGAGTTATGTAAATGAATGCCTGTGACTGACTACGTAACTTACAGCACTACGTAATTTGTCCTAAAGTATTCATAAAACATCACTGCCTTCCAGTTAGCCAGCATTGCCAGTTCAGTATTTGATAATGCATGCCAGCAAACTAGCCTCATCTGAGCCATTTAGATCAGGAACAGAACCAGTCCAGGAGAGAGTTGTCTGGTTTTCATTCCAGTGATTTGAAAACTTTCCATACCAAGGACTTCATGCCATTGTAAAACCAGTCCAAGAACTGATTGCTGCCTGTGTAGAAAGTTTTGGATCGCACCGGTTAGTGTGATTGTTTTTTTGTAAATTATCTGAAAATGTCCTGTAATAAAATTTGTATAGCAGACTAAAGAGCAACACGTAAAAGGTATTTAATTTTAAATACATTGTTATGTTTACAAGGTATATGAGGAAAGGTACTTGAAAGAGTGATGCGATTCGTTTTTGATGTTTGCCGGCCAGAGATAATCATGTTATGTAGCATGAATGGAGACATTGTATGCCAGTGGTCAAGGAACAATATGTGTGTTATATTTTAATATACTTTTGAAATGTTGACATTGACAGTGTTAGAGAATATGCAATAATGAGTGTGCATAGTGACTGTGAACCACTGGGATTTTAAACATTTGTCTCCTACATCATTAGCAGCTTACATACATTCTGATTTACTGTGAATTCTCACTCTAATTGGAAAAAAGATACCTGATTGATGGTCCTGAACACGACGCATACTGCACTTTTTAATAAAGCTATGAAAGACAGTGGAAAATGTGTACTGTTGTCATGTTTGTCTGGATAAAATGAGATAGTTTTGCCGGGGTTTGAACTTGATGTAGCCTACTTGTCATGACATGGCATCTTGAAGAATAGTAATAAATAAAACCAATAAAATATCTGTTCACTAATTTATTCAGTGATCTTTTCTGTAGTTTAGATTGTTACGCCAGTAGATGGCGACAAGTGACGGTCGTTTTTTTGTGCTACAAGCGAGTCACACACTCATTCACTCAAACGTACGATTCATTAAAGAAATAGTTGTATTCTTATTGTTTTGAATCCACACTTAATATCCTTTACAATCAGATTAGCACATAGTATAATTTTTCAGCATTTCCCCTCCATTTTGTGTTTTTACATTATATTTTAAATGCATTTCCAAACCAAGGCAAGTTTATTTATATAGTACGTTTCATACACAATGCTTGGCTACTTTCTTTTTCTTAACACAATTTCATAGTAGATGTTTTGCTTTGTTTTTGCCTATAATTCTAAATTAGACATTTCTTTAAATGACTGTTTTATGTTCCATGAAAAGTTTGGAACTGCATGATGGCGAGTAAATGATAACAATTCTCATTTTGGGTTGACTAAAAAAAAGATATGGGTAGACTTAAAAAGATAACGAACCACCAGCAAAACACATACAAAGTGGGTCATGCCCGCGTGAATGTCTTCGTTTAAAAGTCATATCAAGAAAAGATTTCATTGTCTGGTAGGCTGCAGCTAAAAACACTGTAACTTGACTACATTTCCCAGACGTCACCCTACACGCTACGTCACTCTTTGCCCAGCCCGTTCCTTATGTGGTGGATTCACTGGACAGAAGGGTAGCGACGCCAGCGAGCATGGCAGACACAGAGGACCCTGGTCCAGGCGAGGCCACCGAGCCGGACACCCCGCGCACTAGCCGGCCACACTACGTCTCGTTCAGCGAGAGCGTTCAGCCAGCAGTCGGGATGGTGAGCCACCTACTGAGCCAGCAGACGTCCCTTAAGTTCGACAAAAACATCAAACAGGCCTTCTACAACACGGGAGCGATGATCTTCGTAGCGATCTGTTGCGGAGCAGCCGTGTTGGTCTACTTCATCCTGGAGGCTTTTCTGCGGCCGCTGCTTTGGGCAGTGCTGTGTGGCACTTTCCTGCACCCCTTCAAATACTCGCTGGCCCGCCTCTGCCGCTCCTGGCTCAGCAGCCTGCAGGATAGCGGCACACCGATAGTGGTTGGGACTCTGTTGGTGCCGGTGTGGTGCGTGAACTACGGGGTGGAAACTCTGGGAGGACTGGTCGTAGATCGGCTCAATGTACTGCTGGCAGTTGGTGCCGGTGTACCTCTGATTTATTTCCTATATCTGTTCTGGAGCGTCATTGGCATGCAGGTGATCCTAAGCCACGTCTGTACGGTCATCTGTCTCGGCCTGGATTGTTTCAGCGCGGCGTGGGTGAGTTCTGTCAGTGAAAGGGACAGAGACACGCCTCCTGTCAGACAATGTGGGACAGGGACTTCGCCTACAACTTCACTTCTACTTAGATAACAGAACAATTCATGATTTTATGTACATTTAGTTATGATACTTTCATAATTGTTTGAAAATTATTTTTAAAATTATGTTTGGAAAGATTAAAATATGTAGTGACATAGACTATAGACCACAAAACAGCATAAGTTGTATTGTTGGGGTACAAGTTGTAAATACCAATAGCCAACTATACAGTGTATAGTCAAAATGATCGATTTTTCTTTAATGGAAAAAATTATTAGGATATTAAATAAAGATAATGTTCTATGCAGGTATTTAGTCAATTTCCTTCTGCAAATATATAAAAACTTAAATTTTGATTAGTAATATGCATTGCGAAGAACTTCATTTGGATGAGTTTAAAGGCGATTTTCTCAATATTTTGAGATATATTTTATTTTTTCTCTCTCTCTTTTTGCACCCTCAGATTCCAGATTGTCAAATAGTTGTATCTCAGCCGAATATTGCCCTATCCTAACAAACCATAGATCAGTTAAACGCTTATTTAATTAAAAAAAGTTCATTATGGTTTTATGTTTAAAGCTACATCATTTTCTGTCAGTGTCAAGCACTATTATGGGGTGTCACATTCTGTTTCTCATTCATCTATTACAAAATCATGCATTTATATTGCAAATCTGCCAACCTCTGCATGACCTCAACTGGCTTTGGACAACCTAACCATGTGCAAATATGTTTGTATAGAAAAGTATTCATGAACACAATTGGCCAAGTGTCAATCTAGAACTCATGCTGCTCAGTATAATGGGAATTGGAGCGTGACATCCCAAGATGCTAAAAATATGTCCCTTAGGTTACACACACACTGGCCAGATGAAAGATCATAAGACCTATTTCAAGTTCTTCTAAAGGTTACAAGAACTCTACAAGACTAAACTTGACCCTGACATTCAATTTCATTACCTCAGTATCTGTTTTTTAGTTCTCTTTATTGTCATGTGATGTCTATTATTAGTCTAAATTGTTATTTGTCACAAAATCCCTATCCATCAAGACCTTGTGATCACATAATAACAAGAAAAAAATAAGTTGCTGATTTATTCAAGAAGCTGGCACTGAAACTGGCTCCTTTTTTTAAAAAAAAAAAAAAAAAAGGAAGGAGAGCATGATAAACTATATAACTTATTTTAATAATTATGACAATTTGTGACAGAATGTTTAGTAGAACAATTCTTTTGACCCACTCGAAATGTGTTGATACACCCTCACAGTGCCTGTGAGAGCTGTGAACATACTGAGGGTTTTTGTGATTGTAAATAGATTGGTGGCAAATGTTTGGTGCAGGCACAGTGGTTACCAGAGATGCACATATGTTCTCTGTCTTTCTCTTTCTCAGGTTGGCACGTTAGTTGTGGGCTACGTGTTGGCTGTGGCATTTAAATGGACGCCTAGCATGGAAGGTTACTTGCGTACACTGTCTGTGCCTGTGTGGGCAGCACTTATTTTCTACTTGGGTAAGACCTTTCTGGTTTGAACGGGTGAATGACTGTTTAAGTTTTAGTATTGACCTACAATTCTGTCAATGAAGGAATGCTAAATATTCTCTTTTTTTCCAGTTTCTCTGACAGGGTCTTGGCGTGTGCCTGTGTTTGTGGTGGTGGTGTTACTTCTAATAGTTGGTTCTCAGGAGAAGCCTGCTGTTCCAGGGAAAGGTGAAGAGGCTGAGGCTCCAGCTTCTTGATTTAACTCTGTTCTTGATGTCCTCTGATCTTTTACTCCTCTCTTCTCTCTGTATAGGTGAGCTCTCTGGTCAGGTGCTCTCCTTTGCTGCTAATACAATCTTCATGGCAATCTCCTGCAGTAACGTCAGCCATCCTGAAAAGATCCAGGAAGAGAAGAGCACCAAAGAACAATCCAAAGGTGACACAAAAAAGATAACAGACCGCTTTTGATGAGTTAATTCAAAGAATGTAGATGTTTGAGGTTATTTGCAGAGCTGTTTCCCTCTTTGAGGGACAGTCTGTGGGATTCTGCAGAAATGACTTAGGCCTAAATGTGCAAGATGCAGTGTGGGTCAGGTTATGACTGACTTTCAGAAGTGTGTGTATTTTAATTTAAAGGAATAGTTCACCCTAAAATAAAAACTCTGTCATCATTTACTAACCCTCAAGTAGTTCCAAACCGGTTTGAATTTCTTTATTCTGCCGAACACAAAGGAAGATATTTTGAAGAAAGTTTGGAACCAGGTTGTCTTGGGTCACTTTTGGGTAGGAAAAAATACTATGAAAGTCAATGGTGACCCAGAACAGCCTGATTACAAACTTTTTTTCTTAAAATATCTTCTTTGTGTTTTACTCACCCTCATGTTGTATCAAACGAGTATGAGTTTCTTTCTTGTTAAACACACAGATATTTTAAAGAATGTTAAAGAACCATTGAACAACAATTGATGGTCCCAAATGGCTTCCATAGTAGGGAAAGAGATACTATGGAAGTTTATGGGGACCATCAACATTTTTTGATTACCTGCATTCTTCAAAATCTTATTGTATGTTTAGCATAAGAAAGAAACTAATACAGGTTTGTAACAACAGGATGATGATTAAATGATGACAAAACTATCCCCTTAAAATTTACCTGGAGAACAAGGTGCTCCTAAAACGAACATTTATTTTCACATTCAAATGATTTCCAACATTTTTTATTCTAACCCTAATCCTACCAGTCTACTAATGCTCTACTAACACTCTCTAATGAGAGTTTGTAGATTTGTAAGATATATATTACTTTCATTCAACAGAATGTGTTAAAGGGACCATCAAATAAAGTGAAACCTATTTTTCATATACTAATTTTTTTCAAATTATTATTTTAGTAGTAGTAGTGATAATAGTATTAGTAGAAGTATTCTAGAAATCAGACCTGAGGAAATTCAGACAGTTTCAGTTGAAAAAAAATACTTTATGGTCAAAAGTAAATTCACTCAGATACCTATAAAATGTTAAGTAATTTGTATCAAATGCCAGTATTTTTCAAGGTATTGAGATTATAAATTCCAGTATCGTGACAACAATTCTATCAACATTAGTAAAGATTTCTTCTTCCCCTCACAGATGCAATGGACCCCCCAAAGAGACTCCTGTTTTCCTCATCCCGGCGACGTAGCAGACTAGAGTTCAGGGGTATCCAGCCCAAGGGGAAGACCAGTGATATTTACTTTGTGCTGCTTGCGTGGGCTATAGTGCTGGTGCAGATCTGGCTCAACCTCTGGATCTTACAGTTACTGCCCATCCCTGTTGCTGGTAAATTTGGTGTTCATGGTTCTCAGCTCACAAGTGTGAGATAGTATGCATGTTGTCATGGATGGGTGTTATATTTTTCAGTTTGGGTCCTGAAGAAGATGGTTGTCCATTTTGGGATGAAAGACTTCATTGGGCGCACTCTAGTGAAATGGTGGGCCGCTTCTGAGAAGTTTGTCAAAGACAGACAGGATGCTCTGCTGCCTGGACCGATTAAAGGCCTAGCTCACTTCTTGCTTCGGGTCGACACTAAGGTAATATCCCATATAGACACACCCACACAAAAGCACTCGCATGTCTGCTGAACCACTGTCCTTCACAACACTTGCCTGCTGGTAGTTGTCGCGACATGCACACATTTATTTTTGGAGGTGACACAGATCTGTGATTACAAAGAGGAACTGAATGTGGTTGTGGCTTGCTGATCCTCTTTTTTTCATACAGCTAAGACAAGAAGTATTCATAACTGATAATAAAAGCTATGAAGGGCAGATGTGGATGTTCCTGTTTATATCGTTACTTGTAGAGGCATTTGGGAACTAAATAAATATTTAACAGAATCTGTTTTCAAAGCGAGTGAGTAATTCTATAAGGAAATGTTATTAACCTAATAGCTGGTACACGTTTCCTGTCTCTCAAATCCGCTCAAGTACTCAGATCAAAATCAAGACTCACTATTTTTAGTCTGTGCACAGCTTGTTTTGGTATGTGATATGAGGAAGTCAACTCGAGCCCAAAAATGGGCCCATAGTTTGACAATGTCACTTTCATTTTGGGTTTGATCTTTTAGGCTGTTTAAGAGAATGAAAGGCCACTGTTGCAGTCAGTCTAGATGAAATCCTACACCTCTAAGAAAGCATTTGCCTACTTCTCCCTGACCCCACAGGAAGCCAGTAGAGTAACCTAGTTGCCTTCTCTCATTCTTTAGCATGCTGAGTCACACATGCTCTAATGAGCAAATGTATTGAAAACATGCAGAGTCCAAAATTGCCACTCACCAAGATGCAAGTGAGAGTTTTATTAGCTTGAGAACATTAAACTGTTATTAGCCAATAACTGCTGACTTAAAAAGGAGCAAATTGTAAGAATTGTCAAACTTATTATTAAGTGGCCTTAACTACTATGTACTTGCATCAAAAACATAAGTACAATGATAAGTTTAAATGTAAGTGCACAGTAGTTCTAAAGTGGGACCAGAAAAATAATATGACCTTCAATGATGTAAGTTACACAAGCAATCCAAGACATATGTTTGCTGTAAGTTGAGTTTAATCTCAGTGGAAACTTTACCATCAGAAGTTTATTTAAAAGGTCATGAAGTGAGAAATCAAAACTCCCTTGATCTTTTGATATATATATATATATATATATATATAAAATAGTTTATTGCGCTATAAAAACATTCTTTCTTGTAAAACTAAAAAAAGCTTATATTGAAGCCAATCTACAAAAAAGACAAGATGTGAAAAGTGCCACTTTATGATGTAATAAAGTGGCTAAAACACCACCTCCACAGGAGAAGATCAACGCCTGCTTCTACATCACTGCCTGTTTAGCCCAGCCCACCGATTTGCACACAAGAATAAAAGGAGGTAAAAAAAAAAAAAAAAAGGATGAGGACACTCACAAAAGGACAATCATAGCAGATCTTTCTTTTGTCCCTGATAAAGGCCACCACATCACACCTTGACTTAATTGTTTAATATGAATCTCTTCTTGTAACTTCACCGTCCGGTCTTGCTCTGTTTTTGCCTTGCTCTGTTTCTGCTTTCCTGCATACAGATTGGTTGTTTCTAATAACCGTTTGTCTCTCTGTCTCCCTCCTCAAAGCTCTGGCATTGGCTTAACAAGCAGGTAAATCATTTGTGCTGGCAGGTATACTAGAGAAAGAAAAAACAAAAGGGAAGAGAATGAAAGAATGACAGTGTGCGCTCCCATTAAAAGCTTTGGAGTGATGCTTCCTCCCCTCTCCACTTCACCCCTCCATCTTTGAGCTCTGCTTCGCTCACTGGCTTATGGCTGTTCCTGCTGTGTGGTGCTTTGTGCTGTGGAAAGGAGTGTGTGACTCTGGATGGGACTGAAATGCTGACATACTAACTGCCAGAAAAAAATGCAGAACAAAACCCTGAGGAAGTCCACGGTCGGTTCCACAGCTCTAGATGTGCTGGGTTGGTTGCTTCAGAGTGTGTGAGATGCAAGTAGAGAGAGAACAGACAGAGGGAATGAACGTTTGGGTGAAGGGATGCTTTGGTCTGTTGAGACCAAAACTGGTGGTGTTGCTGAGTATTACAGGTGTGGGAGGGTTTGGTAAAGGGGGTTTCTTTTTAGTTTGGTTCTAAGTAGACACTTGAAGCTTTGCTCCAAGAATTAGTGAGCTGCCTACTGCCCTTGAAGGTAGAAGCGATAGTCTTAGGAGTGAGTGATTTGCAGCACTCTACATAGGAAACTCTGCACACTAAATAGGACTGTTCTTTTGAACTGTCTAAGAATTTAATAATCCTTAAAAATGGTTTCATGCTTTCAATAATGATAATGGAAAAAGAACCAGAGACTCACTGCGCCTTCAAAACAATCCAGCCGAGGTGTAGAGACCAAAATAATTTACCAAAAAAGTCAAATCCGCACACTCCTAAAAACCAAGAAGTCAAAAGTAGTGTAAGCTATTTAATAATTTTTTATTTTTTTTAAAAGCAAATGTTTCGGTCACATGTTGAGTATTTTCAGTGCTGAGCTAACAATGTTAGAACTAGGAGATTTAAGAAATCACACGAGGGTTTAGAAGATCACATGATCAGTGAGAACAAGCACTCATCCGAAAAACAAAACAGCTAATCAACATATTAAAATTGAAAATGGTCAACATGTGATTGAAACATTTGCCTTTTTTTCTTTTTTTTAGAGCGTGTGGACTTTTTCAGGTATTTTACTTTTTTAAGAAACTTTTTTTGGCTTCTTGAGTACCAACTCAGCATATTAGAAAGAATTCTAAGGATCTTGTAATGCTGAAGACTGGATTAATGGCTGCTGAGAATTCAATTAAATCAATTTGAATTAATATTTAAAGTTTAATAATATTTTATGATATTACTGCTGTGCTGTATTTTTAATCCATTAAATGCAGCCTTGATGAGCCACCCACAAACTTTTTGTACAGACACGTACAAGCATTGTCTGCCATCTAAGGCATGTATTGCTACAATGCATTATGGGATTTCTGTGAAGAATATCATATGGAACTAATGACTTAATACCAAAGTCTTTAAACATAGTGTTCGCCATAATGTTCAGGTTTAAACCCTTTAAATAGGCATTCCATGTCCTGTTGTGCATGATTATTTGTATGTTGTTTCGAAGGTTAAAATGTCTTTATAATCTTTGTAATCTTTATAAGCTTCTGAAACAACTTTCCTTGTCTGACATCACCAATATAAGTCTTCGGAAAGTTCTGTCAAAGAATATTTTGTTGTGGTTTGTTTGTTTATAAGTTTTCTGATTTATGGTGTGGTAAATGTTCCATGTACAGTAGCATCTCATGGGTTGTGTCAGATTAAGATGAGTCTGACTGTGGCTCTACAGGAGCAGATGGTGAAGTTATTTTCAGGTCTGATAGTATGTCCCTCCCCTCAGGAATCCTGCAGCATTTGCCAGCATCGCTTTTTAAACTGAAAATCAGTCTTAGAGAAGGAATAATTCTGTTCTTTTAGTTTTTAGTCTTTTTTCAGTTTCCTTAACAGCGTACACTTTGTACTAATCCATCATCAACATTACCAGGTTTGTGTGTGATGTTAACATTTAGCACTAACGGAACCAGAGAGCAGGGCCGACAGACGCTGGGTGAGCAGAGAAACCGAGTCCACCTGCCAAAAACAAAAATATGCCCACCTCCTCCTCTTTACAACCCCTCGCTGTTTCCTGACAAGATGATCATCAGCGGTGCTGCTAGCTCATGCGCTCAGCAGATAGTCTTGCTTAGTCATCCAACAGGTTAGCAGAAGTCAGAGCGCTTTAAAAAGGAAAGTCAGCATGATTTTGGCTTTTTGGCTGTGAGTTTGCAGCAGAATGTTTACTATTAATATTTTCACAGGATTATGTTTAAAAACAAACAAGGCTGCATAGCTGAACTTCTATGATGCTCAGAACCGATACATGGATCCTCTGTTAAATTTTTAAAGGGAAACTTCACCCAAAAGTGTTATTTTGTATTTTATATAAAGGGGTGGTTGATTGTGATTGTACTTTACTGCTGTTTGAGCATAAACCCACAGAGATATTGTCTTTTTAAATTATGTCAGTTTAATACATAAACCTAAGCCCTGTTCACACCAAAGACGATAACTATAAAGATAACGATAAAGAGAAAGTTTGAAGAATCATTCTTAATATTAAAGAATTGAGTCCACTCCACAGCTATAACAATAAAGGTAAAGAGAAATGATATTGTTGGAATCACTTTCAGAACAATTTTTTTTCTATCTGGTGAACAATACGAACAATAACAATGACACCCAATCAGAATCCATCCTGCTGTATGAGCTTGAGGATTTAATGCAGCTTTTAGAACAGTGGCTTTCAATCCTGTTTCTCGGGTTCCACAGCTCTGCATGTTTTGCATGTCTCTTTTATCTGACACACTCATTTGAGTTCATGGAGCTCTTTCCTAATGAGCCAATGATCTGAATCAGGTGTGTAAAGTAGAGAGACAGGCAAAATGTGCAGAGCTGTGGGTCCCCAGGAACAAGATTGATAACCACTGGCTTAGAATAAACAGACAATATCGTTCGCTGGTGTGGATGGTAATATCGTAGTGTTTATAGTTATCGTTCTTGGTGTGAATGGGCCTTTACTGCTGGTAGGGACTACAACGAGTTGCTTCCCAGATTGGTGACATCACAAACCCTAAAATTTACGTAAGCCCCACACCCGGGAACATGCAATAAAGTTGGCAAGGCTGTGAAATGAGGGCCGTGATGTTTCTGGACTGCACTGGGTGGTTTAGCCAATCACAACACACTGGGCTAGCTAACCAATCTGAGCCCAGGAAATCATCAGAGTATTCATAGGACAAGGGACAGAGCAGTGTAGAATAAAGGTAGTATTTTTTTTTTTTAAATGAAGCATTCACACGTTAGGCTGCTCCCCATAAGCACCATCAAGCCTAGAAATAAAAAAATGATCAAACACCCCTTTAATCTTAATTTCTGTATCTTCCTCACACAATGCAATTGCATGGATTGAGAAGACTTGAAATAATGTGAGAAAAATACAAGACCAATATTTTTAATTGTTGGGTGAACTCTATTGTTTCACTGAAAGAGGTGAGCATTTTATTTTTAGGTTTTCATAACTAAAGAACACACCATTGTTCCTCAGGTTTGGCAGAGGGAAGCAGGTTTCTGTGTTGTCACACACTTGCTTGAAGGATCTGATTTGTTTTGTTGAAACTGAACTGTCTTTCTCTGTTTCTTTGCAGATGATAGTGTGGCTAGAGTGCTCTTTGGATAAGCTGATCAGTATTTTCATTATCTTCCTGCTGGTAACTGGCACACTGCTCATGGCCTTGCTGCTCACAGCTATGGTACCGTGTTTCTGAACCACTGTCCTTGGGCTGATTATACCACTGCGTGACGGACGTGATCCGTGACTGATCCCACATACACATCATCTCTCACCAATTGTATTTTTGTTCACAGGTGCACCAAGAGAGTGTTCATATCATAGAGGTCACCAGTAACTTGATCAACGAGACTGTGTCCAACCACCCAGAGTGGGCCAAGTAAGCAACACACCCCTTATATTTCACTGGAAGTGATGAATCTTCTCGAAATGTTGCGCAACTGAATGTGTGTGTGTGTGTGTTTTGTAGTTTGCTCCCAGAGGCCCAAGTTGTCCAGAAGGCTCTAAATTCTGCTGCCACAAATGTTTACCAACATGGGAGAGAATGGATCACACATAAGGTCAGAGTTAAGAGATGACAGCGCTGTTGAAGAATAAATGGAACAGCATTCATAACATTTGAAGAGACCGATAAAACGAAAGTTAATGGTGACCAAGGGGCTGTGAAATGACAAAAAAAGCACCATTACAAGTACCATAAAAATAATTCATATGATTCTTGGGCTATATTCCAAGACTTCTGAAGTAATATGATTTCTTTGGGAGAAAAAACAAATGTTAGTTATTCGCTGAAAATTTCCCCATGTGCCACTACCCTCAAATGTAGTTTGCATTATTTTGAATAATCCTTTATGAAAAAGAAGTGCTTAAGCTATTTTTAAAAAGATTACTAATTATTGACATAATATACTTATATATAAAGTGTGTGCTGACTTTAATGTCTTTGGACACTTAATTGCATGTTAATTGCAATTAATTGAAGAGATATAAAAGTTTAAATATATATTTAATGCAGTTAGTAGTTAGAAGGAGAATTTATAATGTACTTATTATTATAAATATTTTAGTTTGACGTTATTACAAATGTCTTTAAAAAAATGGCTTTTTATTTTATTTATTTCAATTATTTTAGCTGAAAGTACACTTAAGATTTGAAGTACACTACAAGTGTACAATAATTCAGTGCATTTTTTGTTTCACAAGGATGTGCATATTCAAATGTGACCTGTTTTGGTCAGTTACAAGAAAAAAATGTTTTAGAGGTGAAGTCATAGCATTTTCATTAAATATGAAAACAAACATTTATTTTTGTGAATTAACTAATTATTTAATTTGATATTAATTATGAATTTAAATCAAATTGTATGTTTATGTCTTTAACCGTTTATGTTTTATGTCTTTGTAAAGCTGAATAATCATTTATTATCTGAGTGATTTTCAGTATTTGTGTATTATAGCTTCATAAGATGTTGGGTGATAAAGTAAACAACACGGTTGTGATTGAGAAACAAGTTCTGGAGCTGTGGGACCGTCTCTATCAGTCCTGGATTGTGAAGGTAATAACAAAACCTTACTCAATTACACACACTCACTGATTGCTTTCTGTGGTACTCCAGTCTGTGTTTTTGTGTTGTAGAATGTGACTCACACTGGACGACACCGTGGACACAAGCTACATACGCACAGGCAGAACAGCTGGCTGGGCGACATACTGGACTGGCAGGACATCGCCTCATTCGTTCAGGAGAATATTGAGACGCTGCTCTCGGTTAGGCTCCAGTGTGTGTGTGTGTGTGTGGAGTGTCTTTATTTGACAGATTGATGAATATGTTGTCTTCTGCACTAGATATTGGAGTCTCTGTGGGTGGTGATGAGTCGAAATGTTGGCTTGCTGATATCCACAACCACCACGCTGCTCACCGTACTGTTCCACAGCGGCACCGCACTGCTCAACTTTGCCCTGTCTCTGGTAATACACACATACACAGTCGCATTGATGAGGTTGGATTTTAGAGGTGGTTTTAAATATTCATTGTTTCTCTGGATGCATAGGTGATTTTCTTGACTACACTTTTTTACCTGCTGAGCTCCAGTGGAGAATACTATAAACCTGTGAAATGGGTTATTAGCCTCACACCCCTCTCCCAACCTGGACCCTCTTCAAACATTATCGGGCAGTCTGTGGAAGAGGCCATCAGGTACTGTATATGTGGATCTTTGTCTCAAATACCCCCAGTGTCCAACACCGTATTCAAAGGCCCTCAATATAATACTAACAGAGCTGTAAATATAAAAATAAGTAATAAAATATATATATATATATATATTCCAAAATGTTAAAACCATTTTACATTTAATCCACAGTAATATTTAGCCCCTGGAATGTGACTTTTATCATTGGACCCAGTCAAAAATGTGTATTTTATCCCTACTGGTGTGTGAATTTTACCGGGAATCCCCCCAGAAAAGCGATTGGGCTAGTTTTGAGTAGCAATTGGGCAGTTTTTACCTTTAAAACCTGGCAACCCTGAAGTTTTTTTAACTAAAGTGTGTGTTGGCAGTGTGTATACACAACCAACCTATAATGATAAAGATCCACTCAGTTTTATTTTTCTTTAATCTCATTAAATCATTTCCACTTTCTCATATCAAGCCAATCTCAGATGCAGAGCTCATTTGCATTTAAAGCAACATGCAATAAAACAGCTTGCTGTTGGCAGAGCTGTTTTAGACAGGGTAAAAGGGTTTTGCGGATGTCACTGTTGGACAGTGTTTCTTTAGAAAAACTAGTGTTTTATACACTTTTCAATGTTAGATTTTGTAATATTTTTGTTGTTTTATTTTTTGTACTGCAAATGTTTTCTCTTCCAATATTTTGAGGAGGCACTGCCTACCTTGCCTCCTCAGAGGAGTCTGTGATATATATATTAACAGAAGCTGGGAGTGTCCGTATAAGTAAATTCATTATATTTAGCATTTTAATTAAGTTTGATCATTTCATATGTGTAAAATGATCCTGCTGCCACCTTGGAAGTTTGCTGGGGTCCTCTAGTGGGCCACAGCCCCTGGTTGAGAACTACAGCCTTAAAGGGATATTTAAAGTAAAATACAAGCATGTCCCCACTATCAATAACTCTGACTCATCCATCAGTTTGTAAAGGCAATAATTTGTATGGAGGGAAGCAGAAATTTGATATTATAGAGATTATAGAGCAAACCAAAAAAGAGAGGAAATCTAGTCACAATTTACACAACCCCATGTCATTCCAGATGTGTTTAACATTTATCTTCTGTGGAACACATAAGAAGATTTTCTTTATTTTATAATTTAATTTTTTTTTTCCCCATAAAGTGAAAGTCAGTAGGATTGACTGTTTTTTTTCCCCCCTCTAAAGTATCTTTTTATGTGTTCTGTAAAATAATGACATTTGTACAGCATTGGAATGACACTAGGGTGAGTAAATGATTATTGGCTGAACTATGCCATTAACAACAGTAAAAGATACTGTACTTCGTGATCACCACAAGAGGGCAAGGCTGTTCTGCTTCTCTCTTTTTTTGCCATTTTCCCATTTCAACAGATCATTTAACAGCAATCATGATCGGAACTGAAATTGTGACATGATGTGGGTGAAATTGACTTGGAACAATATGCTGGTTAAAAATTTGGAGAGTTCATCTGCAGGTAAGGGTGACCCAGAAAATGGAGAAGGAATGGGGTCACAGATCTGCTGTAGCCCTGTGGTGTCCTTGAGAACGATGCTTAACTTCAGGTTTCTCCAGAAGAAATTAGCATAATGTAATTGGCTTGGATAAAAACATGTTCCATTCACAAGCACACTTTTCCCTTCATAGACAATGTCAGAAGCTGTGAAAGTGAAATGAGGAGTGGAATTCACTGTTTCCTAACTCAGCTCGGTGTGTGTGCGCTGATGCTGCCATCACCCAGAATGCACAAAGATGTTCCATTAGACCCATTTTCATGAGCGCTATCACAGAGAGACTGATTCACTCTGACTCCAGTCAGTATTAAACTAACTGAGGGAAGAAAAGCCTTGTGTCTCACTCTGTTTTCTGTACAGGGGTGTGTTTGATGCCTCTCTGAAGATGGCTGGATTCTATGGCCTTTATACTTGGCTTACACACACAATATTTGGCATCAACATTGTCTTCATCCCCTCAGGTAAGACTAAAATAAACACAGACATAAAAGACTCTCCTCTTCCTGTCTTAGGCATGTTTCACACCACATGTTCTGCATTTTAACACTGGCAGTGTTTGTGATGCAGCTCTGAACAGAAAATATCAGGTTTCTGGATGTTGTCTTGGAGTATTTCTGTTATCATAAAATAAGTCATTATAAGGTCTGTTGCGAATCTAATTTCCATAAAAAATGGCTTTGTTAAAACTGCCTGCAGCTGCTCAAGCACAGTGTGAAAGCTGTAACCTGTAAATACAGGTGACAAAATTATTATTTTTATTTATTTGCATGTGGTGTAAAACATTCCGTACTATTCATTTTGTGAGAAAAATTATAATATCAGTTTTGAATAAATCTTGTTTTACTTATTTATTCAAGAATTCTGGAAAAATGTATAATGGTTTTCACATTGTCATCACAACAATAAATGAAATTTTAAACTATATTAAAATAGAATACCATTATTTTAAATTGTAATAATATTTACTAAAATTATAGTATTTTTCATTCAATAAATGCTGCCTTGGTGGATGGCTTCTATAAAAATCTTGCTGATCCGAGTTTTTTGTTTTCATTTTTGTCTTTCCTCTTTATCTTTCTCTCTCTGCAGCGATGGCAGCAATCTTAGGTGCGGTGCCGTTTTTGGGGACGTACTGGGCGGCACTGCCAGCGGTGTTGGACTTGTGGTTGGCACAGGCCGAGGGAGTCAAAGCTCTGCTGCTGCTCTTCTGCCATCTGCTGCCAACATACTTCGTTGACACGGCCATATACTCTGATATATCAGGGTGTGTTTAACTTTTTATACTTGAAAACATACAAACCTTAATATTATGATCTCCAAATCTGGTTGACTGTCAGAAAAACAGACGTTTCACCAAAACAGACGTTTCACCATTTCGGCATTATTCACTAACCCAGAATATTTCTCTTTGTGTGTG
>JAUMHE010000068.1:11504226-11515231 GCA_032359235.1 Enteromius mattozi | reverse complement strand
CGTGTGTGGGTGTGTGTCTCTCTATATCTATATATATATATATATATATATATATATATATATATATATATATGTTAGGAGTTTGGTTTGATCTGTCTATCAACGACATGTACTCTCATTTTGTTTGTATATATTTGTATACCACACCCTCCCTAATTTGCATTCATATAATTTGTATATGCAGAGGTGGACACCCGTATCTGACCGGCCTTGCGGTAGCAGGTGGTGCTTACTATTTAGGTTTGGAGGGTGCCATCATTGGGCCCATCCTGCTATGCATACTGGTGGTGGCGTCCAACATCTACAGCGCAATGCTAATGAGCCCTAGCAGCAGTCAGCCAACGCCAGTGCAGAGCCACTTCCCCATACATCATGGCAGGTGATACACGCTATTATTTTTTTATTATTTTATTTGCCTATATTAACTACTTATTCATTGTAACTACAAGTCAAACTCTTTTTCTTTTCAATTCTCAGGTTATTCACAGAAACCCCAATGCAGCTGAGGAAAAGCGATGAATGAAAGGCGTTAGACTTGTTAACAGCACCCCTTTCTCTGGTGTATCCCATGCACTTTAAAAGAGGCCAGTCTTTTAATACCTTCACCCTAAGAGATCTGTGGCTGTCAAAGCACTTAGAATAATGACACCCCTTGATGCCGACCTCTGTGCTAACAGTTCATTTAGCACTTAGCACTGTGATGCTAAATTTGGGTAATGCTGGGATACCGGGCTCAAAAAAGCTACGCCGCTTGCACACTCCGGTGCAAAGTTTAGTTAGCACGCCGGTGCGTTGTCTAGCACTGTACTGGTGAATTATGCCAGTCCCACGATGCTAGCAAAAGTTAGCACACTAACAACATGACGTTTACATTGAGTTTTACTGTAACAATCCACCAGGGTCCTACTCAATGGACCATGTTTTCAGCCTATAGATCACTGGTTATTTTTTTGTTTATCTGGTAGTACTGATTATTTATCCCATATTGTGGATGTGTTTGGCACTGTTGTCATGTAAATGGTTAGGTTTGTGTGAATGAAAGGACTTTACTCTCAGATTTTACTATTTTAAACACCTATTTAAAGTGTTACATCTTTCTGTTTTCATACATCTCCAGACTTTGTTTCCTGAAGATAAACTGTAGCTTCCTGCACAGTTTTATCTCCAGGAGTAGGACTGAGCAGTGCTGATCTAACAAATTAATCTCGACTATAACAATGTGAACTTAGTCTTTCTGTATTTTTGTAATTTTTGTGTTTTTCACCAGCTTACGTTCATAATACCTTTTTTTTTTGTTTTGTTTATAGACTGTATTTGTGTGAAGTAAATTGCGATATTTATGTAATACTGTTTTTTACATATGCATTTTTATATCTGTTTGGATATTATTTCACATCTCTTACAAAGTTTCCAGCTCATGAAGGCTGTTAAAATCCCTGTTTTGTAATAATGTATGTGGTTGTAAATACAGGACTATTGTTCAGTGCTCAGACATTATAAATAATCCTCTTTTAACCAGTTAGACAAGATATATTTTGAAGGTAGAGCTAAATGACCAAATGCTGCTGGCAGAAATGATATCAGCTTGTTTATAGGAGAACCTGTATATCAAGCTTAAATACATTGCACAGAATAGATAATGTACTCGCTCTGCTCTTTGCCCTTTATTTTGGCTAGGTTATACAAAAAGCCTTCATGTTCTGTTAAAGATGTCACTGAAGAGTAAAAGTGCATGCACTTTTTTTCAGTTCATGCCAAATAAGAGAAATATGATTTATAGTTAATTGTTGTGATTGCTATTTGTGAAAGAAAAAAAGCATGATTTTATTTTTTTAAGCGAAATACAAAAAAAGAGTTGTTTGTTTTGTTCATACGCCACACTGTTCAGTTGTTTTAATAAAACTGATTGAATTTTTAATTGCATACATCTGTAAACACTGTCTTTCTGGTTGTGTAAAATTGAATTGCTTTATCAGGCTCATTTATGGAATTGGATGTTGTAACCCACTGCGTATATTTTTGCTAATATAGTTTGCAATTCCTGAGCTGATCTTAAACCATTTTCACAGTCATGTTATAATGAATGACGTTTAAAGCGCACGTTGTGCATCTATCAATAACTTGAGTATCAGATATCTGGACTGGCTGCTGTAAAATGGTAGTCTAAAATTGCTGTCATGTATGGAGGTTTACTTATAATGTAATCAAGATTTTTACATCAAAATATTAAACTATTTCTGCATTGTCCTGTTTTTAGCCGCCCTCATCAGGACGCTCTGTTTGAATAGGCTATGATTGGCTAATATTGTTTGACAGCCTACATCCTTCACAGAAGGACATTTCTGTGATTTTAGGTAAAAATAAAAAACTAATTCAGTAACTTACATAACAAACGATCTATAATCACAGACAAAGCAATAGTGATCACGTAATAAACTCAATTGCACCTGTGTTGCGACATTGCTGTTGGATCCAATATAGTCGGCACAGCATCGTCTTTGTTTGCTGAAGTTTGTTTGTTGTCAACAAAAGTGAAGAGAAAAGAGTCCTTATATGGTCTGTAACTTCATTAAATAGAATTTGATTTCTGCATAGACCTGCGTTCGTCGCTGTTGTCATACCAACTAGACGTGCGAATCGGTGGGCGGGGCTATGCAGGCAGTGATGGAGAAGGCGTTGATCTTCTGCAGCTGAGGTGGTGTTTATCCATGCTGTCGCATCATAGAGTATTCCAGCTGTTTAACAAGAAAGTTTAGAGAAAGTAGAGAAGAGCAAGGGAATTTTGATTTCTCGGTTGTCTCACGACCCCTTTAAATAGTCAAATTTATGGACCGGAATTAACTTTTTTATATATAGTTAACAATGACCTCGGGATTTATTTGAATACAATGTTACATTTAGCCTCAGATGCCCTCTGATGAGTTCACACTTTCTCTGCCATTCTTCACACTGTCATATCAGAGAGCTATAAATTGCGCCACCTCAGAAAGGATTGAGGTGGGATTGAAATCGATTGCCATTCACTCTTGCTCAATTACACTGAACCAAGCTATTGACTATCTCTCTATCTCGGGTGCAGCGTGAGTGAATGTGAGAAGGCCTGATCACTGAGTCTGTCATCTGTTAAATGAGCAGTAGACGTGCAGATTTGCTTTGTGATTCTTTTGTTTTTGTTTGTAAGATTCCATTTTTCCATTTTTTTTTTTTTGCCTATTTTTATCACATCAAGAGAAAATTCTGTAGCCAAGTTCCAGTGTGCTTAAAGCTGACGCTTGACAACATTTTTTTTTAAATTAATAAGAGCAATTATGTAAACAACATATAGGCTCACTCATTATGAAACCTGATACATTAGCATGTGATCATGCCTGCATGGCCAATATAAGAAAATGCTAAACACACTGTAAATTATTGTATATTGAAATTACTGTACATTTTAAAGGCATCAAATGAGCGCCACATGACCGTTCATTACACCACTCAGCCTCTGCCAACCAATCAGTCTTTAATTCTGCCTCGAAACACAAGTGAAGCACTGCTGAGAACAATCAAGATTCTGGGAAACCAGACGTTCACGCTCAGAAATGGGGGACACTGTATATCAAAAGCAAGTTTTCCTCTGGTAATTCATTACAATCAGCATTTATCATTTACTTTGATAAACTATAAATGTGTGAATTAATTTTTTGAACAACTTGCAATGCTTTGATGAAAAATACTTGGAAATTTTGAGGGAAAAAAAAAAAAAAGATTTTCACCGTAAGCTTTTAAGTAAAGATTGAATACAATATATTTTAATGAGTTTCTCCAATTTTCTTTCTCTAAGGCAAACACTGGCTAATTAGATCGTTAGAGTAAACTGCAAGTGTTCTTGTCAGTGCTTTAGTCTCGTGAGGGCAGGGGTCTGAGATCTTGGTACCAAGTGATAAACCAAAGCAAGGCAAAACTCTAACCATGAAACTTGAACCTTGCATTTGCACAAGAATTATAAAAGTTATGATAATTTTGATCATGTTTAAGCCTGAGAATACAAAATCTAGCACAATACCTTACCAACCCTGCATGGTGCCACATTGTGCAATGACAACCTATTAACCACTGCTGTGGAACTAAAACCTACTGCAGTTCTCAATAAAACTTTACTTTGACCATGAAACTGTGTGTGTGTGCACATGAACAAAGATCATACAAGCTAACAGAGAAGTTGGACTGTAAACTTTCTGTGGTTTATTTCTCCAGCCTGTGGATCATCTCAACACAGGGCTCTCTAACCCACCAATCAGCAGGCCAGACCCTCATCATTTCAACAAAAAAGACAAAAACAAAAGACATCCCTTTGACAAATATAAACACACACACACTTGTCCACACTCACACATCTCTACACATGATCTTGAGGCCCTGTCCAAATACTTGCAAGATCCTCACCCATCCTCTGAAATGAAAATGCCCTTTTATTGTCAATCTAAAATCACTTTGAATCACACAATTTCATTTTTAGAATCTGTGTGTACAGTCTTACAATTCAGAATAACACAATTTTAAAAAAATCATTACTTTTTTCAGAATGTAGACTATATTTAAAACCTTTCTTCTATATTTAGATGTTTTAAATTTAGAATCTATGTTTAGTCTTGATTTTTTTTTTTTTAATCTCTAGAATTAAACAATTCAGAATTATTTTGTTTTCGTACACAGTGGTGTATTTTCTGGACTAATGACCAGGAAACAAAGAATACAGATCATTTGAAGTATTTAGACAGGGTCAAGGACAGGGAAAAACATCCTGATTCCACATAACAAATCTCAAAACAGAGGGGTTGAATTGTTGAATCATTTTCCAACCATCTTCAACCATCACATCTCAAATGAAATTGTAGACCATTTGAAACTAAAATCAGAAGAATGAAATGCATGAATCTGAAATGCAGGACAATCTCTTTAGGCTATCAGACATCAGTTGAAATGTGGCAAGCAGCCGCCTTTCACCCTCAGATGCCAAATGCATTGATGAATGAAAGAAATTCACAAAAATCAGATTTAAAGTGAACGTAAACAAAGAAAGATATCAGACGAAAGAGTTCTTTCTCGTGCATGTACACAGTGAGACCGAGCCCTTGTACAGTCGGATGATATGACAGAAGATGACCCATCTCTTCCCGATCAACCCATGTGCTTATGGGTAAACCTTGTCAGCTAAAGGGCTGGAACCCAAAGGAAGGCAACAATTCGGGGTAAGTTCAGGACTGTCCTGAAACTGCAAGTTAAATTACAATAATATCTTTAAGAGACAGACTTGACATAAAAAACAACACCAAACAAGTGAAAAGTGCTTGTACGTGGCACTCAAAAAAAACGCATCAAACTCCGGTGTAAAAAAAAGTTACATGAACACTGATGATATGAAAAACATCCTGGTCGGACAGTCATTCTTTTTTCACTGATTATAGATCTATACGGTGATTGATTGTAGGTAGTCCACTGGCCGAGATGAAGATTGATAGACAGGTCAGTGTGTGTCGGTGGCCAGTAGGGGGAGACCCTGCTTCAAATGGATAGCAGACCACTGTAACGTACACAGACAGGAGATCTATCCTGATATGTGACACACTTGAAATCTCACATGCACACACATGCACTCAGTCACACGTCAGCCTCTCGTTCATGTGCTAGATACCCTTCATTTCTACAAGGCTTGAAAAATATTTAAATTAAAAAAGGGCGAATCTCCTGTGGAAAACACTGTGACTCACACATTCCCATCACGCATACACACATAAACACACACACACACACTGATACTCTAAAAGGGAGGCGTTCTCGTAAACATAACCAAAATGCCCGCTGCCCCTCCAAAGAGGAGGATGACGGCATCAAACTCAAGTTTCTTTCTCCACGAGTCTTTCTCTCCATCGTTCGTTCTTTTCCTCTGCAAGGTGGAGTGATGGGGAGATTCATATACATATGCGGTTCTGTTCTTTGAGATCGTTTGAAGGCAGACCACCAGGATTGAGAGGAAAGCAGTCCTTTCACTCTCTCCATCAGCGACGGTGTGAGAGTCTGTCCATCTGTCCGTCCGTGTGCGAGCTCAGAATATTTCGGGCAGTGTGACGTTGCGGAGCAGCCACTGTTGCGAGCGGCTCCCGGTGCAGTCCTTGACGCTGGGCACCTGACTGTCTTCTTCAGACGCCTTATCCAAACACTGATTACTGTTCACATGCACCAAGCTCAGCTTCTATAGGAAGAGAGAGACAGACATGCATTGTGGGTGAGACATGAGAGCAGAAACACTGGTTATGTTTAGAATGGAATTCTTGCTATATAACATACATTGATCTCACTATGCTGTATGTTTAATTCCACAAAATAGCATCCAATTATCATCAACCAGCAGTTGTCAGAAAATGTCACATTAAATTATCTACATGTACTGTATACCACTAGAAAATGTAAACCAAAATAGGTAATATCAAAGTAAAATAAGTGAAAAAAAAGAAAGAAAAAACACTGTATACTGGGTATTTAATATATGTTATATATTGGGTTATTATATATGTAATATATATATACCTGGACGTCATCTTACATTTCATACAGTTGATTGTTGGCAAATATGATGCCGGGAAACAAAACCATAAATGCAGTTATACCCTAAAATTCAAGATACTGGGGCAAAAGTCCCTGTATGAGTTTTTGTCTCATATTTATATCACAGGATAAAACACGAGCAGCGAGAGCAACATCACATGAGTGCTGTTTTTGTCCTGAATATAATGAGTCCAAATGTAAGCTTTTACAACAGTTCAGTAAATAAGAAGTTTATGTTGTTTCATATTTTAAACACAATTTTGACATTGAGACAATTTTTAAAAATTGGTCTAAAAATGTAAAGTAATAGCATTTACTGAGCTGCCCTGCCAACATTTTCATTGGTCTAAGAAACAAACAAACAAAAATTTGTGTATCATATAATGTTTAATTTTTCTTTTCATAAAATGTTACATTTTTGAGATTCTATTTTGCATTTATTATATAAATATTTAAATGATACATTTATATTAGGGCTATCAGTCGAAATGTTTTTATTTGATTAATTACATGATGTGTTGATTAATTAATCAAAATCATCACAAATTACATTTGGCTGTGAAAATTTGTGTTAAATGAGAAATCCATATTTTTGTTTTGAAATCAAAAATATTACTTAAAGCCACAGCAGAACTGTTGTGCGTCTCCAAGCAACAACCAAGTCTCCAAGTTTAGTTTCTGAATGAACGCCTTTTGAATGAATCGGGTGAATCAATGATACAAATGTCCATTTAGAGGCGTATGCGTATTGTTCCTGAATGAAACAAATCAAATGAATAAAAGACTCATAAAGACATTGATCACCACATACTGGCACTTTCAGTTTCTTATTTAGAGTATTATTTAATAAAAAAAGGGATTTTTTATTTATTTTATTTTTTTTTAATGAAAAAAATATTTAAAATTAAAAAAACTTTAAAGGGATAGTTCACCCAAAAAAATGTAATAACAGTATGTGATCATTTACTCAAACCTGAATTACTTGCTTTCTTTTGTGAAGCATTAAAAAAAGTATTTTGAAGACTTTAACAAAGCTGTTTTGGTTATTAATGACTTCCATTTCACGGATGGAAAAAAAAATGGAGATTTCTCACTTAAAACTAATTTTCACAGCCAAATGTAATTTGTGATTAATTTGATTCATTAATCAACACATCATGTAATTAATCAGATTAAAAAATGTTATTGACTGATAACCCTAATATAAATATTTCTTTTAAATATTTACATAATAAATATAAAATTACATTGTAAAAATGGAACATATTATGAAAAGAAAAATCGAACATTTCATGATACGCACACACCTTAGAGCTCTGTAAATGTCGTTACTTTACATTTTTAGATCAATTTTCTTAAAATGTCTCAATGTTTGGCAGTCCATTCAAATGCATAAAGGCAGAATTAAAGATCATGTCTGACATTCCGCTTAATTTGTCACAATAGAAAGGCAAATTCAAGTTGAGCACTGTGGGATCCCATGCTGTGAGCTGCTCATTCAGGCAAATGTAGTAGGTCATCCAGGTATTCCTATTCTCAGTATTCATAGTGTAATGTAATATTACTGATAGTAAGCAGTATGCCACTCTGCGCTATACACGCACGACTGGACAACCTGTGCGCTTCAGGCCAGAGACAAATTGGCGATGCACAGGGATTGCTTTACAGTGAAGCATGTGTGTGAGTGTGTGTAATGGGCCTTAGGTGAGCAGAGTGCTCTAGAGTTTCAGTCTAGCGGGAAGCATTAAGCCGCACAGATACAATTAGGATAGCAGTGGAACCTATAAGACACACAGTGTAAGGTGTGAGGGCGCACACACACGTCGATGAGCTTGCAAAGGTAATTTATGGTAATGCATGCAGGAGAGGTGCTCTCGTTGGCAAGAGATTTCCTGATCGGGCTCACTGTGAATCTTCCTTCCTTCACTCTGTCTGTCTCTCTCTCTCCCCACGAGAAAAACAGAACCTTTATCTGACAGTGGAAAGTCTCTGCTCGAGTTCTCTATTCTGTGTAGCCTTCCGTCTTTCTGGGCACTGGGCCAGCGTGGTGGGGGCTTTGAATCTGGGGCGAGAAGGGGGAGGAGGCGGCTTTGGAGTAACAGGCATCTCTTTAAGCCAACAGCAGAGGATTGCAAAAAGCAATCTTCCTTTTCCTCCCCTTGGCTAATTCACTCTCAGGCCTGAAGGTGCATTGTGATGTACTTTTAAGATTGACAAGTGAGGTGATTTAATCTAACTAAACTAGCATTCCTTCAACAGCATTTATAAGCGAAGCCACGGGGGTGTATGTTCATGCACATACATTATGAGAGAAGGATGAGTGGGCACCCTGCAGATAGACAGCTTTAAAGGGCTAGCTGGCTGTCTTTGATGTCATATGACATACATGAGGCCAATGAGACCCTTAAGGTGAAAAGCAAGAGTCAAAAGCATATTTGCATACATGTATGCATGCATGAGAGAATGGTGCAAAATGTGCAAAATGACGGCTTTGCACATTGTTTTACAGGTTTCACCACCTTGTGGACCCTGTCATCACCTAGATGTCATTCATTTTCATTCGTAATTGTAATTGTAACAGGAACCTTCACACCACAGGTTGAATCTTCTTGAGGACCTACTGAGTTTTGCTCTTACTCCACAGGTGTCCAAATCCTGCTCCTGAAGGGCCACCTTCCACGAGTTCAGCTCTATCCCGAGTTAATCACACTTAAACCAGGTAATCAAGGTCTTCAGGATCACTAGAAACTTCTAGGCAGGTGTGTTGGAGCTAAACTCTGCAAGGAAAATGACCCTCCAGGAGTAGGATTGGACACCCCTGGTCTACTCTAATTATAAACAACTTAGTCTAAGTCTTAAACAGCTAATCAAGGTCTTCAGGATTACTCGAAACATCTATGCAGGTGTGCTGTAGTAGAGCTGCAGGAAGGTGACTCTCCAGGAGCAGGATTGGACAGAATTGGATTGGGGGCTCGTCCGGGATAAAACATGTTCAGGGAGTATTTTGGATTCAAAACAAATAAAGTTCAATCAGCAAAATCTGGGGCATGTTTTTAATTACCACAATGGACAATGTCCACTTGTCAGTTTGTAAAAACAAATATTTTTAACATCTGACTTGCAGTGAAAGTCGAGAGGAAAGGCATTAATCTGCTCTTTAAAAGCATAAGCTTTTATTTTTGTTGTTAAAACACATTATTTCTTCTGTACAATCTATACAAAATGTGTATCTTAACTGTAAAGTTGTCAAAATCAGTCCTTTTAGGTATCTTTATGCTTATCAAAAAAAAGGATTTTACCAGGGGTAGCCAACCCTGCTCTTTGGGGACCACTATCGTGCAAAATTTAGCTCAAATCCTAATTAATAGAACCTGAACCAGCTAATCAAGGTCTTCGGGATTACTAGAAACATCTAGGTGGGTGTGCTGAAGCAGGCTAAAGCTAAACTCTGCAGGAAGGAGACCCTTTGAGATCAGGACAGAATTGAATTGGGGGTCTTGTCCTGGATAAAACAACAAGTTCAGGGAGTACTATGGATTCAAAATTAATTAAGCTCTATCAACAACATCTGGGGCATGTTTTTAATTACCACAAGCAGCAATTTACACTTGTCAGTTTGTAAAAACAAATATTTACAATATTTGACTTGCAGTGGAAGTCAAGGGGGAAGGCATCAAAGACCTGATTAAAAGCATAAGCTTGTATTTTCGTTAAAACACATTTATTTTTCTGTACAATCTATACAAAAACGTTTCTCAACAGTGAAGCTGTCAAAATCAGTCCTTTTAACAACTTCTTTTGGCATCCTTGTGCTCATCAAGAAAAGATTTTTACCAGGGTAGCCAACCCTGCTTCGGGAGGACCACTATCCTGGAGAATTTAGCTCAAACCCTAATCAAACGAACCTGAACGAGCCAACCAACCAATTAAGATCTTCAGGATTACTTGGCAAGAATGTTCGAGCAGGGCTGAAATTGATGTCTGCAGGAAGGTAGCCCTCCAGAAGCATGAAATTTTACACAAATAGGATTAGCTTGCAATTCTGGTCTTTTAAGCATTGTACAGGGCTGTAGTACTCGAGACATTTTTCTATCGTCTCGGACTCGTTGGTGTTTGCACTCGGACTTGGACATTGGACTCGCCAAATTTTCTCATTGGACTCGGTTAGGTGTTTCTAATTTAATTTCTACCTGTTTTATTAATGTCTACACCTACCCCAGCCCTAAACTTACCCTTTACAATAATGAAATACTAATTATTTTTGTACAGCGTCACGCTGCATTTATGTGCGCATGCCCAGTAGCGCCAAATGTATCCATTCTTTTTTTTTTATATATATACATTCAATAAAATTCAAATACAACAAATACAAAACAATTTCAAATTTCAAATGCTAGGGGGAGATATAAACAATTTC
>JAUMHE010000068.1:11477166-11504126 GCA_032359235.1 Enteromius mattozi | reverse complement strand
ATAATAATGCAAAATGATTTTCTTAGAATAGGAAATATGCTGTCTCTCGCATCACATACATTATCAATAGTTAAGTATTTGTTCTATAAGAGGATCATTTTTTCTCCTATTTGGACTCGGTCTTGACTTGGACTCGAAACTTTTGGACTTGGACTTGACTTGGACTAAAACCTCTTTGGACTCGACAAAGCTGGACTTGACTACAGCTCTGGTATTGTGTATTTTCACATTTATCCTGCTGTGATGCCTGCCCCATAGAACAATAAGAGCATTCCTGATTTTGTGATCTGTTTCACATTTAAACACTTACCACAGGGTCATATTCCCAAAGCTGGTTGCCTTTCAAGTGATGACACTTGAGCATCATAACCGGACCATTGAGTTTGGACACATCCAAACAGAGGTCATCAGTCCGGATCTCTTTATTGGCTGTGTACGAGAAAACCTGAGTGGGTGGAAAAGGTCACAATACATCAGTGTCGCACACGTCAAGCATCAACATGATTACTTTAACCAAGTTTGTGTTTTAAAAGTGAGAAAGATGACCTGGTTTCCACCCATGCCGTGACAGTTGAAAATGCCCACTTTTTCATTCTCTTTCCTGGCCATGTTATCCAGACACTGGTTAGTCTCCACATTACGGATCTGCAATCGGACAGATCACACAAATAGATTAGACACACTCAAGCAGCTCTCCTGCATGAATAAACAGTCACGTCTCTGTCTGAGTGTCAAACATGGTTAATTACCCAAAGCTTATCGCACACCAGGGGGGAGTATCGACGAACTAAGAGACAACTGTGCCAATCAAACACACAAACACACACGCAAATGTGTACTTGATGAAAGACAGCAAATGAAGGGAAAGACAGCTCGCCGCTTTCATCCAAAACACTGACTTACACAAACGTCAAGATCAGTGGGGCTTAACATTTAACAGCTTCACTGCTATTACATTTAGCCAGTGTTTCATGCAATTGCTGATTCAATACTTGGATGCTTAAATAACTCTGTTATAATCATTGTAATGCACAGCTCCTCAAAGGGGTTAGGTATTTCCAAAACAAATTACAGTAATTTAGATTCAAAATATTTGCAATTCAGATTCTTAAATGGTTAAGATTACGAATTTGATTCAATCAGATTTGATTCTGATTCAGTACCTTATTTTCACTTAATATAAATTCTCTTTCTTTTAATGCTTCTTCACACAAGTAACTAAAAAATAAACATAAGGACACTATAAAGTTGAGTAAGGTAGTTCAGCAGAATGCAGTAATGACAGGAAGCACTGCACTAATACATTTTCAGTCAGATACAAAATTAGACATGGAGCGAAAGATCGATCTTGCAATTTTATTGCACTAGCTATTAAAGCTACTGTTCAAAAGCTTGGTATCTGTAAGATTTTTGGTTAAAAGACATGAATGCTTTTATTTAGCAAGGATACATTACATTGATCATAAGAAATTAAAGTATTTTAGACTGTTACAAAAACATTCTATTTCAAATTAATCCTGTTCTTTTGAACATTAAATTGATCAAAGAATCCTGAAAAAAGTATGGTTTCCACAGAAATATTATACAGTACAACTGTTTTCAACATTGGTAATGAATCGCAATATCAGAATGATTTCTGAAGGATTGTGTGACACTGAAGACTGGAGTAATGTCTGGAGTAATGTCACAGGAATAAATTACATTTAAAATATATTAAAATAATTCTAATAATATTTTCTAATATTAGTATTTTCACTGTACTGTATTTTTTAAGTAAATAAATGCAGCCATGTTGAACATTTCAAAAACTTCAAGCTCAGACTTTTTACTGGCTACACATGGAACTTTATTGTGACGACACATCCTCCATGTATTATTCTGCCAGTGTCCTGCCGTACACCTTACAATGTCACCATCAGTGGTGAGGAGAGACAAAGATGAGCTAAAAGGGAATGAACCATAGACAGCACAAGGAAGATAGAGCCTTAACCAGTCAGAAGTACAGACAGACTCAGACATCAGAGATGACACGCATGTTTTATTCATAAGAACGTCTGAAAAAGAGAGAGGCAGCGATGGACAGATGGAACGAAAGGGTGAGAGACGGAACAGGAAACAAGTCGATGACAGAGGGAGAGCAGACCAGGAGAGAATAAATGTCTCTCATTTCCTGAACACAGTGACTGGAATGAAAAAAAACAAAACCCAATCAATTCCTTTGACACAGTCAACCCCGAGAAAAAGAGCGTCCCTGGCTAATTCACACCTGCGCTTCTTTAACACACACACACACACACAGAAATGTGTTTATCACACTATGCAGTGATTTCCCTTTTTTGCTATCAGCAAGAGTGTGTGTATAAGAGCGATACAGACCTCTCCCAGCGAGTAGTAGTGGCGTGGTATCTGGGAGTCTGGGTAGACATTTTCTAGGTACCAGGAGAACGGCTTACACTGCAGTCTCTGTCTCAGGGATGTTCTGGATGAGATGTCTCCATAATCCACTTTCGTCACACCTGAAACAAACAAACACACGAAAATGCAAAATGCTTAATAAACTTTAACATTTCGATTTTCTAGGATGCTGTGGGTGGTTAAGGTGCTAAGGCTTAGCTAAGTGGTTTATGGGACGTTTGCGGTGGTTGACAAGTGGCACTATTAATCTTGTCAACAAAATTACTGCCAATTATGTTTTTTAATGAAGACTTGATTTTATCAATGATAATAAAGAAAAGGTAAAACAGTATTGCTATTGTTAACTAAAACAAATTATTAGATTTACTTTTGTTAAATGATTTAAAGCTGAAATAAGATTGGAAAGCTAAATTCTATAAGAATTTAAAGCTAAGAAATTTTGAACTATTAAATTCATTTAAACTATTAAGTATAATTTGAAATACTAGCATACTAGCTAAAATAAAACATGAAAAAAATATATAAAAATTACTAAAGTACATAAAATTACTAACAGTTTAACTCTTAAAATATATCAAAGTAAAAATTATTTAGAAATATTATAACAGTATATATATATATATATATATATATATAAATAAAACAAAACAGGTTGAAAGACATGCATCATAATAATAATCAAATCTTTAAAGATTTGTTTTATTTTAAACTTCACTAATGTTTTTCATCCACTCAAATACATACTAAAATTGCGATTAAAATATGAACTATTTTGTAAAAAATATTTTCTTCAAAGGACAACAACTGTGTGCTAGATATGGTTTAGAGCCCTACTTCAGCGTAACTGTTTTATTGTTCCCCAGACAAAAGCCTGCAAGCCTGATCGCTTACAAATGCAATAAAACACTTCTCCTCCACTAGGGTCCTGACTTGTGGTGTCATTCATGTTTGTAGCACAAATGCTAAAGGACAAGCTACAGGCTGAAGTTTGATACTAAAGGTTAGGGGTTTTTGTCCAGATGCTTGCCTTTCAATCCTAACAATAAGGAAAGAGTATACAAAGGCATTTGTGTAGAGGGCGAAAGAATAACACAATACGCACACAGTCACACAGATAGCTCTGAGCAGCACTGGACGCTATTGACAGTGACATTAATATCTATTATCCAACATCTCCTTCTGAGTCAATACGGCTCGAGTGCCCAAGAGCGCTGATAATACACACACACACCCCTTTACACAGACAGACAAAGAGATAGAGAGACAGTCATAGAAAGACACCAAAACATAGAACGGCAAAGAAACAAGACTGAGAGACAAGATAAAGAAATCTTATTTCCAAAATGGGCAATATTATGTCTTTCTATATTCTTGAACTATATGTGTCTTTCAAAACACTGATTGTATGTGTTGTATGGGTGAAATGAGTCAAAGTGCAATTCATAACATAAAACAAGTAAACGTTACATTGTTAGATTTTTTTAATTTTTTGGCTTAAAATGATTATGAAAACAAGATTATCGAGATAACACGGTTATTCTGCTGCATTCATTTTTGCCCATATTTTGTCTTGTGTTATAAATCCAGCCCACTCGTTTTATTCACAGCAGTGCTTATTTGGCCCTCCATAATTGTCATAAAATAATTGTTATTGCTTTACTGTGGGACTTTTTACTTACATTAGCCGAGTAATTGTTTGTTTGTTTTTTGCTTTGGTTTAGAAATTGTGGAACTGAGAATTGTAAAATCTCTATCATATTCTATAATAATATGTCATTATTGTAAATTAAAATAACTATTTACTGAAACACTGTGATTAACCCCTAATCATGTAAAAAATGTACCAAAAATTGTGCTCATGATTTTATGATAATTGAGCATCCCTAGTCATTATTGCTTTCCTCAAAAATAGGTTTGTTTACTGTCACAGTAATGCTAGTAATGCATTTGTGTCTGCATTCAAATACCTGCATGAAGTATGACTATACTGTACATTATATATTGTATTATGTACACTACATGTCAATCATTTTTGAACAGTAAGATTTTACAGTTTTTTTTAAAGAATTCTCTTCTACTTAACAACACTCTATAGATCCGAAATACAGAAAAAGCAGTTATATTGTGAAATAAAAAAATATTCTTAAATTAAAAATGCAAAATCTTCGGCTTTGAAATCACAGGAATTAAATAATTTTTAAAATATATTCAACCTACTTTTTATAAATAGTAAAAATATTGTTTTTGCTGTACTTTGGATCAAATAAATGCAGACTTGTTGAGCAGAAGAGAATTATTTAAAAACATTAAAAATCCTACTGCTCCAAAACTTTTGCGTTTTGACTGGTAGTGTATTATATAGTGTATATACATTGTATTATACTAAAACTATTTTTAATGTAACAAATGTTATATATTTTATATCACATTTATCGTATACTGCATACTGTTTTTTCATCATAAATATTGTAAATTATTTACTGTATTATATGATTTAAATTATATACTGTATATAATTCCAGTGTCTATTGTTTGTTTGTGTGTGTGTATTGAATTTACAGTAACCATTTCACTATATTGTGAACCATTACAGTAGTTGTGCACTCGTCTATGTAAACTGAAATTGTGTTTGTGTATTTTGTGTATTTTCAAACTTCACTGTGTTTCTGTTTATGGAGCAGATGTGTAGCATGTAAACATGACTGACCAGGTGAGATGATGTAGAAGAAGTTCTTGAACTCATCCATCCAGACCTCTGCTAGCCGTCTGTTATTTTTGTTGATGATCTGCCCAGTTCCACCGGGGAACGTATACGGCGTGGCCTTACGGAAGACGTGACCGACGTGAGAGCATGTGACGATCTCAAGCGTCCCTCCGCATTGCCAAATCTGATAAACAAGGACAAACATTACTTCTCAGAGTATGAAAAATCCTCATAAACTTTATATATATGCAGGAGTGGAATTGTGGTGGTTGAATATTATAATATCAGCAGTGAGACTGACCCTAAAGGAGATCTCCAGGTTCTCTCCTCCCCAAATGTCCATGCCTGCGTCGTATGTGCCAATCTCCTGGAAATAATCTCTGTCTATGGAGAAGAGACCACCTGCCATAGTGGGGGTCCTGATAGATGATGCAAAAACAAAATACACACAGAGTTTAATTACAAAATAGGCCCTTCAGGGGAATGATCATATCTTATTAAAGCAGCTCTGCCTCTCCTATTCAATCTGTTACAAACAAGCACGTTGCGTGTCACTCAGGGGAATGAGATCTTCAGTAGAAATGACATGTTTACATGTGCCTATTTTGGCAACAACATATCCTTCTTTAAATATCTTTCACTCATGTTCGTCCATTTCCCTCAGCAGGCGCTCTCTGTTCTTTCCTGTTTTCCTTCCATCCATCCCCTGCAGCACGTCTCATTCACAGTCATGTTTTCCTCAAGTAAGAACCTGTTGTTGTTATGCTCTCAAGTTGTTTTCATGCAGAGAACCAGGCTCTGAAGTAAAAAAGGAGATGAAGTAAACGAGGGGTCGTGAGGGGAAAAATACAAAAACAGAGCGGAGTGGCGTCAGAGCGTTCTGATAAAAAAACCACGTGCAGCTCTCAAAAACAGGATCTGTGAAGAAATCAAGCAGTAGAAGGCTAAGAGCTACTCTGTTCCTGTAGTTATGGGGTGAGCAGGTAAACACACTCTCTGGTGTGGATTAAAACTCCCCTCGTCTTGTGTTAACTGTAGTGTTTAGCTGCAGGGCTGGAGAAATACTTTAATATTCCGCAGCCTTAAGTTGCATGTCAAATACCTTTTTAAAAAGGAAAAAAATAAATAAATGTTGAATTTACATTTAAAAAGGCCTTTACAAATAGGAGTCTTTGTCTACAGTTTATCACACATACTACTAGTGTTCACGCGAGCAATTTGAGTTCAAATCTGGATTGTGACCATTCTCCCTCTATTCACTTACTGTTTATATTCATATCTCTTACATTAAAAGGTCTCAAAAAGGAAGGAAAATTAGGCATCTGAAAAAAAGCTGTGTTAGAAACGGAATACTAATGTACTGTACACACAGTCGCTATATTGAAATGCTTTATTCAAAAATGTGAAAACTGAACTTACGTGACAATAAAGATATAAAACAGTAATACCAACACAAAATAGGATAGCTCTGATGAAATCTGAGAGCTTTCTGCCCCTGTATAGACAGCAATGCAACTGCATTGTGGTACTTATGTGAACGCATGTTGAAGACTGACACGGAAGAGAACAATGAAAGTATTCTTATAGCTTCATAAAATTAATATGGTAGTTCCGTTGCAGTCTATGCAGGGCCAAAAAGCTCTTGGACTTCATCAATCAATCAATCACTTTTATTTATATAGCGCTTTTAACAACACAGATTGTAGCAAAGCACTGAACATTATCAAATAGGAGAACAGAGTAATGGTAATTTATAATGACGAGATTCATCACAAATATCTCAATTTGTATTCCGAAGATGAAGGTCTTACAGGTTTGGAACGACATGAAGGTGAGTAATTAACGACAACATTTTCATTAATTAAGCCTAATATTTTTGTTGACCCCATGATACATTTTTTCATGATAAATTTTTTTTTTTCTATTGTAACAATATATATGTATTTGTCATCATTTACCATTTAAGTTGTGCAGACTACTTTTGAGTATTTTTCCTTATTTTCCTTTTTGTTTTGTGGAAAACATAAAAGCATATATGTTTGGAATGACACCAGTAAACAGAACTTACATTTTTAAAACTATCCTTTTAGGACAAGTACGGTAGTCAATTCTACTATGGACCTTTGACTTTGTACATGGTAAGGTTTATCACAGCTATTTCATTCTGATTCACTTCTAACTGCATGATACACATTTCAGTTTGTTACCTGACAGGCAGCGTTCTGTCTCCTTTCCTGCGATCCATCTCTCTCTGTGGTACCGGATACCAGCGGAAGTTCAGCTTCCAGTTGAAGCCACCATATGTCATATCAGAGCCTGCCATGTACTCAAACGTGTCATCGCTGATCACGTCAATGATGGGACACACCACAGTTTTCCTGTGAAACACACACACAAATGATATTAGCAATATACTGCTTTGACCTCATCTACCTGAAAAAATGAGTTTTGTCCGCCACAGAATGTCCCCTTTTTATTTTGAATTCAGCTGGCACACGCTCAGACACACCTCTCTTTACTCAAACAGATGCAGACACAAATCAGAGGGGACGTCTCTCTAAACTTGTGTCATCAATCAACACCAAGCAGCCCACTGTGATGCTAACCCAGGCAATGAGGATAGATTGCACACACACACACACACACACTCAGACACTGCAGGCACACTTTCCTTTCCTAAATTCAGCAGACTGAAGCTTCATCTGCTAATGATGCCCCAACAGGCCGCCCGGGGCAAGACAACACAGAGAATCAGCATGTGTACGTGAGCATGTGCGCATGTTTAGAAGAGGGCAGAAATACTCTGCATATATCTTCAAAGAATCAAAATCAGATGAAAGTGAGTTCATGTTTCTACACCCTACAAGTTCTCCATTTCAGGCACAAATGCAGCCTAAGGTGAAACCCAACTACAAAAATGTAATAAAGGACTGAGAGAAAAAAACCCCTAAAAGCTATTGATCGCTCCGCTCTCTGCAAACCAACATGCCAAAAGGGCGGAAAAGAAAGTGTGTGCGAAAACGACTGGTTTGTTTTTATGTTCCACCACAAATTGCAGAAATGAAATGAAAGGCATGTGCTGGGTGTAACATTTATTTTGTGTTTGTGACCGCATATATGTGTGAGCCATAGTGGAATGCTATTTCCCAGCTAGCCTACTAACAGTAATTCTGAAAATTCTGAATTTCTGGAAAAAAAAAAGATAATCTTGCAACATCGCAAATAAATACCTCACACTCTACATTTGTAAGTGACTGATATACTAGTCAGAGTCTATTATAACTTCAAACATGCACACTGGGTTTTGAGGAGACGCCAGACTGAAGAACATCACATCTGGTTAGTGTTCCATTGGTGCAGGCCAAAACGCCACAAACACACACACACACACACACACACACACCATGTGTCTTCAGAGATTTATCCTCTTATTAAAAATACATACCAGTCCCTCCAGTTTTTTGTGATTCCGTGATCGCTGAATACAATGCAAAATAAACAAAATGTTGCATTTTTTATAGTCATTTAACTGCAAAATAATCGCAAAAATGTAAAAAATAAATATTTTTATTTCATATGTTATAAGACCTCATATAACATTAAATTATCTCTAATTTAAAGTTGCAATGCATTAGGGGTGTTCGGCTTTCTGGTACTTTGATGTCATACACTGATCGGTCGCTGCAGCGCTGCTTCAAGTCGAACACACCCATTATTTTACGGTCCGTGGATTCAGTGACTCTTGTTTTATATAGCTGCGAAATATGAGTATTTAAGATTTTTATATGTAGCCGGTATCCGAACAGTTGTCAATGTGAAATCCTGGAGGGACTGGCATATGCTCAGTTTGTGAGCAGTTTTTTTTTTTATCATTCAATTCATCCATTTGTTATCATATTTTTTTTAAATACGCAATTACAGTATATTGCGTAGATTGTCAATTTTTTATATTAAGTTAATAATAATTATTATAGACTAGTAATTAATCTATAGTAGAAGACTAGTAGTTAGCCTTAAAACACCTAGAACCAACTCTAAAAGAAAATATATTCGTTATTTATTTATAAAAACATACCTTCATAGGTAAATAAATAGCTAAGCAAATCTACTAATTTAATTTAAATCATTAAAATCAAATTTTTACAATTTTATTTACAAAAATAGATCCCACATACTATTACATCACATATCCAGTAAGTCAGTTTTGGATCCTAGGGTATGTTGAAATGTTGAAATTTTCAAAAATGTTGCAACTTAAAAGTACTAGTACTTACTTGTCACGTTTGATGCGAGAGAGCAGAGGCTCTAGCCAGCCGGTGGTGCATTCACAGTGGGCATCCAGGAAGGTAATCACCTGACCTGTGGAGATGGACGCCCCCTTCAACCGAGCGCGAATCAGACCCGAGCGCTGCTCCATTCGTACCACCCTGACAGGAACCTCCAACTTCCGCACATACTGCTCCAACTGCCTCTTCAAGAAGTCTACACACACACACACACACACACAAAGATAAATAATTATACACTTGCTTCACATATACATAGATTACATAATTCAAAATCACATCTTCGCTCAATATCCATTAGTGAATGTTTAGCAAAGCGAAACCTTTCTAGCTGCAAACCACATGCAAATTTTCGCCATGGCACAATGTGAAAATTTGGGTGGAGAATATTATAATTAGGGGAACATTTATAACTGTTTTGCTGATTACCTCTCTCCAACTGCATGAGCATTTGTTCAATAGTCTACAAATGCTTCCAGCCAGCTGATGGTTTATTTTTCCGTTAAAATTATATTTTATGTGGCTGCCAACAACAATATTCATGCATTTTCACGCTGAAGTGAAGCTCTTGAAATATAATGATTATTGCCCAAAAAGGTGTGTGAGGGGGCATGGTTTTTGCCTTGATGATGTACAGGAAACCTTTCTGTAATAATTTCCCCCCACTTCAATCATTAATCAAGTATTGCTCTACATCAGCATCTGCTGTGGGCGGTTCAGTTCACGTTGCCAATGACTCCAACGCTTTAACACAGCTCATGTGGAACAAAATCCTCAGCTACAGCAGCCATCTTTAAATACAGATCTAAAGTTACTGCGGTGGGACACTAGCGCTGTCTGTTTTGATCAAATAAGCCAGTTAAAAGCCAGTGAATGGCCTGACAAGATTATTCAAACTGTGTTCAGAAACATAAAGGACAGACTGAAACTGAGAAAGAAGCCTGTGAAACGTCAGCATTCATTTACGGTCACATTTATGGTTAAGATGTATTTTGTAAGTCACTGCTTCTTATCCTTTTGGACTCAAAGGCCTCCTGTTGTACAACATTAAGCCATTAACATCCTGCTGATTTGAAACAACATGGATGAGTAGAATGACAGGATTTTCATGTTAGTTTTAAAGATTATTTTAACGAAATCAACAAATAAAATCTGTAAGCTGGTCTAAATCTGTCCCCCAAAAAATCTATGTATGGCAAACACGCACCCACAGATCCTATCACAAGCCTTTAAGAAATCTGACGGCAGGGCACGTGTGTGCGGTATAGTCTCAGGGAGGGTTTATCTGCTCTCTCATGCTTTATTTGAGGTGTGATATGTGGAACAGAACAGAACACTTTGAACTACAAAGCCAGCAGGAGCAGCAGGGATTTCTGATGCCGGCGACCCCCCTAAAACACTCCAGAAACAGACAGTTTCACATTCAGCCAGGAAAGAAAAGCTTTATTTGCTGTTTCCATGTCATTATCTAGCGATCCTTCTCTTTAACAACTTCACACATACAGACAACCTGAAAACATCTAAGTTCCATCCTGCAATATTTCCCACTTTAAGGTGCAAATATGTCACTTTATCTAAATTAAATGCATTGCAAACTCCATTACATGTTGTATAAAACAAGTCAAACGGATGTTCCGCTCAAATGAGCTCCACTCATCATTCTCCGCATCCACGTGAGTAAATCTATGCACACGTAAATCAATATCCTGCCTTATTCCTCTAGTCGTTTAAGTGGAAATAGAGAGGAGGAAGAGAGAGTGGGCGGAAAGAGAAGGAAGGAGAACGAGAGAGGACATCATTAGAGGACAAAATTGAGCGGCAGGAAGATGAGAGGAAGAATTTGGGTCTTTATCTCTCCACAGGAGAAGCAGATTAGCACAGATGAGGGAGGAGGGGGGCTGGCAGCTATTCTTATGCAGGACGTGACCTGCGCAGTCAATCTATTACTGACCGAACTGGCGCATGTGTGCGTGTGCGTGACAGAGTGAGAAAAGAAGACATCGATGTGTCTTTTTTGAATCTGTCAAAATGTTGCAGTGGTTAGACAGGAGTGTGAGTGTGTGTGTGTGTGTGTGTGTGTGCACCACAGGCTTCAAATGAAGCTTCAAAGCACTCTTGGATGAACACTCTGTCAAAGTCTCTGCAGTCTCTCACCTAAAGACTAAATTCTGATGTGGCTACAGTTACTCCAGCTGCGCTTTTTCTGTCATGGTTTTATACTGAGGTAATAATGCTTTCAATTCCCTACCTCTGATCTTAAAGGCACAGGTATTTTTTATTAAACTGTTCTTGTGAGGATGTTTGGGTGGGCCTCAAAGATGAGGTGATGTAAAGTTTCATCATCATTGTATGGATATTTGGTACACACAGTGTAGGCAAAACTTAACCCCTCCAACACACACACACACACACAAGCACACTAAACATACACATACCCTACTGAGAATACAAACACACATACAGCATAGTAAAAAAAATCTCACTGGTGTGTAAACAAGACCCAATAGTAGTGTACTAAACTTCCTGCAGTCAACAAAACAAATCCAATATTAACTAACACGTACAAAAATAGTATAAGAAATAGTACAAGGCAGTAACAAGGCAGTATGAACTAGCTAATAAGGAAAAGATTTACCTTCACTATATATTTTCCATTACAAACCATATATCTGATAACAGAGAGCATAAGAAATACAAAGAGAAACCCTGAGAGAAAGAGAGAATCAATAAAGTGAAAAAAACACAAAGGACAAAGGGAGAAAAGAGGATAAAGGTTTTTTTCTCTAGAGTGTCCTTCAGATAAATAGTGCTCCTCTGAAACTGTAAGGTCAGCGTTTCCAATGAATGAGGGTTTGAAGTGAGCAGATATTCACTGATATGAAACCGAACAAGCCAGTTTTATGCCTCAAACTACCGAACATGTTAAATAAGCTATTCATATTGTAATAGCCTAGAGCAGGAATTCCCAAAGATTTTTGTCAGTTAAACCCCTTAGACCTAAATATTTATTTAAAATCTCCAAGAGGTTTTACATTATTTTAATTTTACATTGTCATTATTCCATAAATTCTTATCTTTTCATCAGCTCACAAATCCCAGTTCAGGAAATGTACTTTTGACAAATTGAGCTGCAGTACTAAAAAAAGATAACATGGGTTCAAATCTGTCTCACAACACTGACAATCTTGTTTCTTCCTCCTCTTCTTATCCTATTAAAACTGTAAGCAAGTGTCCTAACAGAGTTCGATGTAAGTTTGTGCATGTGTGTTTGGGTCATCACATCACAGTGCTGTCAGCAGTTTGGTTGGCTGCTGTCTGTGTTTGTGAGTGAATGTTCACCCTGGAGCTGTACACCCCGAGCCGGGTCACATGGAGCACTCGTGCAGGGCTTTCAGCAGCCACTGAAATGACACCGGAGGGCAACAGAGTCACGCAGAGGTCATGTATACAGAGGTCAGAGCACTCCGGAGCAGCTGCCAACGAGACCAATGCCAGTGAAAACCCGCAGGACACATTTCTAAAGTCAGCTGAAACGCTCGGGTCACCAGTCAGTGGAGTAACAGGGATTTGCAAGTGCAAAAACTTTGGTTCACCATTGACTTCCATAGTATTTTTTTTCCAACTATGGAAGTCAATAGTGACCCAAAACAGTCTGGTTACAACCTTTTTTCTAAATTTAGTAAATCATGCTGCATAGTTCATTTTAATACTCTCCTTCCATAAATTTAGTGCCTGAAAGGGAAGCTCCTACAAATGCATATTCTATTACAATACAAAAATAACTGTGACCATGCCTTATCAGCACTAATGCTTCACTGCGCATCTCTGTACTATTTCAGTGCAAACAGTACTATTTTAACATTGGCACAAGTTGTTAGTCAAGGCCAAAGTATACTTCGGCTGTCCGCGCACCGCCCTCATTATGTAATTTTTGTCATCAGGAAAGCTCATGGACATCTGTGCACCTTGCCAGTGTGCAGGCAATTTTTGGAGACTGTGCGGATGGTGCGTATACAATGCATACGCGAAGGAGTTGTGCGAGGAGACATAACGGTGCGTTCCAAAATACTGCGGTGTCAGTAAAAGTTCAGCAATTTTGGTTGTGTCACTGCCTCAACACTCTGTATTCACATCAATGCGGGGGGAGAGATGACAGCAGTGCAGTGATAGAGGAAATGATTCGGGGCGATGGAAAAAAAGAAGCCTGTAGAATCAAGAGCAGGTCTGTCAACACCTGGATTGAATAATTACACTAATAAGTACGACACCAGCTAAATCAGATTTCCCAGGATTCACTCCAGAGCAGGAGAAATTCTTATGATAACTTGATTTATCTATAGAAATTAGTCATTTTGACATTTTAATGAGTTTTAGAGTAAGGTGTTAGACTCAATAGACCAATGTATATATCATTTAGAAGTTAATAAAATTTAAACCACAGCGAAGGAGATGCACGGTACATAAGAGAGCTAAAAATATGAAGACCTTTTCTTTGTTAGCACAAGTATTCAATAGCTCTCGAGTGGTTCTAATACCTCTAATAATGATATGCATATTCAAAGATGTAATAAAATTGCTGCCCAATACCAACAAGGCAATACTTATTGTCATGTTATGACCAATAACTGATAAATGGGAGATATAAATATTCTATTTTGTATATTACTTTGCATTTTTAATACCAAACCATAATGTGCATTATTCTACATGTACATATTCTTTTCAAAGATAACATTAGTTTTTTTATATATATGTGTATATAGAGTATTTTTTATTTTGAGTGATTACATGATATCAAAGGTAACCTAAATGTCACAACAAAGACAAAGTCAATATCAGCCAAAATGTATCCAAAATTCTTATATCAAATATATAAAAAAAATCACTTGGCTGATAATCGATATGGTGTATATATATATATATATGTGTATAGTGGATCTCTATGCTAAAAATACTGGTGGTTTTCAAAAGACCCCGACTTTTAACATAAGTGCATATGTGAGAGTGTGTGTGTATGTGTGGACTAATGGCAATATAATTCCAGGTATGTATTAATTACACCTACTAATCCACTAATCCCATAATCTAGCCGAATAACAGGTTAGTGCAGCAGATAAAGACAAAGACACTAGAGCTGCAAACCCACACAGCAGCAGACTCACAATAGAGCTAGTCAGAGACATCAGGCTGAACATACACACTCTCTCTCTCTTTATAAATCTGTCTTAACAAACACGCTCGCTTTCCAGTGCGTAAATCACATTTCATCATTGACGTGAATATGCAACAAGGTCACCGGCCATCTTTTTCCTCCAGATGTGTTCTGTTCCCTTTCACTGCACACAAACACACAAAATACACACAGTGAAAGCGGAGCTGACATGATACAGGCATTTTCAAAGAGTGGAAACAGAACCATGTCATTATCTCTGGAGTGCTGCAGTACAATGTCCTTATCTTAAATTAGAGATCTGTGTGAACGCATTTATTTGTGCATGTGAGAGATTTCTGTGCTATCATCCCACCTTTCAGCAATTAGCACCACATACATCTGTCAAAATGAAAGGTATGTTACTGATCTAAGTAGACAATTCATTCAAGATCCATAATCGAAATATCATAAATATATCTTCCAGTAGTCTGCTTAAACCAAGCCCCTCTCTCTTAAAATCAACCTCGCTTCGCATTCAGATCTGCCTCCTTCCAATCAACAATCAAGCAAATGTACATCACACAATGGAAAAAAAAAATTAGTTACATAACAATTTTAAGGGGACAGTTCACCCTAAATAGTGCTATTATTTCCTCCTTTTTATTTCCTGACTTCTCTTTGACTGTTTTTTGAATTACCCACAGAAACATGTATAGCAGAATCCCTAAGCTGCTCCTTTCCATACAACTCTTTTTGTACAAAATTGCTTTATTCCTTTCTTTAGATACAAAATTCTTACCATATATATCATATAGACTACTATTGTGGTGTTTTTTGTCATTTGAAGCATAATTAACTGTTATTGTATAGAAAAGTATGAAAGTTCTTCAAAATATCAAATTTTGTGCTTCATGGAAAATATCAGTCATACATGTTTTAACAAACATGATGACAGAATTTTTGGGTGAACTGTAACATTAACTAACAATTAAATGCTTCAGCAAACACACACGTTTAGGCACATTTGTTTTCCTTAAATGGTGGGAACTTTTTATTGACCTACTGCTTCCTATCCCCTAACCCTAAACTAAAGGAACAGTTCACACAAGAAGTAAAATTACCCCATAATTTACTCACCCTCAAGCCATCTTAGGTGTATATGACTTCTTTCAATGAACACAATTGGAGTTATTACTGAAAAATGGCCTGGCTCTTCCAAGCATTATAATAGCAGTGAATGAGAATCGAGATTTTTGAAGTCCAAAAAAGTGCATCCATGCATCATAAGAAGTACTCCATATGGCTCTGGGTGGTTAAGTGATGTGTTTGTATAAGAAAATAGCCATATTTAAAACTTTATAACCTGTAATCTCTAGTTAACTTGTTGGCATGTACACAAGAGTGGCATTCCAGCAGATGACATGTTTCCAAAGCTCTAAAGCTGTTAAACTTATGGCCCTTGGCTCTCCACATTGTAGGAGATTTCAGGTTTTATTATCCTTGTGGAAACATTTGGTTCCCAAAACACCGGCGAAATCTAGTTTGCACACACTCACCTCTCTCACTGGCGTCATCCACCAGCACGATTTCCTCCAGCAGGTGTCTCGGTGACCTGTCCATGACGCTGTGGACCGTTCGGAGCAGAGTGGTCCACGCTTCATTATGAAACACAATCACCACACTGGTGCGCGGGAGATCGTCTGGATACACCTTCGTTTTACACCTGCAAAATACAAAACCTGGCAATGAGAATGGACAAAACTTGCAGACAAGATATTTAAAAAAGCTACATTCTCCTAAACTCTCTTCCCTCCTGAGTACACAATTGAAGAGACCACACAGGGTCCGGAGAGCTGCAGAGAGCTCTGTTTGAGATGAGTGGAGATTAGCACTTATCAAAAACACACAGGCCGTTATGAAGAAACGGTGAGCGGAGAGCTGCTGGAGAGACTGCGAATGCTTCTCATTTAGTGTGAGGAGCTCTAAAAACAGACGACACTGGAATAAATGATGACAGGTAGCCTGAATGAATGTTTGCAACTTTGGCAGGTTTAGTCACACGTTACGATAAGTTGCAATATTCAGTGTGAATGAGTTAACAATCAGCATTAATCAACAAAAACATGAAAGAGGTTCATTATTGCTGTTATTATCACATTCATCTAGTCTTTATCTTTAGCTCAAACTTCTTGTTAGAGTTATGTTAGGTCAGGGTTTATCTAAAAATATCTGTCTGAACACAATAGAAGCTTAAATGAATAAAAATAAATGGGCCACACTGATGTGTGTTTGGCTGACAATTTGGTTTCACAAATAAAACAGATAACATATTCAGTATTTGGGGGGTATATGGGTATATTTTTTATGGTGATAAAAAATAAGGGATGGAAGAAAAGAATAATATGTTTTTGCATATTAGCATAAGATGGATATTAGCATTTCTGCCTCATTTCTTATATTAGCATAAAAAAACTGGTTTTGCATTTCCACACAAAAGTTTTGCATTTCCCAAAAAGCTGTGCATTTGTGCTCCCAAGAAGCTTTGCATTCTCTCAAAACTTTTGTGTTTGCATGAAAATCCTCTGTGTTCCCCTAAGAAATTTTGTATTCGTTCGTACAATGTTTAGGTGAAGTTTCTTGGGGGAATGAAAATGAATAATTTTTTTTTTCTCAAATTCAAATTCAAATTTTATTTGTCACATACACAGTCATACACAGTACAACATGCAGTGAAATGCTTTATAACGGCAGCAGGCTCACCATCACCTTGTCCCTTTAGGGGCACCATAGATCTGTTCCTTAATTAATCCATTTTTGTTCATTTAATTGTTAGATACTTTCTCAGTTTACTCTCTACTGTTATTTTATTATTTTGTTAATTTTTTATCTGTTAACATTACTTGTTTACTCAATTTGCAGAATTGTTTATTGTTACCTTATTTTTCTTATTCACCAATTTTAACTGCAGCCAGTATTATTGGAAATGCTCTGGCAATAAAAGCATTCTTTAACACACAATGAATTTAATTGAAAAGATTCTAATCTTTCTTGGATTCCTGAATACGGTCTGAAATTCCAATAAATGTTTCCATAAACATTCCATTCCACGACTTCATCATTGGTCTAAATTTCAATTAGTCATCCAGAGCATGGGCTCTGATTGGTCGTTTGAGGGGCTGTGGGCAGGTTCAGAGAATGTGTTGATTGTTTGTGGATTATGTAACTGCAGGTCACTGTGCCAATCTATGCTGTGGTAGGAAGAGGAAAGCCAGTGTTTGCTGTATCTGGAGAGCTGAAGTGGGACACACGCTTCCACTTCCTGCCTCATTTCCTGTTTGCCCTAGCACAGCTGGGGGATTTTGGTCTGCGACCACCCACAAAGACAAAACATCAATCACGAAACCACATTCAGCAGCAAACATAACTACAATGATCCAAATGATTAATAAACTTAATTACACAAAAACAATAACATTAAAACAGAAAAAAGAGACAGAACACCTTCCAACCTACTTGCCATCACACACACAATTAATTAAATGAAGGTGAGGGGTTGTAGCCCATCATGTCCCATCACTGCGGTAACACAGACCCTCCTGGCCCCTATCTTTCTTAAACTCATCATCTGGAAACGCACAGACTGCTCTTTTTAAATTCATTAACCTCATGTCAACTCTCAGGACCCCAGACAATGGTTTAATTTGCAGCCGAGGCGTCTCATTGGTCAGCCCTGCTACCTGCTTGATTAAAATGAAGCACAGATTTCGCTCTCATTCCTTGGTGTCCGTTCTCCTAGATTTTCTGTCTCTCTATAAAAATCAATTTTGTAAAGCAGGGAGATCATGCATCCCTTCCCTCCAATCAGCACAGACACCATCAAAGTGATTGAGTTGAGTGCGTGAGGTAGCATATGCCTGGCCATTGCTTTATATGTGTGTGTGTGTCTAAGAGCAAAGGCTAAATCAGCCTAAAATAGCTTTGACAATGTGGAAACGAATGGCTCATCAAAAAATGGAAGGAATCAAAGATGAAACACACACAAGCTCGCACAAACCCTCAGAGACACCAGACACGCACACAATCACATTTCTCAGGCCCTAGGAATAATTGGATATATTTGGTGCAATCAGAGAGAGACAAAAACAGCCGTAGGTCTGTAGAACTCTTCCATCACTCTCTCACACACACACACGCACATTATTATACTAGATTTTTTTTTTTCACACTCCTCAGGCCAAATCTTGCTTAACTTCAGCACAGAGAGAGAGAAAGAGTGATGCAGTGGAAGAAGAATGTGAGCTGCAGTTATTCAGTCATTTACAGGACATCTTACTAGATTGAGTTAGTACAATGATGCAGCTCACTGCGATTTTACACACATTTTAAGCTCTGTGTGCGTTTGGGAGGAGAAATTGAGGACAGCCCTTCTCTTTTACTTTTGCTCTCCCTCTAAAGCAGAGATAACAGCCAGAGGACACACAGGATCGGTTAGTCATCAGTTCTCAAAGTCACAGTAATCTCAAACACACATGCTAAATCCAAATCTCTCTGACCAGCGCTTTCATCATATCAAAGTACAGAATCAAAACAGAAAATGGAAATACAAAAACAACCAGCTGGTGTCACGGCTGCCTTCATAATCCAAAACACAGACTACAAATAGCAATTGTAGACTGAAGGCCATATTTGACTCATTTTGAAGTTTTTAATTGGTCAAACCATTGTGTCCTTCTATAAGGCAGTTAAAATAAACTTGCTTATGAAGACACTTTTTTAACCACATAGACCTCTAGTGTTTCTGTTGACATTTCTACAAAAATGTTATATTGATTAAAAGTGACAGTAAATACCTTTACATCATTGTAAATGTATATTTATATAATTTATTTATTTATATATTTATATATTTAAATAAATGTTGTTCTAATAAACATTTTATTGACCAGAAATCCATTTCCAACATTGATATTAATAATAAACGTTCATTTAGCAGCATTTCAGCATATTACAGTAGCATGATCTCTAAAGGGTAATTTTACATTGAAATGCTAGATTATTGATGTTGAAAATTCAGCTTTAAAAAAATAATAAATTATTAAAATAGAAAACTAATCTATTTAAATTGAACTAATATTTTACAATATATCAGTTTTTACTGTATCAAAAATACAGCCTTATTTTTAAAAACCTTTCAAAAACAAACTTTTGAATAATACTAGGTAAAAAATGTTGATAATTGATACTGATTATAACGTGGAAGCACTGTCTTTACTCACATCCCCTTTTTGACTCCAAAACTCTATATCTATATTTATTATACATAAAAAAAACAACTTAATTTATTTATTAACTCTGTAGTGTCAATCATTTTCTCATGTTTTAAAAGGCATGCCTCTCTTGACTCCTCAGAAACTCAGACTTTTCTTTCCCATGCCAATAAAAGCTACCTGGCTCTAATCGAAAATAAAACAGACACATAAAAACAAAGACTGTCAAACTGTAAAGGAAATATTATGTTACCTTACCACAGTACAGCTCTCAGCATCAAACACACACACGCACACATACAGAGTTCTCTCCCAGACAGCAGGAATGCAGCGAAGGAGAAAAGGTCAGTATTGTTCCCAGCTGTGAGCTGTTCTCTCTATGCGACACACAACTATAAAAACAGCGTGAGTTGGCGTGGTTGTGTAAATCTATGCTGACTGCGAGTTTACAATCTTGACCATATGCTTTTAATGGTTCTGCACAACTTGCTAATTACAAAAATACAAGCCAAAAACGTTTTGCTCGCCACACTGGGGAGGCAAACCAAAAAACTCAAAAGAAACAAGAATGAAAAAGGAAAAAGGAGAAATCAAGCAATGCATAATTTAGCTGATGAATTGCAGTGATTATGCTAATCACATTGTTAAACAGTAAGCCAAACAGCCAATCAGGTCATCAAGATCACTTTTGAACAGCTAACCATGTTATGAAGGTCAATACAACAACACATCTTGCCAGGGGAAGCATATTCTACAGCAGAGATGTCCAATTAATGATCTAAAAGATCCAGCCTCTGTATTGCAACAGAGCTACTCAATAGTTTTTGTTTAAACTAATTTCCTTGTGGACAACAGTAGTACTTTGCAAAACTAAAATAGGGTCAAAACTGAGAATGTCTGAGAATATTTTTTACAAAAAGTTATAAAGATTTTTCACCAGTTTTGGCAAAGTGGATATGAATATTAAGTTAGGATGAACTGTTTAATCAGTTGACTATTGTTTTCGAACCCTTGCTGTATTCTCATTTTCTAAAGCGTTCTAACAAAAGTATCAACTTTTCACTGCCATTTCTGCACTACTGTTGTCATCTGTCTTTAGCGGGGAGAGAAGTAATTGCGAATGTAGCGAAGAGAGTTGAAAAGAAGCGCATCTGGAGCTAGTTAAAAGTATTAGAAGAGACAGCAGCCAAAGATCATTATCACAAACAGTACTGAGCACTTGTGATGTGTGCAGCTCTGTTGTATTGACATACCGTTTAATGTAACTGTTAAAACAGTAATGTGTTGCAACTGTTGTCTCGCGCAACTGGAACCAGACCAGATCAAAATTATACTTAAAGAGGTCATCTACACATATCTATGGTCAGCTTGTCTCTCCACAGAAGAGAGGGGCGGGGTTTAGCAGAGCTCATTAGCATGTAAAGCAACATGGCCTAAAATGGCTTGATGAAAACAGAGCTTATTTTGACATGGTAAAGAAGGTGTTTTTTACAATACAATTGAGAAATTTTAATTAAAGTATGTTATAGACTTTTCATTAAGACCCTAAAGAATCATATCAACTTGTGTAAAATGGTCATCCAATGACTCCTTTACAAATGTAAATTCTTAATTCATATCGTGAACTTTTTATTTTTATTTATATATTTTCCATTTTCAATTTAGTCGTGTCATTTTGATTTTTATATAATTTTTTTCAGTCGTAGTTTACTTATTAACAGTTTTCATTGTTCTTATTAGTACATCAAGTTAAAAAATAAATAAAAAGAAAAAGAAATGTAACTGAAATAAGATATGGAATGAATATGTTTCTACACCGGACGCGAGCGGCGCGACAAATCTCCGACAGAAAACTGCTGCCTTACTCACCTATAGAGAAGAACCAAAGCAACCTCAGCGTCCGATAGCAGGCCTTCCGCTCCTTGAGTTCTCTCCAGTGCTTGAAAGCTGATACGATATTTACACGGGTCCTACTTCTTGCCTCATCATTCCGCAGACTTTTTCCTTTTTTGTTTTTTATCTTTCTGTCATTCGGCTCGGCTGTTCACTGAACACACTCTCCTCCACATCATTAGTAGACACGTCCCTTACTGCTGATTGGCTACAAGTGTTTTGGTATCCGACTCTGTTTTCTAAAGCATTTTTGAAAAATCGCTTACCCTGCCTTTAAGTTTAGTTTTAGTTCATTATAATTACATGTAATTTACTTGCATAATTACATGCAAGTAAATATAAAGCGCAAAACACTAATCTTAACCCTAGTACATGTAGGTAATTAATATTACTCAGAAACTAAATGTATTACATTCGTTAATTACACTGTAATAAGGACACAAAAGTGTGATCAAATTATATCTCAGTACATCAGATCTTTTCCATGTCTGATTTCTGAATACCAGTTTCACTGACAAAATGTGAAAAAACACAAATGTCAGAATCATTTACTGCCTCATAAATCAACCAGATTTCAGTTTCCTGTTTTGCCAAGGTTTCAAGGATCATCTAGATGACACAATAATGGGACAGTTCACACAGAGGTGTGTTTGAGAAGAAACAGCCACAAACAAGCACAAATACATAAAGATGCTTGCTCACACACACACACTTGCTTTCCCCTTTGGCAGATACATTTTCAGTAGCTTTCATCTCCACTTTCCTTTTTTTTTTCTTGCCTAGTTATTCCACTTCCTTCCTTCCGTAGAGATTGAGATATCTTACTTCTTTGATATCAGATCTCTCTCTCTCTCCGGCTCTCGCTCGTCCTCCTTTGATATGTAATTTAGAGAAACAGAATAATGTATTCCATTTTACTCCATTCAGAGCAGCAAAACAGTAATTTAGTACACATCACACACAGCACTTAGGCGCTATGAGTGTGTGTATGTGTGTAAGACAAGAGAGAAAGCAGAAGGTCAGGGAAAACAGAGAGGTAACTGGGAAAAGGTTTATCTGCTGATGCACAGTAAAGCATAATGACATGTTTGAAGAGCGTTGCTAAGATAGTGTCAAATCAGTCCAATCAGAATCTGATCCTCCAATCAGACGAAATACAATCGTTAAAGCTGAAGTGCTTCAGTTTTCCTTCCCCAGCTTATATATGCAGAGACAATAAGAAGTAAATCAACAATCGCTTGTGAATCTTTTAATCAGAATACACAGCTAATTTTCAATGTCTGCTACCTTTTTCTGCAAAGCCTGCCGCGTACTATGAAATAAATGATGTATAGAGTAGACTATACTTATGCCAAGCTGATTTTGAGCGGATGTTATTTTCTATACACACTCAGCGGACACCAGAACAGCCCTGAATCCTTCATGACATGGATTTAACAAGATACCGGAAACCTTCTTGGCGCATGTTGACATGATCGCATCATGCAGATTTGCTGCAGATTTGTCAGTTTGTGTGTGAGGAGAATGAAAGAGGGAGAAAGAGTGATGAGAAGATGGATCCTTCTTCTCTTACTTGTTTTTGAGCTGTAGAGTCAACAAAACACATCAGACCATGTGCTCTCATGCAAATATGAGGTCATATTTGCAGAGTAAAACATGATGATTGTCACAGGCTCATTTACTCACTCTATTCCAAATGCATCATACACACCCCTCTGACACGTCAACATAGAAACCACAGGCAAACTTTAAAACTGTCACTTGACCCGTTCGTATAGTTGAATCATACAGAAAAAATTATTGTAGACCATTCTGCATGTTTCTCATTTAATTGCATTTTTTTTTTTGTAAAATGTAAAAGATGGTGGGTAACACTAGTATAGGTACCAATTCTCATTATTAACTAACTACTTATTGACATGTCTGTTATTAACATTTGGCTGTTTATTAATCCCTAAAAAGCACATATTCTGCAAGACATATTTTACATCCCTAATCCTACCCAATATCTAAACATAACAACTACCTTACTGACTATTAATAAGCAGCAAATTAGGGGTTTATTAAAGTAAAATTCATTGTTAATGGTGTGTTAATAGTGAGAACTAGGGATGTCAATTTTCGATCATTTCCAAAATCGATCATTGTTTAAATTAACGATCAATTAATCGATTAATCGTTAACCTTAATACTGTAAAATGCATCTATTGCAGTGGCATATAGTCACCGGCATGACAGCATGTGCAAATAGCTCTCCAAACGCCAGCTTCCTCACCCGAACGAAAGGGGTTTTTAATCTAAATAAAAGGCCAGTAGCAGGATATTAAAATGAATAGATGTGATTATGATGATTTGATAAAATTCAGAGAGTACGCTGTAGTTTCGCGCGGGATTATTATACTTTGTGCTGTTTCAGATTCTGAACGCTGAACGCACCTCTTTAAATGATTTTATGGCGCTAGTAGCTTTTAAAACACCATAGCAATGTTTACAATTTACATTATCTGTATTTAATATAAAAGGATTTCAAACGAAAGTATAGCGCCCGGACTGTGACGTGCGGTCAAGTGATCCGCCTCTAAAACCACAGGCAAAACACAGTTACCCATCTGAAACATTTTACTGTGAGTATTATGACACAAGTCAGGTACAAAGCTTTGTTAATAAGAGAAATAATTGGTTAGCAGGCAAATGAAGCATCGCGATCATGCTTTGGGATTCATGCCAATCTGAGCGCATGCATTTAAATCAATTGATAATTTTTGATCATTGTTTTCACATAATGTGGTAAACGCGGGGGGAATGAAAGTTTAATAATTGTTCCCGCATTTAAGTTAAATCATGGGTTTTCTCCGGAAAAGTTAATAAAACATGGTCAGTAGCCACAAATGAATATGTTGCAGGAAGGAATGAAGTTTTAGGAATGAATACATCTGTGCTGTTTGCGTCGGCAGCCCTGACAAAGCGAAGTGCCCGCACCCCAAAATGAAACTGATTAATTGACCCTCGATAGCTTCAATCGATTGCACTTCTTATCGACAATTAATCGATCATCGATTAATCGTTGACATCCCTAGTGAGAACTTGACCTTAAAATAAAGTGTGAACAATTTTAGTGAAAAGGTAGACAGTAGATAGGTAACGTTTATTCATTTTAAATCCTGATGTTTCTTTTTACACTCTTTAAAACCTTTGTCATTTATTTCTACCTCATTAAAAAGAATGCTGTTCATCTGAACTATCTATTCATCAAAAAACCTTGAAAAAAATGCTAATCAGAATGTCCGAATAATTTCTGAAGGATCATGTGACACTTAAGATTAGAATAATGGATGCTTAATATTTCACTTGCCATCACAGGAACAAATTACATTTTAAAATGTATTATTAACTTTCAATACACTCTAAAAATGTTAAATGCTATCTGACAGGAAGAGAAACTACAGACACTTTCAAGCACACGCAAGCACACACACACACAAAGAGAAAGTCATATTGACAATGCATCTGTAAATATCAAATAAATACTGGAATGCAACTGGAATTTCGAGCCAAAACGTTCGGCCCTACAAATACGTGTTTATTATTTAGATTTATTGTTTTAAAACCTGCATTGTAAATCGCAAGTCGCAAAAAACACTGCCAAGCCATCAGAACTATACCTCGTAGTTAATAAACCTGCATATGAATTGAACCGTTGGCTAACTGTATTGTTGCATCCAAAAAAAAAAAAAAAATATAAATATATATATATATATATATATATATATATTCACATAGACAGATGGTAAGAGATAGTACTACATAATTACAAAACTCATTAAACAACAATAATTCTGGCATTTTTATCAGACCTGCAGTTCCCTCCAGTGACCCAGTGATTTATCACCCCACCAGGCACTGCCAGGATGCATATGCAAACGATTTAGTTCATTAAACACACTTGACGTAATGCCTGACGTTCAGCTGTATGTGAGTGTGTGAATATTGCGTCTGCCGCACAGACATGCTTCAGCTTTACTTGGCTCTGAGACCTCGGGTGACATTATTGTCATGGTGGAATAGTTTCCATGGTCGCGCCTTGAAAGAGAGAACATCCAGGGACTTATTAAAACCGTAAATATTTAAGGCAAGGCCTTTTGAAAACGTGTGTGTCCACTGCAGAGGGACAAACTCCACATTATTTAATGCAGTGGGAACAGAGGGGGGCCTGTTTGGAGAGATATCACACAGAACAAAAGAAGTGTCACAAACACACATAAGCGCCTTTTTCTTTGCTTTTTCAAGGACGAATGTGACAACTTCTATACACATCTTCGCTTTTCTCTGTCTTACCTCAGTGAACTTACTATTGCAGAGTGTAAAAGAAATAGAAGGCATATTACGTAGTTTGAAAAATACACACACACCCACGCACATGGTCCACACACAATAATCTGACCTCTACAATACAAATATTAGCAGTTAATATTTGACATGGCAAACACTTACAGGATAATAGGTGTTTAAAGAACACTTAGGGTGGATGATTGCGACACATCAAACAATTCATTGCACACAATGTAGTTCACAGTCTAGTGTCTTATGTAAATGTAATTATGAGTTTGGACGTCTTCGCAGAAAGGCTCAGTTTAAACATACAATATTATTTTAAAATTTTTAGTTTTATTGTATTATTTTTTCTTGTTGCATTTTACTATAATTAATTACATATTTGTACACAACCATTTATAGGTTAGGAGTCGGTAAGACTTTTTTTAATGTTTCTGAAAGTTCCTTATGCTATGCATTTGATCTAAAATACAGAAAAATAATAACATTGAAAAACATAATTATTTACAATTAAAAATAACTTTTTAGCACATTTTAAAAAGCAGTTTATATTTAGTTAACTTTTTTTCATAGAAAGTTATTTGAAATAAAAATGTTTTGTAAAATTATAAATGTAAAAATTATAAATGTAAAATTATAAATCTTACTCTCTCTTTTGATCAATTTATTGTATCCTTGTTAAATTAAAATATTAATTTCTTTAAAAACCTGACCCCAAACTTTTCAACAATTACGCGTATTTAATCACATTTGAATGGGCAGAAATTCTCATCACCATATAACTGCAAAACAACAAAAAACTCTGCTGTTTTACAAAATAAATAAATAAAACATAGACAAACTGCATGTTGCTTAGGTGTCAAACAGATGGAGTTGACAGTTTGTGGTCAGAAAGACACACTTGACTGCCT
>JAUMHE010000068.1:11448020-11466628 GCA_032359235.1 Enteromius mattozi | reverse complement strand
GTGTTTCCGCCTACTGTGGAGGTCACATGTTTCCGCTAACCGTGGAGCTCCACAGTGGCTGCAGCCAGACCCATCTCTGTCTTCTGGCTCCCTTCTTCTTCTGTGTGACAGGCTAGTGTCGGAAGCATAAAAAGTTGCGCAGCGCCACCTTGTGTACTGGGGTATTTCTGTTTTTCTTAAGAAAAGCGCCATCGGCCCATTGTCAGTGAAAATTGCTTGGGTATGAACAGCAAAAAACGCTGACGATATTCGCACACGATATTCATCCCGGTCGTCACCAGCAGTGGTGGACAGTAATGAAGTAGTTGTACTTTGTTACTGTACTTAAGTACATGTTTCAAGTATCTGTACTTTACCGGAGTAGTTTTATTTGTAGCAACTTTTACTTTTTACTTCACTACATTTCATAAAACATATCGTTACTCATATATATTACGTGCTCCGAGATGCAAACGAGCGATTCATTAACAAACTGATTCTTTTTAATGAACCTGTGCAATCGGTTCGCAAATCGCACCAAACAATTAATTCTCGAATTGGAACGATCCGATTGCAGCTGTTCTCAATTCGACAACTCACTGATTCAAACGATCCGTTCAGAGCGAGTCTCCAGTGAACCAAATTCACAAGAACAACTGGCGCGCGACTGATGATGCGTAAAGTAAGTTACTGATGACGAATTTTAGGATTAGTTACTTTAACTGAAAATGATATTTAGGTAAAAATTGTCAGTTTGTTACACTGCAGTAAAGGGTGATCTGTTTAAGACCACTGAAATGAATGCAGATATATTAACATCAGTGTCTCCAGGTCAAAAAACTTTCATATATTCCCTGCTGCTGTAACGTTAACAGTTTTATTAAAATGCTACGCATTTAGCCCTACGTCTGTTTATATATTGTTTATCAACGGTATACATTTTTTATATTGTTTGGATCAACTAGCCTAGTAGACAGATATGAATGTTTATTCATATTATTAGATAATGTCCAAATATTTTTTATATATTACATCTGAGGGGAAAAAGGAAGGATGTGATGTTCAGGTAACTACAGTAATTATCAAAGTGGGAAGTAATGCCCTCTGAGGGCATTTGGCCAGGAGTGTTTACAACACACACAAGGTCTGAGAAGAAAAAAATATATATATATATAATATTTTCCTTCAAATTCTCATGTCATATATAACGTTCTGTGACGTTCTGCAAAACAATAGCCTAAATTCAAACAATTTTTTCTTACTGGTGAAAATTATATGGTCAAAACTGTTTTCTCTCGGGTACATTGCAGTGTAAGCTTCACAGTGAACATTACTACATCATGCTTGTCAAAAATCCCAGGTATTTTGAGCAGTAAGATTATAAAAAAATATGTGCTTTATAAAAATTAAGTAGCCTATATAAAATTGCAAAATAAATCTATCAGTACTTTTTTACTTAAGTACATAAAAAACAAGTACTCAAGTACTTGATTTGTGTACTTCGTCCACCTCTGGTCACCAGTAAGGGTTTTAGTGTTTTTGTGAATTGCGGGGTAGAGCTATTAAGATTTGTTTTGTGTTTGTTTTGATGATTGCAAATATCAATAGTTTTTCTCAGAAATCACTTACTGCACTTTTATGAAAAGACAATTTGGAGGGGAATTAAAATTTTAACATGCATTATCAATTTAGACAGTAATAAAATCTCCAGCACCTGTAAACACTGACATGACAGTATTGCACCTGCAAGGTATACACACATACAACACACTCAGCAAATACCAAAGCGGGACTGTGATTGTTCTTTTAAGTTTCTGAGTTCCACTTCCTGTGTTACTTCCTGCAAAATGAGTCTTACCGTGTTTTCAAGTCATGCAATATTCATGCTGTTATCTGATACTGAGACATATGGACAGGCACACCACCTGTGTGACACATACGGGGTGGGGGGGGGGATTCTTGTTCAACACACCACACACAAACAGGAATGTGAGTTAGCCTTCGGTCACACAAACAAATCCGCTACATGAAACATGAGAGAAACAGACAGACATGTGGAGGAAAGAAAGGGACACAGGAAGAGAACGAGTGAAAGACCAAGAACTGTCGCATGCTAAGGCAGAGAGCCTCTTAACAGCTCTGGCTGGCAGGAAAACAGATGGGCACAGAAACTCGCTCGCACCCCTGGTCGCATCACACACACATGTCGAGATGTGAGACGGGAGGGTAATTAACTTTCTTTGGCTGTTGCCTTCTGTTAGAGAAAAGCAAATTAAACCCCTACAGCATCTCCTTCTTCCTATTCACAGTCCCTCCATCGTTCTCTCTCTGCCTCCACCTCCTGTTTCAGTAAAGTTCTTCTATTCAGACACAAACTAGCACAACAGAGAAAAGAGTAAATGTCATTTGAGATTATGATATCTGTGATAGCGCTTATATCTCCTCTCATGCACTTTTTATATCAAATATACAGAATGACAGAAAAACACATAAAAGAAAGAACAATAGACAGCAAGACAAACAGATGAAAGAAAGACAGAAAGACAGGTGCAAAAAGACAGAAAGATGGAAAGACAGACAGACAAAAAAAACGAAAGAACAACAGACAGACAAAAAGAGCAATAGGTAAAGCAACAGATCAAAGCACCATAAGTTGAAGAAATCATCGACAGTTATAAACATCATCTAAATTGCACGTCTATTTATCCCTTTTATTCATTAATTGCAAATGAATCTTTCTCTCTGTATATAAATATATACATTGCAAACATGTCTTTACATAAATACAAGAAAAGGTTCTCAGATTAAGAAAACGGTGACAACCTATTGAATGGACTGCACATCTGTCCCCCACAAACACATTTGTGAAAAATTCAATATGGCGTCTACGCTTACTACAGTCAAGAGTCCATTTGCACATTCGTGCAGGTCTTGACTTTACAGTATGACACTGAATTATGCATATTAGATTAGTCCATCCCAAACAGCAGCCAGATAAATTAATTACAAGTCTGATGGCATTACAGTACGAATGGGTCATAAAAATCGAACAAGCTACGCTTTATCAGATTTCAGCAAAACTAACATGCGTGCAAACCGCAGGAGCGCACATCCACGCCGCATTGAAGAACAGCGTGCATGCAGCGGCCAAACGCTCCGGGCAGGGGGTACTAAAGACATCAGAAACAGCTCTATTTTTGTATGCATATGATCCATGTGTGATGTGATTCATGTCTTTTTCAATTGGCTTGCTTGTCATTTCAGGTTAAATATGCATCATGCACACTGAGGGATCATATCACAAGATCACATCATTACAATGCTGTTATCAGTAAGAAGGGCCATAACTAGAGTAGAGATTAAAGACTAGTTTGTATGTTCATTCAATCATTCCAAATTTTTACTATAGCTTTGATATTTCTTCAGATATATTTCTTCACAGATAGGGATTTTAACATGCAGACAGTGTGTTGTGCTTCAGTGTGTGTTAATACACTTTCAGTATGGCAAACTCTTTCTGAGAAGTTGCATCAATCATAACAATAAATTCCCAGGCAATTATAGAGACTATATATCGCCTGCTGTGAGCAATGATTCTGCTATTTTGCATAATCTGCAGGTCTATGATAGTTGTGCAATAAAAAGTGTACATATTTAGCCTGTCTATTGAAGAGCTGTGTATTCTTGAAATTAAGCTTGGCTATTCGTCGATGTGCACATACAGATGCGTTTTTGAAAATGTGTTAAGTTGGATTAAAAGTGTTAAATGTTCTTTTGACTGGATAGAAACTCAAACTATCTTTCTTATTTATACACACAGCCTTAAGCAAGAAACTCCCTCAGTGTCAATACTGTACTAAATACCTTGGCATTTAACACACTAAATACAATTAGCACTACAGCTCAAAAGGACTTTTCCTGCTGCAAAGTGCGCACTTCACACATCAAAGTTTGCACTGAGGGATTTTTCGAATTTAGGGTTTAAATAGTCACAGCTAACACTTCATTGTTTGTGGGTTTGCATGTAGCAGTGTAGTGACAGACTGTTGAAGGGTACATGACACAAACCACTGCTGCTTTTCACTAACTTCCTTTTTAGGTATCTTACAGAGGAACAAAGGCGGTCTGATGGGGGAAGGTTAGGGACATCAGAGCCTGCTGATTGTGTCACGTCTTTAACAGGATTTGAAATAAATATAAAAGCTTCTTGTGAAAAGTTTGTGTTGAGTTACTACCAGCACCACATTTTAGTGTTTTTTCAGAAACATCAATATTGAAGATTGAGGAATTAAAGTCCTTTGCTTCTTCAAACAGTTGTTAAAAAAAATTATTTGCTATCTGTAAAGTTGTCAAAATGATCTAATCAAACACAATAAATTCATTTCATTAATGAATTCCTTTTTACGAAAACCACAATGATTTAAAAAAGTTTAATGTGTTTAATGCACTTCTGTATGACCTAAGGCCTTTCACCTTAGATTTCTGTAAAGGTTTTTAGTACTAAATCCTGTATTGTTCCTTCTAAAGCACTACAAAGCAGCAACAACACTACATCACCACATCCCAAACACCTGTAGCCCTTCAAACAATCATTTTACATAAGTGGGGATGAATAGATTTATTGAAATAGATGTGTAAAGTGAACCGACTGCTTCAGTAACAAAAGATTCGAAATAAGCCTGCACTAAAACTGTAGCTCTAAAATACATTGTAAATTAATTGCAACTAATATATTACATATATATTTGTGAAGCAATGAATAAAGAAATGTATACTTTTGTTCAGGAAGGACACATTCAGTGTATCAACAGTAACAGTAAGACATTTCTATTCAAAGAAACACAAAATAAATGATTTTACAAACAAATATTAAGCAAACAAAAAATGAAAAAATATATTTTTGTACAGACAAGAGTGTAAAAGAAATAAATTACATTTTTAAAAATACAGTTATTTTAAATTATAATAATATATTTTATAATATTACTGTTTTACTGTATTTTTTAATCAAATAAACGCAACCTTGAGCATAAGAGACTTCTTAAAGAAACAAACTCAAACATTTGAAGTGTGGTGTAGTTCATATCTATTGTTATATTTATATATATTGGCAAAAACACTCTGTGAAAGGTGATTTTCTTTTCTGGCTAACATAAAACCCAATTATCAACAATACACAGAGCTGTTTCTAAAAAGAGAGGAAAATTAGCACAAAGCCACCTGTAAAAGACATTGAAATACACAACAGAATAAACTCATATACTGTAGAAACACAAGCCACCTACTGCGAGAGAGAGAGAGAGAAAAAAAAAAGTGAGAAATGCTTTGTCTCCTGTAATGATAATGCATCACGTATTCAGAAGAGGTGTTGAAAAAATGTTCAAGATATGAAGGTTTATGACTTTGCATGTGTGTGTGTGTAATGATAAAACATCAAAGAAAAAAAATCAAACTCTGAGCAGGAAGGAGCTGCCAGACTTAGTTTCATAATTAACACACAAGTGAGATACGCTCCTGCATAATGAACTCTCTGTGAATGACAGCAAAAGAATCGCGTCTGTTTAACAGACCCAAACCAGTTATCAGGGCGAGCTTGTGTCCTAATGACTCCTGCAGAGCACGTCCAGCTCCTGCTCTATAGAGACATTCAACCAGTGCAAAACTTCTGCTATCGGCCGTGTGTGGGAGTCATTTCTGTCTGAAGCATCTGTCTCGGCTATTCATATTTGCATTTTGTGGTTCAGATATTGCATACAATGACAAGGCATAAATGTGCGACAGTAGCTCACCTGCTTTTAAAAACAGTGTAGCTTTTACGAGCTACTTTTGCCAACGATCAGCGCTGTAGCATGGCAAAACACCACCACGCTACTTGTGTTTTGTTGTATTGTCTACACAGTATGTACGTAAGCAACAGCGAGCCGAGGCTGTGTAAAGAACTGGTGCATTTGGAAATATGAAATGTAAGTGTACATACCTGTCTACTTTACTTTTTTTGAAAGAAATCTACTGTGTTCACCAAGGCTACACTATCTTTATGTGTTCATGATTTATCATCACTTGAATGCTGATATTTTGTATTTCTGATGATACCTTTTGGACAAAAAACTGAGAAAAATGCTTTTTTTTCCAAAGTACTGCATTTTCAAGCAAAATACATTCATATATCATATTCTTTCACCTGTAAATAATCATATGAATTATTGAAATTGCATTCAGTAAACAGAACAGACACACACACAAACACACATATGCACACATATGCACACACACACACACGTTTATGCACACATATGCACATATGTTTACACACACACACACACACACACACTTAGGCCAAATACATACATATGTACCTATACGCACATACTGTACTTGTATGTAGACGATGCACACACACACACGCATACATACATATTTATATTCATATCGGCAGGTTATAGATATATCCATGACATAACTAGAGATGTTTCTGCGTCTGTAAAGGGATCTCCGTCACTGACTAGTCTAACTTCATCATGATCAAATTCAAAACCGTCAAAACACAATCTACATGCATGATCTATATATATATATATATATATATTTATGATGTATATTATGATCTATATTGTTTCTGATTCTTCCGTTTATGACGATCGTCTTTTTTTTGAGCTCGGTAGACTCGGGAAGTTCCGTGACTCATTCAGGACATGTGCTAGGGCGTTCCTTACCGTAATCCACCTAAAAACAGGGATTGCCGTAAAAACTCGTCTTTGGCAGGGAAGCGTTGTAACTCAATTGATGAGATATCTCGTCAATGGGGGGTAAAGTAATGTAAAATATTTGACAATCCTATTATTTTTACAGTGTATATTTATTTTCTCAAAATATAGCATAAATATTTTTAAAACATTTAAAATTAAAATGTATTACTATTTAAAATATATGTTTTCTACTTTAATTATTTTTTTTTTTAATTATGGCAAAGTTAAATTTTCATCATTACTCCATTCTTATTCTGATATGCTGATTTGCTGCTTGAGAAACATTTCTTGGATCCATCCTTGCTAAATAAAAACAATAATTTCTTTTAATAATTACACTGAATGATTTTAATTAATGATTCCGTGTGAATCATTAACTACACATTGTCACGATGATTTAATTCTCACAAACATCGTTTCATTTCGAAATGAACAGCGATCATATCTTGCAGTTACGTAAGTCTGATGAGGATTCGTCAAACTGATTCAAATCTATAGCTCATGAGTTTGTGAGACTTTCTGAATGATTCATTAAGAACCTTATGAAAGTCATTTGTTTGGGTAATACCTGTTGCTATGTATGTTTTGTTTATTTGCGTGCAGCTCAACAGAAAGAAGTGTATTCTTGCCGTTATTTTAGTAGCACACATTCATTTCAGACTGCAAGCTAACCACTATTGTGTGTGTGTGTGTGTTTGTGTGTGTGTGCAAACCCCCAACCAAACATGATATATATGCAGTACGAAAAATTCCCTTCTGTCCTGACATCGGAAAAACTAATGTCCTTAAATAAACACACTACCAAATCCCAAGTCAGCACTTGAGTAAAGATGGATAGAGAGAAAGAAGAAAAGGAGGAGGATGTAGTTGAAGAAACAAATGATTCCCACTTTCCCAAAAATCCCATGTGTGTTTGTAGGGATGGGCCAACCATATAACACTATAACAGCATCCATGTTTTAATAGGTCTGCAGTATTACCCAGAATGCAACAATAGTGTACGAACATCCCAGTCTAATTTCAGAAACCGGCAACGAGTGGTGATTTCACCAGTTCTCAGACAAAGTGCTGAAGGTGTGTGTGTGTGTGTGTGTATGTGTGTGTCAAAGGGTTGAAAATAGAGCGACATAATGAACAGGAAACTTTCAAGGCTTCGTGGTTCTATTTTAGAAACAGCTTCCTACTTTTTTTTGTTTTAAGAAAATCTTACAAAAAATACAGAAGGTTGACAGGAAATAAAGAAACTTAAAGAAACTGAGGGATGTTCATTTAGATGCAGAACATCCACACACTGTAATGGCAAATTTGGTGTAGAAATTTGGAGGTAGAACTGCGCTTCCCCCAAGCCGTTGTTTACAACTTCCTCTTCCTCTCACAGACGATTACATGCCTTGAGCACAGACTCTTTCAAACCAGCACGGCTAACAAGCTACACGCACACACAAAGACTCACGAAAGAGCGAGAAACACGGTGACGGAGACGGAGGGAGCCGTGATGCAAAAACTGCACCCAATGCAGAAAACAAACACAAATTGATTACCAATGCAAAGCCTGGCAGCGACAGCAAATACAATTAAATACTTCAATTCGCAATCATTCAGCCATTTTGTGGTGTAACCCAGATCAATATGCATTACTGTCTATTTAAAGTTTAGAGTGCTAAACACAAACATTATAAACAAACTGCTGAAAATAAAATGATACTTTTACATTTTTTTGGAAACCTTTTGATTTCATTTGTTTTTTTGTTAAGCAAAGATCTCATTAAAACAGTCCTGAAAATTTTTATCATCCCCTTATTTTTATATTTTGCTACTTTGAATGCCTTATTCAAATATTTTTTTTTAAATGGATCGTTCCGGTCCTTGATTGAGCCACGTCTGAAGCTGTTGTAAATTACGATTTATGTGTTGTTCAGCAACCACTTTGTCGCAACCACAACCATTTTTGAGGAACTACATTGTTTGATGGAAGAATAATGTTTTTAATATTATGTGAAAATGATTTATGTAAATATTTCACATAAAATAAGATGAAATATAATTTAAAATGAAGCTGTAAATTTTGTAAATTAAATTAAATTAAATTAAATTTTAGCAAAAATGTGTGGATTTTTAATACATTACATTTAAGCCGCAAGCAAATAAGAACAACATCATTTAAGATGCGATGAAATTACATTTTAGATCATTTTAAACTGGAAAAATAATGTTTCCAATTACATAAGTCGTAAAAAAAATCCATCACTTTACATGGAGAAGGTCTACAATAGTATTCTTTGCTTTCAGGCACTTTAAGTATGCAAACTCCATTGTCACGCTAAATTAATCATGCATTGTGAGTAAAACTGATCTGACATTAATTCACACTTTGTAGAATAAAGAGACTATGCATAATCACATAATGACATAATTGTCTGCTGTATATTCAGTGCATACCTGTTGAGCTGAGGTCAGAGTGTGTGAAGGAAGGCGGTCTCGTATCCTACAGCGCCGGGGCTCCAGATATGGGGAGGAGCTTGAGGTCCCACCACAGAAACCTGTTACTCACGCATGCTCCCTGTAACATACAAAGACAAGCGTTCATACATCAGACCGTGCAGCAGTAACACTACAGTAACTGCATTTAATAGTGACAGGCTGCTATACAGAGGCTATCACATCGGCCTAATGCACATTTTTTTAAGTGTTAGTTAAGTCAATTATTTCTGCAAGTACACTGGGGTTCAAAAGCCTAGTGTGCAATCTTAAATCCACTTGTAAAAATACTATATAACTACATATTATATTCCAATATAATATATTTGTAAATTTAAGTTTAAATTAATATGTGACTCTGGACCACAAAAGCAGTCAAGTTGCATGGGTATATTTGCCGAAAATATTGTTTAAAATGATAGATTTTTTATAATTTCAAAAATCATGAAGATATTTTGCAAATTTCCTACAGTAAATATATCAAAACTTAATTTCTGATTAGTAATATGCATTGCAAAGAACTTAATTTGGATAACTTTAAAGGCAATTTTCTCAATATTTAGTTTTTTTGGACCCTCAGATTCCAGATTTTCAAACAGCTGTATCTCAGCCAAATATTGTCATATCCTAACAAACCCCACTCAATGGGTAGCTTATGATGCATATGACACGTATGGCTTTTAACGTCATTGTTTGTTTTACATTTTTTTAAATACATACGCTGTACATATCATCTTTATACATATAATTTGAGTTCAAGTTCAGTCCCAGATCCTATAATTTGGAGATATATACAGACACATATCCATTTACACACACACACATATATATATATATATATATATATATATATATATATATGGTTTCAACGACAACAACATAAACAAACGATACTGCGCATGCATGCTTTTGTGGCCCTAACTTAATTCCAGTAGACAACCCAAAAAAAAGCTAATTTATTCTCTGCCAGCAGGAGGTCGAGAAATAGAGGTTTCCCAGTAACGGCTGTAGACAAAGCAGCTCTGAGCTTACAAACGCTGCCTTATATGCAGGATGAAATGAAAATGACATTTTCTAAAGACAGTCTTCCTTCAGAAGTACAGTGATATAAAAACACCCACGCCTCGGTTTTTTTTTAAACGTGCGTTACCTGCTCATGTTTATTCAACAAAGCCTTTTGAAAAATCGGTCAGTTTTGATATTGTGGCAAGCCTCCACAAATAATTAAATGTATGGGAAACACATCCCACAGCACAATAACCTAAAACCAATTTCAATACTAATCATTAGCTGCGTTTGTAGCCGGCGACTCTAACCAGACCGCTAAACAAACACAGACCAGAAAGTTGACTTCAGGCCAGGCGTGTGCGCTCGATGAAACCATCTATATACACACCCCTATATATCTACATATAAACAGAGCGATAAAGTTAAATGCAAATGCAATAATTTTTGGTTCGAACAAAAGCCACACTTACTGCATAACATTTGAAATAAATACTGTGCAAATACAAACTATTACACTGAATAATTATAAATCAATTGCATGTTGTTTATCAGTTTTATTCAGAAAGTAATGTCGTTTGTAATGGATGTAAGGCCTAATCCATTTTCACGGATCAAATTTCACTGCTTTACAAAGCAAGTAAGTAAGTTTGGATAAAAGCATCTTCTAAATGTAAATGTAAAATGTAAAAGTAAACAACTCAGACACTCAAAAATCGTCACTTTTAGTCACATCCAAATCAAAAGTTGCAATGACTTGAAATAAGAAATTATCTATAAGTAAGCCAGTTTTTTGCAAATAAATTAAATGTACACCATGTGCTACCACATCTATAATCAATCGCATCCTGGTGAAGCACAAAATGACATCACGGACAACATCAACCACATCAGGTGCAGCATTTCAAAGTCTGAGACTTTCTTTTGTAAAAACAAAAACTAATGTTTCTCTATGTCATCTAAAAAAAGAATTTCTAAACATGTTCCTTTTCAAAAAGCTTCAGGAGAAATAAAGTAGAATGACCACTATGACCGGTGAATAAGGTTCAGACTCATGGGAAATCAGAAATCACTATGAAAAGGAATCAGCCGCATGCAGCGCAAATCTATCAAATGAAGAGCAAAGTCATGATCGAAAACGACTACAAGATTATTTCAGACGGCCTTCCCTCCTCTTCTTTCCAGCCTAATATATTCTCTTCCTTTCCTTCATTACCTCCCTCTCCTGCATCTCAACTCAAGTGTTCGTGCATCGTGTGCAAGTTTGTAGAGATGATGGAGTCAGAATCGGTTATTCCGGGTTATTCTCCTACATGCGGATCAGGCGTACCGCATTCTAAGTGAAGATGAATAAAAGATCAGCATGCAGACCAACATCTCTATCAGACGGAGAGAGTGACACTCGCACACACAGTAGCGGCGAGGTGCTGGTCACTGAGTCGCTCCGCTTCATCAAAAGCACTTTTCTAATCCCTCACACACTGTACAGACCTTTCTACAGTCCACCGCACAACACACACACAGCGCAATGATGGTGTTTGTTAGACAAACTTCCCAAAAACCTGATTGTGTTTCTGAGGTGTTTGACAGTGCTAGTGCTAGAGCCTTTCCCAGGAACCATGGCAACGGCTGCTAGGTGAACAAAGGCCCAATTAAAGACTCTCATCTACTGTGGGCAGGTCACTACAGCAACAAACAGCCTTTCTATCCTTCACAAGACACCGAAACACACCAAATACACACACAGAAACATATTTCAGACATTCTCCTGGCATTTTTCTTGGCAAAGACTCATTCATTTGTTTTCTTTAGTTTTATAGAACCATTTTCTAGAATAAATACCTTGAATATGCAAGCTGTCGCACAAAATACTTATCACTTAACATTATTCAGAAATGAATGTACTGAGTGGATATTAAAATGCCCTGATGTACAAAGTAAACAACTCACCAACAGCTTTAGATTTTAGTCCACTTTTTAGACAAAATTTAGTTTTGCACAATCACATGTAAACATAATAACATTCTTAAATGATGTTTCTGGACAGTTTATGCTACTGTAACTTTAAGATTTAGCTTGTTTAGTTAATGTGTTATCCATCTATCTATCTATCTATCTATCTATCTATCTATGTACTTTCTATATTTCGTTTGATTTCTATCTTCAATTTGTTCAATTTGCCCCAACTCAACTTCCTGTTAAGTAGGAATTATTTCAACATGAAAGATTATTTCTTTAAGTGGAAAAAAAGACCCTGCTTGTCCAGTTGCTGAATACTAAATTAACATTCAAATACTGAATATTTGAATATGCTAATAACTACCATGCATGATGTGATAAATGATCTGTGTTTGCATAATAATTTTCATAAATAGTCTAGAAATTGTGGATTGGGGTGGAGTTTTGTTATGTGAACGTCTTCTACACTGGTGGACTACACTATTTCATAGCTAAAAAGAGCTGATACGGTTCACAAGTAATAAGCCTAAAAACAACACTAACACAACAAATCCTCCTCTCTCTATAGCCTTATCCTCTTTCCCTCTCAAATGATGAGCAAATCTCTTTCCAATGAACCACTAGCTAAGTTAAACTGGTATTTCTGAAAAGAATGCTGTGAGCACACCTGGAATAAAATGAAGAGGGTAAACTAACAGCCACAAAACCACACGGACATGCTAAAACATGCTTGCTCTCTGTCTGTGTATTTCTGTTTCAGTCAGACAGAGAGCCCACTCGCGCAGCACGTCTACCCTTTATCTTCACTGGACACAAAAGAACTCACACAAAGGCACTTACATTAACCCTCTTGCAAACACATAAATAAAAAAACCAAGGAGCTGACTGTCCTCAATGAAGATCAATTCACTTTCAGCAGCAAGGCTCCTGGACTAAATTGATCACAAAAGCAGTTGTTCTTCCCTCTTTAATACTTTATCACCCTCAGAGTGCTTCACCCCTCAGGTCAGCTGACTTAGCTGCCCTATTAACACTTATAATCAGATACAGCGACACCTGACATTGACACAGATGTCTGAAGCACTGTTTTACAGAATTAGCAGAGGCAATGGAAGTACAAAAACAGGTCAAATAAGAATTATTTAAATTAAATATCCAATATAAACGAATATATGTCCAGTATACTGTGCATCCCTTACACAGTGCATTAAAAAATACATAGTTTACAATTATACATACAAAAAAAAATACATTAAAAAACAAATTAATAATATTAATCGACAAGGACAAATTAAACTGATCAAAGTGACAATAATACAGCAATGTACTGTATGTATTATTGTCATGTTTTACACATACATATTTTTAATGTCAACACTAAATGCTAATACTAAATGTATTTATTTATCAAATAATCTTCGGCTACATATACTATCAGTATTTGCAAAAGCTACTTTGAAAACTGACACCAGAATTTCTATTCAGCTCTCTAGTGTATTAACAGGACATTCATACTGACATTGAGTCATGCTTGCGATAGTACTTTCACACTGTTTTTCTAGAGCTGATGTCAATGGAGCAATTCAGTGATTAATCTACTCAATAGCTTTATTATGAGACGTGATGTTTTTAAATAAATCACTGCTTGGAGGAACATAAATTACTCTGCTCTGTCAATATGTCTTTTCATGCATGCCAAAGACAAAAACACTATTTCTGGGCAATATTTTTCCTATTATCTCACTCTGTGTCTCTCTGACACATCGTCGTATGTTCAGATTTGATGGCATCAGGGCAGCGTGACAGGATACAGCCTCTGTTCCACTGCACAGCCTGACACTGACTTCCTGCTAATAGATCTGATCATCTGTGCAATCATCATCATCCCAAACCATAAGGAAATGGATGGCACGCTATTCTGGAAAAGGTTTTTTTTTTTCTCTCTTTCACATCAGAAAATATGTGCTTTCTCACTCACAGTGATACTTTCTTTATGAGATCAGCAACCGCAGCGCTGTAAAGGTTTCAGAAAGGAAATGAACGCAGACAGAAAATAATTCACAATGACACCTGTCAATCAGTACGCTACAGAAAACACACAGAGAGGAGGACAGAAACCTCACTGCTTGCCACGGTAACATGTCAGGGTCGACTGGTCACACATTAATAAAATGGAAAATCATTTATTAAACCTATGTTAAGCATTAAGGCATGTGTGGGATATTTCTTTAAAAAAATGTCAGATTTATTGTGTCAAGCTTAGAAAATAATGCAATACCATGAACAAATCATAAAAGTATTCCATATGAAAAGCAGTCTTGTTTGAATCTTGAACAATTCTTTTTAATCTATTTTGTGAACAGTATAACCTATAAAACATCCAACTCAAAAGAACACTTCATTTATGAATAAAAAATCACTACTACTCTGAAGAATTTAATGATTTTCACTGAATCTGTACTCATTGGCTTTTGAATAAAATGTATGTTTGAGTATTTTAAAGCATTTTTGCATTGATTATTTTTTTGTGTCTTCTTTTTACTCTCTTAATCTTACTTCATTTGTATATGTACCAGCACTTTGGTATACAATAGCTGTTTTAAATGTGCTATGGAAATAAACTAACCTTGACTTTGAATGACTTCAGTCTGTTTATCGCACAGAACTACGATATGGCTTCAGGTTCATTGTATGGTTTTTTTATGATACTTTTATGGTGCTTTTGTGTCCTTGTTTAAGCTTGAAAGGTCCAGCGCCCATTCAATCTAGTTATATTGTAAAGAGCAACCAGCACAATCTTCAAAATCTCTCATTATTTGTTGCGTTGTTCCATAGAAGAAAGTAAACCATAGTGTTTTGATACGACTGAAGGGAAATAACAGCAACATCCTTTAATCTTCAAGCTAGTGCATTTCATCTGACTGCACATCAGTCCACCTATCAAAGCGGCATATTATAAGTACTAGCGCTAATGTGACTGAGACTGAGGAATTTACAAGGGTTTTATAGAGCGTATCGACACACATGCCGTGCAATACCGGTGCGGTGTAATATGCTGGCGCTCAGCCGAGTGTTATACGAAGTCTGCTTGGTTTGCTTACATAAGATACAGAAGTGTTACAGAGACCATAGTGTGCGGCAATTCACAGTTGAGCATATGAAACCGCACACACCCCGGGGCCTTTACTACTATGAAGAGTGTGTGTGTGTATATAACAGCACTGGAACATTAGGTACGTCATCTGAGGCGATGAGGGAGCAAGAGTGACTCTGTCCATCTGGCTCCACACCACGCCTAAGAGAGCATGAGAAACGTCTGAGAGCTCGGCCTCAAACGACACAAGCGGCACTCAACCCAACACAGACTGCTAAAACATGCTAAGCATCTGTGTCCATGGGTGGAGAAACTCTGTGTGTGTGTGTGTGCTTGTGTGTGAAACCCAGAGAAAACCAACAAAATGTCCCTCCTCATTAAAATGCAAGGCACGCAAGCCACAACCTCAACCGATGTAATAAAACTCGCACACAAAATCCATCATAAACCCGACGACAAACCTCTTTCTTACTGCTATAAAATTGGCAAATTTCAGAAGCATCACAAAACGGCAACAGATAAAACATGTTTTATCATCCATTCATTATTAGAATGAGATAAAGAGCCTCTATATTCACCTCAAGAACCGTCTAGCCAGGGTGGAAAATTAACTTTTTTTGCTACACCAGCCAATGGCCAATGAAATTTAAAAAAGTTACCGGATATAAATATGCATTCTACCCATGAAAATGTCATTTGTATTTTTCCATATGTTTTTGTTACAGTGGCTTTCAGATTCCAGATCTCAGAAATAGGGTTTCTCAGAACTTCTGTAGTATTGTTATACTAAAGCTTCAAAATATTGGCGATGCCACTGTATTTTTTAGACCGTAGTATCGTAGTACCCAAGTACTGTAAATAAAGTTGTATGTGCAGCAGTTGCACTATTTTTGCTCTTGATAGAACAATCACCTGGAAAAAAACAGCAGAAGGACTGAATGAAAATGCAAACTCCCACTCTGTCAGTAGGTGGCGCTTATGTAAAAACAACAGTTTTCTTGCGTTTTCTTGGTTAACGCTGTACACAAAGCCTTTACATGTGTACAGCATGCATGTGTACAGACCAAATATAGCATTGCTTTAATCACGGCATGAGTAAAACTTCATTGGAAGCTTCAAGAAACAAAATCTCATCTTTTAAATGATGTCAATTTTGGGGCGTTTGGGCATTCTGTGATGTGGCTTGACATACCGGTGTATAAACGTCTCAGTACAAACAGTAGCATGGAGCACGAGTGAGCGCGATCATCCCTTCCTACCTAATAATAGTTTTATTGCGAAATAAACATGAATTAATATCCCATGCCTCATGTAATAGCTCAATCAGTGCTTCAACCACGAAAAGATGTCATGTACAAAATCACATAGCACTTCACTTACCTCAGGCAAGTCATAAGAGTACACAGCTCATTTGTTAGCTAGAAAATGAAGTCTAGAGAAGAGCATTTCATTAAACATTGAACTACAGGTATATAGTCATTATGTTTTACTTCACCTCTTAGTGATGTCTTAATTATTTAATGTATGTAATAAATCTGTTATTATGAAACAAGTTATGACTGTGTAAATGAGTATCTTTAAACAACAAATAGAATTTTTGTAATTTAGAAATTTTAAAAACTAAATTATGTGCAATTTACATGTTTGCATAAAATTTGTAAAGTTGAGTGTTGATTATTATATTTAAAAATAAGTATTAATTGAATTTAAATTTGGGCTCTGTTGTTAGCTGTAACCTTATAGTAACATAAAAGGACTCCCGATAGATAAGAGCATAAGCTTTGCTCAGTAAAACACTGTTTAATTAAAAAAAAAATGTATCTATTTTTTCCCCTGCTGTACCGAAACCATGACATCAAAACTTGAGGTAAGAAGAAAAAATTCCATTAAAATTTTAAGAAGGCACAGAGATACATTTATATAAACACCTCCCCAAATTCAGTATTGATATTTTTCTCCAATATTTGTAACACTGCAAACAGTGCGCTTCTGTGCTTGGTGCAATATTTTCTCTGCTGTGTGCCTAACCTCTCCTTTCCTTATTACATCAGTCTTCAGTGTGTCCCGTATCTGGCCTGTGTTCATGTTTACACACACTTTTATTTCCACACAAATGACATTTTGGGAAATGATTGCAATGCAGTATGTGTACATATCCGGAACAGCCAAAATACCAATCCATTACAACCCTACTCAGAATTAAATTGAAATAAAATTGAAATGTAAAATACAAATTCTTTATATTGCATTAAATATTTACATTAAACTATATTAATTTCTGTCAATTACCAACGATTATCACAACCTCTATACTGGCATATGCAATCAAAGAGCTGCTCCTTTAAGGGACAACAGCCACATACAAATGGGATTAAAGCATGAAAGAGATTCATTGGGATTGAGACTGGGATTATGACTGACATGCAGAAGGTCTGGACGCAGATTAACGTTCCAGTTCATCCAGCATTAGAATTACCTTGCAACAGAATCAATTCAATGTCATTCGACGACAAGTCAAGTACAAAATTTTAGTCGTTTTGAGTTCTATCGCACAGTCCAAGCTTTGCTACATAAAAAACCTTTCAAAACGCCTGCTGAATGAATGTTTAGTGGAAAGAGACCAACGTGTCCTCGCCACGGGTCAAGTACTGACGATTGTGTGACAGCCACATATAAGAGTCAAGTGCAGACAAAAGAAGTGCAGGAGTTTTCAAGGCTACTTGTTAGTGACATTGAGCTGGTAAAGTTGGTGAAAGCACAACACAAAATGTAGCAAGTGGAATTATTGAGGGGGAAAAAATCTGCTGATTGAAAATGTTAATGGGCAAAAAATGCCAAATATCGCCAAATTTATTGGCTTGAATCCACTCATTGTAAGTCACATTGGATAAAAGCATCAGCCAAATGTAAAAGTTTAAGGCCACTTTTTTAAATCTGTGGGAGGTTTTTTGCTTCTTTTATCACTCACCAGCTAGGCATAGAAAAGCAATAGCATTAAAAGCACCACAATCTGAGACACATGCGGTGCAGGATAAGTTACACACTGATGTACTCAGGACTTTATTCACTAAAATAAAACTTACCTGTAATTGCTGCCTTAAATTTTAAAGGTACAACCTGCTGTGATAGCCCTTGCACTTTTACAACCACTTTGTATTTAACTACTGAAGACGAACATTTATCTAGAAAATGACTGCAGTCATATTACTAAGTGAAATAAATGGAAACAAAGATGTTATGACATTATATATCATGTTATGCGATTAAATATATATATATATATATATATATATATATATATATATACAGTACTGTGCAAAAGTCTTAGGCCACTAGTATTTTCACCA
>JAUMHE010000068.1:11404072-11426074 GCA_032359235.1 Enteromius mattozi | reverse complement strand
GTGCACGTTGGATGGGTTAAATGCAGAGCACAAATTCCAGGTATGGGTCACCATACCTGGCCACAAGTCACTTCACTAAAGTAAATAAAGAAAAAAGGATTGTGCTATTTGCATATAAGTAAATTCTCCACCTGGGGGCGCTAATTGCCAACAAACGGAAATTGCTGGTACGTCTATTAAGTATCAAAATTTGCACATGAAATAGCTTGCTACACTAAAGCTTGAAAGAAAATAATAAAGTTTTATATCTGTAACATAATGCATGTGCTATACTGTCTAAGATTAATTATCTGTACATAGGCTACTGTGAGGCGCCTGAGATGATTGACTGAAATTGACCGATTGACGGTAAATAGTCGTTGGCACAAATCTTGCTTAATCCACTGTGTAAATATAGGTTTTATCTGCAGCACAACAAACCAGAAATTAAATAAAGGACTTTGAACAAACTTCAGTATGCCATGAGCTTCAATATAGCTCTGGGTTCATGCACGTCCTGACCTGCAGAATGTTAAAGTTGCTCAAAAAGGTTATCTGATAGACTTTTTTTCCCCTGGGTATTATTTAATTTTTGCAGTTAGTAGAGCTGTAACAGCAGATTTTATATTATTTAATATTTCATCGCCTCTTTTTGTCAAGGATAGTGGCCAGATTGACTGAAGGGAGAGTGATTTTACTGTAAGCATGATGATTCATTCCCACACCAGACATCCTCCTCCACACATTAGCCAGAAAAAAACCATCAGTTCCACTGACTCATTCTGTCAATCAGAACTGGTCTTTTAGATTGGACATTTAGCTATTTACATGCACTCATATTTTCTACATCACAGTTCTGTTCCTGTTGTTATCAGTTAACTGATGTAGACTATATTGAAAGAGAAGCGCATAAAAATCTTAGGCAAGGTAAGCTGGTAATGCTTCCATTTAGAGTTTCAATACGAGATTCTAAAAGTATATAGTCAAGGTACACATTTTAGGTCATACTGTACATGGTGGAAATATACAAGTAGGCCTAAATTGGTCTTCTTGTGAGTAGGTTATCACTTCATTGTAATACTTCTAAATTTTAAATGTGCTTAAGCCATAATTAGTAGACTTAACATTTAACTAATGATCATAATCCATATGCTAACTATTCCCTCTAGAATTCCCTAGAATTAATTTAACAGTTAAGATGTGTGGTTATTAGCTGGTTATTAGTGGTTGATAGCTGTTGGCATGTGGAAAACTTTTTTATATTATGAATGTTATCTCTGCTGTTAGAAAACAGATCCTAAGTAAATGTTAGGGAGGACTTAGCAACTGCACATTTGATAAATGTTATCTTTATAACACAGGACAGTTAAAGGATTAGGTGAATCCAAAATGACCTTTGGCAGATATAGTAAGTACGGTAGTTTGGTTATATTTTGTTTTGTTGCTTTATCATTATAGGAGTTAAAACTTAAACTGTTCATTAAACGAATGAAAAAGTATCTCATACAAATATAGCTTTTTACACATTGGCAACAATCTGCTTGCCTTTTCCACTGTGTAAATTATACAAGCTTTGTCTCGTGCAACAAATGAATAAATTAATAACATTCAACAATTGTTCTTATTTTAATAGTGATATATTCAAATTTTAACCATATATATTACACTTTTCTTCTTTCTGTATTGTTTTTTATCTGTTTGTAAGCAGACACAAATTTGATATCTCTTGAATCAGTGCAATAAATACCTTTTATGTAATTAATCTTAAATATTCAGTTTTACATCATGTTTGTTCTTTGATTTAGATTTTTCAAAATCCTTTAAAAACTTTGTGCTAGTTTCCAGGTTTAAATGATATGTCGGACCCCACTATTGTCATTCACACTATAGTATTCACTTACCGATATTTGTTTAAAACAGCAGTCCACTTGCACTCTTACACTTTTCAGACTCTCCTATTCTTTTGCAGAGGCAATTATTTCATTAAAATATTCTGGGGCCTATAAATAATTTGATACCTCTATTAATTGCTGAGTGCCCATAGATGGTTGTATTGCTCTAAGCAGATGATGGAAACGTGCTCTTGCTGCACATTGAGCGCTCTGTAAGCCTCTGGATGAACATGTGCAGATGGGGTGCTCTGTATTACTGGTGTGTTAGTGCTGGGCTACAGATGGACGAGTCAGTTGACACTGTTATGATTTTAATGTATTCTCAGTTTGGCTCTGCATCTCATAACAGTTTGTTTGGTTCACATTTTGGCAGAGGGTCTAAAATGCCTAAAAGATGCACGTGTGTGGTATAAGAAAAGGATTTAGCTCTCATGTTCCTGTTTCTATGATTTTGGCTGTTACTATGACAACACATGTTGTGTGGGAGAGTCAGAGTCAGAGGTTGAGGAATGATCAGATGGCTAGACAAAAACGACCAGACTACCTACCACTCACTCGTTCATCCATCCGTCCATTTTTCAGTAACTGGCAAGGTCAAGAGAGGAGCGATGCTCATCTGTCGATCCATCTGATCAACTTTATCTCTGCTAGCTTGTGGAAAATCCAGTGAAGGAGTAAAGATCTGGGTCTACAAGTTTGATCTAGCTTGCACACCACTGAATGAATTGTAAATTGATGCAAATTGTATTTAATGTAAATTAAATCAATTGAATTTCACTGTCACTCACCGTTTTTAAAGGGTTACTCCACCCCAAAATAAAAAATGTGTCAGTTTACCCGCATGCCATTCCAAACCTGTAAAAGTTTTGTTCGTCTTCGTAACACAATATAAGATTTTCTCGTAGCTTCATAATGTTACAGTTTAACCACTGATGCAAGTTAAACTGTCCTGACTATGCCTTTCATACTTTATATTTCAGAGGAAAAGTAAGCCACATTTGTAACATAAGCTCAGAATGGAATTGACGAATGAGGATAGAGTGATACTAAATACTAAATCACAACAATATTACAGCAAGTTGCCACAAGGTCATTTTCACTACAGTCGAAACAGAAGATAGCGACAGTTGCATGTTATTTTTTGGCTTTAGAAGAGTCAAAAATTCTGTTACATACAGCACCTTTAAATAAGCTGTGTGCCAAATGACACACTATACTATGCTGCACTTAACGTAGCTTATTTTGCCAACAAAATCCAACTTTCTCACATAGGCCTAGTACCTGGACAAGTGTTTATAGAAATATTTTGGCTCGCAAAAGATTAAAAATACTTTTTATTGAGTCATCAAGCTTAAAAAAAATAATATATTTTTACATTTTATCCCGCTTTGTTTTTTCAGTTCACCAGTTGATAATGTAAACACACAACTAATTGTCACCCGTGACATCATGGTGCAAGAAGACAAGTAGCACTGTGTGTGTGTGTGTGTGTGTGTGTGTGTGTCCAAAAATGGACACAGAACCCCCATCAGATGAGATCTGGCTAATATCAAACAAAAGGTATAGCCATGTTTTTTACCGTTACCCTGTGACATACTCTACAGACCCCACACTCAAACTCTCTTGGTCAGTGCACTCTCCTCTTGTTTTTGTGTGTTTGTTATGGAATGTTGCTTAGAGACTAAAGAATATGAAAGTAATAGATCAGCATGAAGACACACAGACTAGTGATACAGACCGAGAATTTATGAGAGTGAGTTTTAGGCAACTCTAGTTTGTTTGATTTGTCTCTGGTGTTTCATATTCTTGTCTTGACAGTAACATCTGTCTCTTTCAAGATCTGCAATCTATGATAAAACTTTATTGAAACACAAGACATACAATTTATAAGAATTATGTAAGAAGCAATAAACAAGTCTTACTCATTACAGGAATTTTCTTGAAAAAATATCCATAATGCTCAAAAGCTATTGCTTGTGAAATCTTGTTAGATAGTCTATTTATGCCTTAATAATTTTTAAAATATGATTTAGTATGTTTTTGCATAATACAAATTATATATATATATATATATATATACATATACTGTATATATATATATATAATTAAAAACACAAAAACAGTCTGGGTCTGTAGAACTTTATTTACAGAATGAACAATTTTGGTTTACTACAAGTCAAAATGTTGTTGTCATTCTGTGATTTTTATGCCTTCTTACACTGCAGAACTGAAGGGCATTTATTAGAACCTGACCTTTGACCTGCACAAGACATTTTCTAGGAGAAACGTCAAAAACAAAAAATATCACATGGAAAGATTTTTACATATTTTAGTTAATTCTCAGATAATGGGGAATAAATATAAGATGTACATTTTTTATAGCTTTGATCCATATGAAAAATGACAATATACTGTATACAACATACTGTACTCTTTGTACTAAACATACAACACAAAGATGTTTAAAATTCCAAGAAAGCACTTGTGGGGCAATAGATATATTTTTTAAACTGGGGGGAAAAAAATCTAAATTATGCCAAATATTTATAGTATTTAAATATAAAATACTTAATATATCAGCCAGGCCATATTGTGAATAAGTTAGTTAAACTGTGCAAATCTTAAACATGAGAAGTTAATGTTAATAAAAAGTGTTTTAAAATTGAAAAGTAGCAGCACAACCACTTTACAAAATAAAGCTGTGTGTGTGTGTGTTTGTTGAGGGTCATGGCTGTCAGTTTGCCTGGGTTTTGTACCGAATGATGTTTACAGCTGGCATATTAACCCGACTCTAGAGCATTGCTTTAGTCTCTCCAGAAGTTGCTTCTCTCTGCTGACCCTTCTTCTTGATTCGGTAGATGACAATGATCAGAAACAGAACTGGAAGGAGAGAAAAATTCTCAGTTTGCTTCTTTTTAGTCTTAAATATTAATAGAGCAAATTTAAACATATCAGACTTACCGATGAAGCCGAATATTCCTGCCAGGATGCCGATGGTGCCGCTCATGCCCAGCTTCCAGCTGTGAGCTGCTGGCTCGATGTAACAGTAGCCCAATTTAGTGCAGTTACATATACGCACTAAGAAAAAAAGAGAGAAAGAAATTTCGGATTAGATGTTAGAACATCATGCTATATGTTATATATGAAATAAAGAGAAAAAATAGTTTACCATCAAACTTTTGAGTGATACCCATCCCAGCTCTGTCTTTGATGTTGATGGGAACAATGGCATTCGTATCGCTTGAGGGCTTCTTCTTCAAAATTAGCTGCGCCGAGGTTCCTGCAGATACACAGGTTAACATAGAAATATGAATAAATTAAATGCAACAATCATACTGTGTGTGTAAACCCCTTTTTATTTTTACTGAAGATCTGCTCACCATCCAGAGGTTTGAGCTCAAAGTTTAGTGACTTGTGGTTAATGGAGAAGGTGAAAGGCTCTCCGAAGGGGTCGGCGTCCTTATCTACAGCAGTGAGCGTCAAGGGGGTTATGTCCTTTATGCAGATGAAGCCCTGGGTCTTCTCCAGTTTAGGGTAGTTGTCATTCACATCCAGCAGATGAATATCCACCTTCATCTCAGCCTCCTGCTTGTCTCCCTCTGAGAGGAACAGAAATATATTGTAATATTTACCAAATGACACTCACCTGGAGTGACTGGAGCTCTGTTGATTTCTCACCTGTCTCGTAAGCCATGACTGTGAGAGAGATCTGCTCCACCGTCTCTCTGTCCAGAGCAGCTTTAGTCTTCAGCTCTCCAGAGTCAGCATCCAGCTCCAACCAATTATGTTCATCATCTTCCATCTTAAACCTGACAAAAAAAAAACATTTATATGCAGGAATCACATAAAAGGCATTTAGGAATGCTATTAAATCAAAAATTCTTAGACCACTTAGAAAACAATCATATCTGTTGTTCCACTTAAACCTAAAAACAATGAATATAAACTAAGTATACCCCCAAAAGAAGAAAAATTAGATTGGTCACTAATTGACACTGATTATGTGGACTCTTGAGCTTCAATCAAAAGGCCAGATGTTCCAGATGCTCCACTGAAGCACAAGATGTTCTTTGGATCATCTCGAATCATTTTGGAGAACATCAAATTTTACACAAACTCAGATTTCATGCAGTTCAAGTGCTTCTGTCACTAAAACATTCTAACATTTTATGTATGTTTTCAATTCAACTTTTCATGTAAATAGTTATGCTAATCATACAATTTGCTATTTATATTGAATTATTAATTTAAAGTAGTCGCTTCGTTGGTGGTCTTTAACATTTGTACCCCAGTGTATGTCAAAGCACCAATAAACCTGACAACAATTATATTACTAAAATAAAATAAAATAAAATAAAATAAAATCTTTTGCTCAGTATAAAGCAAAAGATCATGTTTTATTTGTTGTTCTAAGTAACCAAGGTGGCATTGCATAAAATGTTACTAGCTTAGACAGAATTGCATTATATTATGTTGTTTTTTCATCAGATTCAACATATAACAGCTGGAAGAGATGCTCTTCAATAAACTTCAGAAGTAGAAATATCAAAGCACTTCGAACAATCACATCTCATATATGATCTGATTATGTAGGAGATACAATGCATTACTTGATAGTCTTTCCCTCTGGATCCTTGGCTTCAGCTTTCATTATTACGGTTCCAACCGTGATGTTTTCTGGGACGTTGACATTAAGAGTTTCCACTTCAAACTCTGGAGGCTCATCCACATCCACCAGCTGGATGACAACATATGTGGTGGCATTCTCATTATACTCCACTCCTTTGATCAGGGGCTCGGGATTACGGGCATCGATCTGAAGGTTGAAGACGCTCTGGAGCTCGTAATCCAGTGGCTGAAGATCGAGAGAATAAAAAGGTAAAGAAATGCAAAAAGCACAAAACATTTTTCCATTTCTACAGGTGTCTTGTTACCCGAGCGATGTAGACTCTGCCCTCTCCAGTATCTTCAATAACCTCAATGGCTAAGAGGTTATGTGGGTCTCCAGCAGTGATGTGATACTCCACCCTAGAGCTTCCTGTTCCTGGGTCATCTGCATCTGTGGCTTTGATGGTGAGCAAAGCGGTTCCCAACTCAGCTAGTTCAGGAACACTGTGGGTCCCATACTGCAATAGAGAAGAATGTGGTTATGAATCAGAGAATTCAATAATCTACAGGGAATGTCATTTATGTAATTAGTAAAATAAAGTATATACATCTTTTTTCTCGAAGACAGGGATCTCGTTATTGATGTCGATGACCTTGATGATTGCTTTACATTCCGTGGTGTGAACTGCAAACAAGTTAACAAGTTAAAGAGCGCATTCTTCAAAAAACTCTTCATTTTTATTTAATAAGTGTTTAGGATGTGTTCACCTTCATCAGTCACAATAAAGGTGAGCTCATACTGAGGCACCTGTTTCCTTTGGAAGTTTGTATTTGCCACTTTGATTTCACCATTGACTTGGTCGATGGTGAACATTTTGCTAAACGGCTTGGTAGGCTTCTGGTTTACAAGTGTGTAGACTAATAATGAGTTCAGAGTGTTCTCCTTATCACTATCATGAGCAGGCAGAACCCCGATTGGATTACCTAAACAAGCAAATAATTGAACATTTCAACATCAAAATTGAAGGAAAATGATAAAACAGTTAATGAAATACTAAAATAATAACGCGCTTGGTGTAAATTGATGTAATGTGAGTGTGTGTGTGGTCCAGGTAAACCCTATGTTGTGGGGATCAAATGTTGGGGATGTTTGGTCCCCGAAACAGGGTTAATAAAACCTGATTTTTTTCTTTTTAACCATGTGGGAACTTTTTTTTTATCTCCATGAGGTAACAAGCTTATAAATTAGACAAAAAAGTTTTCTGTAGGTTAGGGGATACAGTTTAAACAGTATTATACAGTTTATACAAATCATTATGCCTATGCAAAAAAACAAAACAACCGTGTGTTTGTGTGTTTATAAAGGGTCTCAGATCATTACCTATGGGCTCATTCTCTTGCACCTCAAACACAGCTTCATCACACACAGGAGGGTTATCATTCACATCCTCCACCTGCACATGAATCTCCATGGGTTTTTCCAGCTCAACATCCTGTTCATCTACTGCAAAGACCACCAAAGTGTACTAAAACACACACACACACACACGCATGCATTCATGTCAGGCTTAAAATCAAACACTCAGTTTTACACAATGAGTGAAATATGTTGCAGCCCCGCATGTACTTTACAGACTGGCATTGCCTGTTTTTTTCTTTCAGTTTTGTTTCCCAAGCATTTCTGTTTACCATATCTTTCTCTTCTCTATCCAGAGGAGCGGTGACATGGATTTCTCCATCTTCATTGATGGTGAAAGGAAAGGAAAGTCTTTCTTTCTGTACCAGCCTGTACAATGCTGTGGGATCATTGGCACGGACCTATGACAGACAAATAAAGAAATGAATACATTAATTTATAGTAAATAAATAAATACAATTAAAAATAATGTAATGAATTATTTAAAATTATATGAATAAAATCAAAAGTAGCACTGCCTTGGTTTTAGATCCAGACTTACTGTGGTAAGGTACATAGGGTATTTCGCTTCCAAATTTTCTTTGATGTTGATTGGTCCAGGGCTGACCCAGAGGTTTTGAATGATAGCTATGTTGACCCGTGTCGTGCTGCTCAGAGTGTTTGGAGCTCCTAAATCCTCAGCGCGAACAATCAGTGCATAGTCTGGATCTTGAAGAAGATTCACTTCTCTTCTTTCTGCTCATGCCAAAATAAACACTGATGACTGATTCTGCGGTGATCAAATAATGATTAATGAAACACTGATTCATATGGAGTCCTTTGGAAATATTGTCCTTGGTGTAGGAAACAACGTAACTCAATGTAAGTTATTAATTTCAAAGTTATTTAAATTAAACTATTGTTTATTAACTGTTTATCAAACCCACAGTTGTGGGTTAGTTCTTAATCAGTTTATCCAACTGCTTTCAAAATGATTCAGTTTCAGAGGTCTAGAAAAAACCACAGGCCATCATCACCTGCAGGTCGTCGACTGCAGCCGTTTTCATTAAACTGTAGTCTATTAAATGAACTATTGATTTAAAATAAAAGATTTATAAAAGCATTAAAGCTTTATGAAGGAGTTTTTTGAAAGCACCCATCAATATTGATTTTAGAATCAGCACAGATGTGATTCTGTTTTTCATGTCCATTTATTTACTTATTTGACAGGTCACTGTGGTGTTCACCTCTAAGTGGTGAGGTTCAGTCAATAAAATATCATTCCCCAGCATGATACAAATAAACGAATTGAAAGGCCTGCACATTTCTGTTCATCACATGGTGTTCATTGATTTGAGCTGGTAATGTGGACGCTGAATGGTGAAGCAATCTGGGTTAAATCCAGCCTCATTTCTGAGACCACAGTAATCTGCACTGATGAGGGCTGAACTGCTTGAGCACAGTTAATGACTGTGTTCTTATTTACAGCACGTGGCACATTCCACGCACCAGAGTGAATGTAATCACAGAAGTGGTCATTCATAGACATTAACAGCAGTTTAATCTGAGTGTAATCAGTACCGTTCATTTCAGTCTAATTTTGAATAACATGTTCTGTCCTCGCTCATGCTCAAAGAGGATCACAAACAGAGGAGACCAGATACTGCTTTCATTTGGCCTATTTATACATTTCTCAATCAAAGTACTGTTATTCATAGCGAAATGCTAAACAAGTCTCTGAGTCTGGCATGATTATGTACACAACATAAACTGCTTTTTCATCATGGAATCTATGGAAGCCTGTTTTCACCACAGAAATTAAAAAAATAAAAATGTAACTGAACTCTGAATTGCGAGATATTGACCAAATGACCAAATTAAAAAAACTCTGAATTGTGAGATATAAACAAAGGATTGAGTTCCAGTTCTGATTCCAATTCCAAGTTTACATCACACAATTCTGCTTTTTTATTCTTTTTTTCCTCTGAATTTTAAAGTTAGATCACCCAATTAAAAAAATGGGACATTGGTCACACTTTATATTAGGTGATCTTAGTGACTATGTACTTACATAAAAAATAAGTACAATGTTCTTATTGTGGTCATATTGTATCGCAAAACACTTTTGCTGCTATTGAGGTGGGATACGGGGACAGGTTTGGTGGTATGGGTAGGTTTAAGGGTGGGTTAAACTGTAAGGCATAGGTCAACGGTGTAATTATGAGTATAATTACAGAAATTAAGTACAGATGTAATTATGCAGGTATTTTTGAAAGTATAAGTACAATGTAAAAAACTGTATGAACACAATAAGTGCATTGTATTAAATTATTGATTTAAATGTAGGTACATAGTAGGTAAGGCCACCTAATATAAAGTGGGACCAGGACTTTTCCCCCATAATTCAGGTTCACAATTACAGATTTATGTCTTACAATTCAGAGAAAAATGTCTGAATTTTGAGAGATAAAAGTTGCATTACAAGGCTGAAGTAAGCTTCTATATAAAACTGTTAAACCAACTGTATGGGTGTTATTATTTGAAAATTTCAAAATCATTATGATGGTAAGTTTGGTGAATGGGTAAAAAAAATCTGTGAAAAGGGTGGATGTCTTTATGTCTGCAACAAATAAACATTTACAACTATCCTCTGTAATCACAACAATGCCACAAAAATAAAACTACATAGAGTTGCATGTGTGTTTCGGTATGTTCTCACCAGCACGTTCGATGCATGTGTAAAAGGGGTTGTTCTCCAGAGGCATGTTGCTCTTTGGAATACAGTAGTCCTCAAACTTCTTTTTCAGGACATCTGGACTGCCCCGGACCTCCCCGCGGCTGTACGTTACAGTGGGCCTGGCCTTCAGAAACTTTGCTCCTGCAAAACAACAGAAAGACACACGTTCATTTTCTTTTAAAGAGAAATGATGGTTTTTCCTTGTATATTTCTGTTCCAAATGCGTTGACATACCTTCCTCTGTTATAAAGATCTCTCCATTATCCCGGTTAATGTCAAAGTAGAAATCATTTCCAGGATTTGGGATTTGGTTCACAATGCTGAATCTAAGTTGGGCGTTTAATGTGTTGGGATCGTCTGCATCGGTAGCAAACACCTGCAAGAAGGGAACTTCTGCAAGCACACAATATTAAAAGTAGAGTTAAATGTGTTCATTTTAATTTCAACAGAACAGAATTTAAAGTTTAAATGTTTCAATTTGATGTTGTGTATGTTTCTCACCTGCAGGTGAATGCTCTCTAACATGGCCACTGTACTGACTCTCACTAAAGACAGGGTTATTGTTATTGACATCCACAACGTGCAAGACAACAGTGTAAGGCCCATCAACAATTTCACCATCTGGAGAAAGTGCTTCAATCTGAAGAAAAACACAGTACATATATTCAGATATGTTTGTACTGGAATTTACATTTAGATGTCAACACATGTTTTTTCCCCATTAATTATATAAAATTATTTTATATAATTATTATGACAACAATGGAATGTTTATACTTTTGAAAATAAAATTCTTTTCACATAACAGATTAATTTAAAATGAACTACTGAATGCAATCCAGTAAAATAGAGAAAAATACATAGTGAGCTATATTAAAAATACAGACTTTCCACATACAACATTTTAATGTAAAATCATATTGCTAAATATAATCCATGGTCATGTTGTACATCAACAGTGTGCTTTGTGCATGCTAGAAAAGTAATGAATGTAGGGATTTAGTATCTTCTTAAAGACCCATGTGCTTGCATGTCATGAGTGACATATCATAGTACAATACTAAATTACTTCTAGATGGTGTTTTTTCTCAGGGCTCCATTCCAGAGGTTGCTCCAGGAATAGCCAGCCATCGGAAGAAATACTGATCTTTCCTTCGGTCTCTCCGCTTACATGGTATGTCTCTGCTTCCTCTGTTGATGTAAACTGAACAAAAAAAAAACAGTTTAGAAGATTTTCATAAACATTCAAAATATTACTGACAACAGATACTGAAGATGTTGTAATAAAAATATAAACATTATGTCTGTCTTCATAGCTAACCGTCTGTCAAAACTAACCGTTAAGATAAAAACAGAGCCTGCGATACCTGGTAAATGGGATAAGGCACAGGTGTAGCCTCTGGTACATCTAAATCTAGATTTTCTAATGGCCCCTTTTTGTCCTCCAGACCAATCCCATGAGCCTAAGACAGAGAGAGAGGGAAAAAAATGCAGCTATATGAAAAATAACACCCTAAGTCGCTGTATTTAAAATCACCATTATAGATAAACATATGGCCAACTGCTATATTGCCTGTCATCAATCTAGACCGTCATGAACAACATCAGCGGCCAATGTTCTTTCTGAAAAAAGAGATTTCTCTGCATAATAATTAAAACCCTATATTTGACCATACTTAATAAATAACTAAATAAAGATGTTAAATTACTAAATTATTGTCTTACTGCAATATGAACAGTCATTTCTTTAATATCAAGTCAATAATCCTTTGAAGGTTGCTGAATATTTTCCCATTTCTGTCGATTATTTATGTAGAACAAATCCTTTAACTTTCCGAATGAATCCAGATTATGTCTGTGTGTCTTTGACTGATTAATGGAGTGTGGGCAGAGAAATGGACTTCAGCATAGTTACTCATTTATGGACTGAATAAAAGATCTCAAGGACACTACAAGGTCGCCGAGTTACTCACACACAAACACACACACTTACAATGCTGACGAGAAGGGTCAAGTGTAGCAAATGTGCACCTCTCATGGTCCCAGGCAACAAAACCTCGTGGAAAAGGAATGAAAACCTGTGAAACAGTGCTTTTAATTAAAAGGACCTTTATCATAGTTTGTGCAAAAGCAATTATAATTTACAGCAGTGACATTTATTTGCCAAATAAGTTTATTAGATGACTATTTCCTGACATGACGGCCTCTGCTGTGCAAACTGAGCGATAGTGAAGCCACATGGTGTGACAAAAGCATAATTACAAGTTGCCCAGTCATCTGCTTCTTTAACGTTAAACTTCAGTGATTATTAACAAAATGTACTATTCAACCAGTCCTGAGTAACATTTTAAAAATGTACAAATATTTCAGCAATAAAAAAAGATGATTTTCTTTCTTATGTGTGTGTGTGTACAGGAATTTTCTGTTAGTTATCAAAATAATTTGCTCATATTTGTCAGTCCCTCTGTGCATCTCATATTCATAAAAATAGCGCAGGAGTGGCATTTGATGGTGACATCATGACTATCGTCATGTTGCGCTGTGTGTTTGTGTGTGTGTGTTTTATGTGAATCGCAGCCCATAAAAAGGTTATTTAAAGGTCACTTGGCATTCAAGTGTGGGCGGCGCCTCCTGTGCCAGACAGCGCGGACTATGTGCGCATGTGTGTTTTTGTGTGTCACTGCTGGATCACAGTTTATCAGATTTTACAATGTCTGTACTGACAGTTATATTACAAAGCCTAGACGTTTAAATATTAAATATTTACGTACTTGCAAATCCACACATCTGAAAAGAGGAAGGGGTGAAATGTTGAAATGAAATTAATAAAATGTCTGATATTTTGTAACTAGCATTCAGTGAAACAGTATAGTGCTTTTTCAGGGTCTTTTCAGGATTCAGATTATCAATACAACATCAGTTCATTCTAAAATGAAACTTTAACTTTGTCATTGTCAGATTTTGCTTTGTAAAAGCTTTCTAAGTACTGGTTTCTCAGACATTTCATAGTCACATCATTCACTTAAAGGAAACATGGGACTATTAGTAAATGAAAGTAAGTTGCAGACCGTGGATCAATAAAGGATGTTGTTTAAAGGTGTGTTTCTCTACTTCAGGCCTCAATAATCATATTTATCTATATAAACAATAAACAGATTTATCTAGAAATGTTTATCTGATCACACACATTATGTGTGTGAAGAGATAAAGATCTCTAGATAAACCTGACTGTGTTAGTTGCAGTTTGGGTCGGTTAAGAGTAGATTGACTGTGTCGGCAGTTTAATGAAATATTGTATTGAAATAAGCTGTTAGGTTTTAGTGCTTTACTGATACTGCAATTTTATTTCGGTTATATCGGTCAGATCTATTGTGAAAGACAGACACGCCTTGAGACAGATGTGACACAAGGTGACATTGAAGTTAATGTGACCTCTGATAAGCTACTTTAGTTCTATTGCTTAAAACCCTTGATCGACACAATAGAAATTGGTTGATATTGTAGCGTTTTTTTAAATCTTTGTGTCAACATATTTAATGAATGGATGTTCTGGTGCATCAGCTGAAATCAATACCCATGTTGTGTTATAAATATCAGCTCAACCAGGAGCAGTTAGAAGAATGAAAGTAAAGCAATTTAATCTTCAAGCACTAGTTGCTGAAAAAAGACCCACTGAAGTAATCTTTGTCAGGGTTTGAAATTTTTTGCTGTGATTTAAATTAAAACATGGATAACAAGATATACAAATACAACAATAATGCATTACGATTAGGCTAGATGGCGCTGAACAGGTAAAGTTTTTAGTGACAAGGAACAAGAGGCCCAGACTTGTGACCTCTGATGACATTCTGACAGCACAAGATCAAAAAACATAATACATATACATTCATCTAGCAAATATGCTCAGAAACATGTTCGCACGTACGATGCAAGTTTCGATATCTTTAAAGGCCCTTCCACATAAACTGGTTAACACCCTTCTGAACGCACCGAGCAAAGTCAAACAAGATCATAAGCTAACGTAGGCCTCGAAAGCAAACATTTCAATGCAAATCACATATCGGTATCTAATAAAATCAGCTTAAACTCGATAAACTATAAGACTAAACTATAAGAGTATATAAAAGAAAGGATAAGAGACACAGACCTGTCAGCAGAGCTCCTCTCCTCAAAAGACTGAGCGTTTCAGTCTTGAAGTGCTTCCTGCTTCAGTCAAAGTTTAACTCTGCTTTATTGAGCCTAATGATTATCTACTGATTCACCGCTCAGGGGAGTGGACTGTAAATTTAAGGTTTTTTATAGTATCGTTTGGTGAATAGTGTACTGGATTGGTGAATGTGTTAATGTGTAAACATCAAGGGTTTAATTAAAAGGACACAAAATGAAAATACATCATAAAATTCCTTTGCAATAAAGGGCCTTGCTTCAGTAATTGCTAGGCAATATAATAAGGACAAAACCTAATACTGAGGACAAGCTTGGACAAAAAGGGATGTACCTGAAAACAAGATGTGTGACAGATGAAAATCACTGTATATTCATACAGAGCGTAAAGGTCACCTTCACACAGCTGTGTGCTCACAATCTTAAGTAAAACAGGCCTGCAATCTTTGATCCTTGATCTTTTGACAGACTCGGGCTTGGTTGTGCTCCATGTTTTGTCTCAGCAATAGTATTCAACAATGTATTCAAAAATAAACTTTATTTACTTAACCTTATTGTTTGGTTCCAAACCTGCAAGGCTTTTCTTTCTCCTGTGTAAAAAAAAAGACGATGTTGTTTTGGACCCCATTCACTTTGGCTCTATTGACAATGTCATTTTTAAAATACAACCACAGAAGAAAATTTTGATGAAAGAATGATTTGAAACATCAGTTTTTACAGGTAAGAGTGCAATACTTACATAAAAAAGCAAATATGGATATGAATACTGTAAAATATTAACTTCTGAAAAATCTATTGTAATCACTTCCTGTAAAAGTGACCCTTTCCATGTAAATGTCTCAGGTTAAAGGCACCTTGAGTGGTAGTTTCTCAAGAATTTCCCATGGTTTTCCACTGACTAATTATTATGCAGCCGTATCAGCACAATGGAGAATAAGAGGGTAAAGGTTAAGATTAGGAGCGAAGATACTTACTGCAGGCACTGGTACTGAAACAGAGAAACCTGCTGCTGCCACTGCGATCAACTACTGCAGGTGACCATGTTTCCAGTAATATTACAACACTGTTGGTGTAGATGGAAGTTTCTTTCATCGAGTCCAGCTGTTTCATGCATAGTGGATCTGACAGGTAATGGCCTCAAAATGAGCAACGCCTGACAATCTGCCACACTCCATGTGTACTCACAAACAAACAGGCAACAGCTGCCTAATTGCTTCAGTCTTACAGTTTTAACACATCTTCTACATTCATAAACATTTATTATCATTCACACAGAAGCGATCACACATCATCTGAATGTGTCATTTCATTTGTCCTTCTCACCTTTGAAAGGAAGGTAGGAGGAGTGTTTCTGAATAACAGGAACAAATGTGTTGTTGTATTACACATGAGTATCACACACATATCCACCAGCAGGCTGAGGCTGTAATGAAAGATGCTCAAATATGTCCGTTAAATGTGAGTTTTCTTTATTTGTAAAATAAATAGATTAATATAATGATACTGTAAATTTCTCAGTCTCAGTAGTTAATGATGAATAATTCTTTGCTCTTTGACTTTTTGGTAAATCTCTAAAAATAAATGGTTATTTGGAGTATTAAATTAGATATTAAAGCACAGACTTTTAATGTACATTTAGACTTTACAGTATGCCTAATTGTAAACTGGTTAAAAACACACAATCAACATGTTAAAATGATCATTTGTACATAATGGACAGAAAACATGAATCTGAAACTGTAATCTCTGAATAATATGTTGTCATATGCACACCAAAGGAACAGCTGGTGTATGGTTTTATCTCAAGGTTTTGTGTTTATATGAATAATGCAATAATATATGAATGTAGACAATACCATATGTTTTTCCAGATGTGTGTACTTTCAAAAGGACCAAAGCATTTCAGATTTATCATACAAAACAGTATTTTATTTCTTTTGAATGCTATATGCTCAAACTGAGCAAATGCTGGACAAAACTTTTCACACACAAGGTACGACAAAGAGGTTCCTCAAATAAAAAGCAAATCCATCAGGAAAATCATATAAAAATAAAAGCACCACTTTTAGCGTGTTGGGGTTCCGACAAAAAACATTTTAGTATTTCATGGCTTTTGAAAAGGACGATGGGTAGAGCGTTCTGTCCTTCACAGAGGGAGCGAGAAGCCTGCTCTTCTACAGCACAGTCTAATATAGACATCCATAGCTTTTTTAAATAGCGCAAAATGGGGAAAAAACAAACACTTGAACAGATACTTTCCAAAATGTTTGCACCCGAACTTCATACAATACAATTCAAACTTTCAAAACCGTTCAAAGTCTCTGCACTACAGACTCATCAGGTCATGGCATGATTTGGACTTGAGTTTGAAGGCTGCCTGCTTGTTCTTCTTAGCAACCATTCGGTTAATGAAACGCTTGGCTTTCTTTGGGAGGCTCTCCCGTCGCTTTTGAAGAGAACCACGTCTGGTGAGGTTCTCTGTGCTGTCTCTTCGCAGACGGAGCTGGCGGATGATGCCCTCAAACATCGGCCAGACATTGTGTTGCATTGCTGCTGACGTTTCAATGAACTTACAGTCGAAGACAGCAGCCGACGAGCGACCCTCTAAAAAAAACAATTTTAATCAAATAATAAATAAAAATTCCCAATGATCTAAGGTAAAACAAAGAGTAGGCTACTTTATTAATCCCACAAGCGGATTTGCAGATTAAGAAGATGCTACTGATGGCGGTAACTTTAGGTTAAGAAGTAAAGAAGTTCAGAATCACTTACCACTAATGGACACTTCCCTGCAGCGAACCAGGTCACATTTATTGCCGACGAGGATGATGGGAGTTCGGTCGGCCTCACGTTGGCGTCGAAGCTGAATACGAAGATCTGATGCTCGAAGGAAACTTGAACGATCGGTTATGGCATAAACTATAATGAAAGCGTCTCCTGTCTGAAAACATCGCTCCTGTGTCCAGCTGCCCTCATCCTGATGGAAACAGAAATCAGAACACCTCAGAACCTCCAATCACTTAAAGTATATTAATATACACTTCTGATGAACTAAAGGTGTTACCTGTGAATCCCACGTGTCGAGTAGGGTAACGGTGGCCCTCTCACCGTCTACTGTTATTGTTTGCTCAAATACTTCACCTGAGAACATTAAAAAGGAGTTGAAGGTTATCAATCGTGGCCATGAAAATAAAAATGTACAAAAATAAAAGTTACAATCAGATCCACCATCTTACAGCGCCAATAAAAACTGCTTTATTTTAAGTTTTCTGAAGAGATTCATTTACACAACTCGAGCGGTTACACAAAGGCCAGCATTCCGTCAGACACGACCTTGAAGACGAATGCAACTTTGAACCTGTAGCCTAATAATATTAAATGGTCATTCATGTATTTGTCGAATTATTGCACTTAATATTAACGTTTAGTGTTCAGTAGTCCTAAATAGGACATACGCCTTTAAAAATATTTCCCTAAATATAACTTTGACAGTTTTACCCCAGTTTGCAACCTCCTGATATAAATTTTCAAAAATCATAAAAGGTAGATCTATCTCGTTTTCTCCCCAGCCTATATGTATCTAGCTATCTCCCTCTATGCATAGGCTACATATATCACATAATGTCTACCTTTATGTTCCTCAATCTATTGTTTCTAATTCTACACAATTCTTTCTAACTCTACGTGACCACTAGACTGTGCTACATGATTCCAAATTTAAAGAGTTCTTTCTTTTTAATTGCACCATAATGACGGGATAATGTTTCGTTTTGAACTTACCTCCATATAACTCGCATTCGCTCCCCATGCTGTCCGACGCTCCGGCGAATATACTAGCGAGCGCGGACTTCCCGACGCCGTTGTCCCCGAGCAGGACAACAGTGAAGGGTCCAACCGAAGCAGGGGTCGCAGACTCGGTGGAGAGAGCGGAGTCTGAAGAGGTGGACGAGCAGGAGCTGGACCTGGACATACCGATGTCGGGACGCGCGAAGCCATCGCTCAGCAGCTGCCCTCCGTCCGTCCCGCAGATGCTCCACCGGTGCAGGTGATGCTGAACGCGGATACTGTGGCGCCGCATGTTTGCCAGCAGGGTCATTTGCGCAGTTCGACAAACGACAAACACTCGGTTAAACGACGGGTGTCTCTTCGAATGTGACTGCACAAAGAACTGACCAACTAAATCAGACGCTCCAATAATAGATCCAGTCCCATCCAGCAGAAACCTGCTCAACAAGATCTAATTGCTCTTGGCTTCTTTATCTTCAATTAAGCACACCTGAGTGAGGATTGGTGCTGTTTGCCCTGGTAATCCCGTACGACTATATTTTGCGCAGTAATGTGCTTTGAGCTCTCAGTGCAGTTCATGGTTATATTAAGGTCTCGGTAGCAGCGAGGATTTCCTTGACGTCACTTTTCTCTCCCAATGAGCTGCAGCGGGTCTTTCCTTACAGCGCCCGATGGGTGTGAAATACAAGTTTCTCTTGTGCGCATCGAGACGTGATTCAAGACAGAAAACCCGAGTCAAGGAAAAGTGTTTCTAATTTGCATTAATTTTAAAACACATTTTTATATTAATACAATATTTGATTAATAATATCTAGACCACAAAACCAGACAAAAGGCTATTTTGTTTTAAAATTGAGATTTATGCATCATATGAAAGCTGAATAAATAAGCTTTCCATTGATGTATGTTAGGATAGGACAATATTTGGTCGAGATGATACTGTAATCTGAGGGTGCAAAAAAATCAAAATGTCGAGAAAATAGTTTTTAAAGTTGGCCAAATGTAGATCTTAGCAATGCATAGCCTATTACTAATCAAAAATTAAATTATGATATACTTACAATATGAAATTTATAAAATACGTTCATGAAACATGATCTTTACTTAATATTCTAATGATTTTTGGCATAAAAGAAAAATCGAAAAACTTTGACCCATACAGTAATATTTGGCCATTGCTACAAATACAGGCCTACCCATGCTACTTCTGACTGGTTTTGTGGTCCAGGGTCACATATGTTGATTTCCACTTTCCATCTCACAGTCCTTAATATTTTCTAACACAGTATAAAATCTTTATATAAAAATACACAACTTCATATTTCAAGTAGTGCAAGATCTTCATGTACTTGGGGTTCCTTGGCAACAAAAAGTTTGAAAGTCCCTCATCTCCAACTAACAAAAATATGTTCTTGCTTACATTCAAGTTATACGAACATTATTTCTAAATGTTCACAAATGTTAAGAGAAAATGCCATATGATATTATCATTGCAAACATGTTGGAAAGGTTACTTTTAAGTGTTTGCTGAATATTCCTTGTTTATTGGGTCTGTTTTGTCTGAAATGCTGCACAGGCTAACTGGATAAAATGAACTGATTGGCATTATTATTGTCAGTGACATTATGCAACCTTGATTAGTCTGTTAGTTAGCATAGTAAACCAGTTAAGGCTAGGTTAAAGCAGGACTCCTAGGTAGGACAGCAGATCCTATCTGGCCCTGTTCAGGACAACTAATCACATTTAGTACAGACAGACAAACAAAATAAAAGACATTCTCAGTCACTATTATTCGTTTTCTTGCCTGGTACAACAATACATACTAAATATACTCTAAATCAAGTTCTGCTAGACTTGTACTGCAGAATGCAAATCACAGTTTGAAACTCTGTAACAACTTGTGATCCTGTTTTCTGTCGAGACTTGCTTGCAAACACCACTCCAAAGGAGATCAATGTGGCCAATTCTGAACTAAATCAAAACTAAATTCTCATTAGGCTATATCAGTGTTATATACACTACATGCCGTGAAAACAAATCAAGGGTTCAGACAGAGTACACCACCACACATGCTCATGCTCTCCATTTCACAAGTGCACATAAACACATACCAAGATACAGATTACATTGACTCTGCTGCTCAATGAGAGACAAATGACAGATTATAATGAGTTATTAATGTAATTGCTGGATTATGATGACTGCTTCTATATTCAGGATTGATATAGATGAAGGGATCGGATGGATAAGAGAAATCACAGCAGAGTGCTGGATTACCTCTTTTATTCATTCACTTCTCTAAGAGCAGATCAAAAATAGGCCATTAGAGATCAGAGAGGGTCAGAGACGTAAATGGTGCTTTACGGATAATATGTATGAGTGATGCACCACCAACATAAAACTAAAGGCAACATGCTATTTTAGGTTGTGATCGCTGAAAAAAAAAAGTGTTAAAGCAACATCTGCAAAAAGGGATGTAAATGGGATAGTGCAACTTGTGTGTGGTGCTGCAGTAAAGCGTGGGTTGTGTTAGGTTAGTGCTATGGCCACGAGACCTGAGCTGACCACTGATCCTGAGGCAGTAACTGCAGTATCTAGGCCATGCGTCAGGAAAGAAGGGATGAAAAGGGATAAGTTAATTTGGTCTTGGAGAGCCAAAACACTACAAAGAGATAAAATAGCAGAGTGCCAAGTGTTAAAGGCCATTTTAAAGAATTTAAGACAAAATGATCAACTTGGATAATCGATGCATAATTTCAACTGCTTTATGTTAGGTTCGAGCCCTGGCAGGGACAGGAGACCTTTCTATGTGGAGTTTGCATGCTCTCCCCGTGTCAGCGTGGGGTTACGCCAGTTACTCCGGTTTCCTCACACAAGCCAAAGACATGCAGTCAGGTGAATGTCACAGTTTACTTTATTTTGCTATTCTCACTTACATAAATGAACTACACTCAACTTCTGCACCCACTAGTACATACAGTATACTATATCTCTCTCTCTCTCTCTCCATTAAACATTACATTAAAATTAAGAACTATCAATTTTAACATTTATTAGGCTTTAAAATAACTTATAATTTAAGTAAACTTAAAACAATCTTCACAAAAACCCATTATAATAAGTGTTATATTTAGCTAGGCTACCTGTGCCCCTCAGCAGAAAAATACAGAAATCGAATAAAATTATCAAACACTAGTTTCTAAACTAACTACAGGTAAATACTTACAGCTACATAAAAAGGTATTGATTTGGCCAACCCATTAACGCGCTAATTTTGACAGAACTAATATAAATATATATATATATATATATATATATATACACATACACACACAGTGAGGTCAATAAGTATTTGATCACCCCGTGATTTTGCAAGTTCTCTTACTTAGAAATCATGGAGGGGTCTACAATTTTCAGCATAGGTGCATTTCCACTGTGAG
>JAUMHE010000068.1:11385914-11403905 GCA_032359235.1 Enteromius mattozi | reverse complement strand
TGTCTCTCACAGTGGAAATGCACCTATGCTGAAAATTGTAGACCCCTCCATGATTTCTAAGTAAGAGAACTTGCAAAGTCACAGGGTGATCAAATACTTATTGACCTCACTGTATGTGTTATTTTACTAATATCAATAATTTTCTGTTTTACCCCAGCATAGATAAAAGCTTTGTTACATATGCGCTGCACACTAAAATGCTGGGTAAGATATGGAAAGAACCAGCAATTTTTAGAGTTCAGGCACCATAACAACCTCAACAACCTGACTGATCCAAACACACGTCTTTACTATGTTCAGTGATGCCCGACTCCTTCCCTCTGGGACTACACTGTAGGAACGATCTGCACACCTGATGGCACTTACAGTAAAGGCCTGGCTGAGGAACATACACACATCCCTAAAGACCCACAAACATTGTATTGTTACTCTGGAAACAGTTGCTGGGATCTCATCATCACAGCCTGGACAGTGTCAGGCTCTCAAGAGGTTGCTTATACACAAGTGTCTGACTAACACGCCATCTCCAACACTCCACTCTCCCCACCAGAGATACAGACGCATACATAAACACACAATCCATGACTCACGCGTTACATCACAACAGAATGATCTAGCAGTGCCCCATTCAAACCCTCAAACTCCATCAGTAAACAACACCACCACCAGCGAACATGCACCCAGGTTTGTTTCATTAATGAGTCACAGAGCCGACAAGTTCATTTCCTGCTGGTGACTGTTATGCCTCGCTGCTTCGTGATCGCTGTGTCATTTCTGATTCCTGTAGTCGGTGTTTGTGTTACTAATAGTGACAATCAACAGAGTTAGCTAGAAAATGCATTAAATGAACCATCTGCGCGACAAATGTAATCCTGCACAGCGTCACGTTCAACGATTCTCCTACTGAGATGGAACAATCCTGGTTTTGGATACATTTCATGTAAACCATCCACATTGTATAAATTAGGATGATAACAGGGGGGAAACAACGTAATAAACAAGATGATGGAGGTCAACCCACTATTTAATCAACTGATTCATTAGCAATGTGAAGATGTTTCCATAAACACTATAGAACAAAGTAAACTAATGATTAAAAACGCAAACACACTCAAAACACAAATCATTATATTAAGGATAAATTAATATGGAAACTGGTTCTTAAACAGGATTATACTAGAAGCACCTTAAAAAATAAAAAAGCCTAATGTGACAATATGTTTGTCTGACAGATGCCCTGGTGTCTTTTGTCCGTTTCTATTAATGTTTCTGATTGCGCTATTAATCTATTTCTGTGTACTGCTCTGATTCATTCTTTCATTGTGACAGAAGGAGCAGATATTTAAATCAGCGGGTTCACTAAATGGACACAAACACAATTGCTTGCGCACACAACCAAAATATAATAACAACATAAAAAGATTTATTAAAAGGAAAAATGTCAATGTTCAATCATACACCAGATATTTACACAGAGCACATGGGCAGTGGGTTTGTATGTTTTGGAAGAAACGAAAAAGAGTTTAGACTGTGGTTTAGGATTTGGAAGTGGTGCTTTGAAAGGCATATGTGATGTGGTTACGGGCATGATTTAGGTAAATATCATCATATGACTGAACATCTCCAGAGAAATGCCTCCAGTGCATGAGCTCGGACATGCTGACTCGTTGTGGAAATGATACCATGCTGTCAGAATGTCGACCCAGCTGACATGCCCTTCCGGTGTCCTCCTTTATCTCCTTCACAAAACCTGCAAATGTTTACACAGAAATGGTTACTACAATGATACAATATTCAGTAAGATTATTATACAGTGCCTTGCAAAAGTATTCATTTTTTCCCCCACATTTTGTTATGTTGCTGCCTTATGTTAAACTGCTTTAAATGACTTTTTTCCACATCAATCTGTACTCCATACACCATAACTGTACAACAAAAACATCTTTGCAAATTTATTAAAAATAAAAAACTAAAATGATTCCATTGCATAAGTATTCATACCTATGACTTGGAAAGAACACACGTTTTAATAAAAGGTCTAACAGCTGATAATCCATATCAAAACCATGCACTGAGGTCAAAAGGAACTGCCTGAAGAGCTGAGAAACAGGTTTGTGCCAAGCCACACATCTGTGGAAGAGTTCAGAAAAGAATTCTGCTTCACTGAAGGGTCACAGAAGCATGTATTCTCCGTTAACTTTAATTGAAGAAGTTTGAAACAACCAGGACTCTTCCTAGATCTGGCCAAACTTAAGCAATCGATGGAAATAGGCTTTGGTTACTGTGGTGACCAAGAACCTGATAGTTAAGCTCCATGATCATATGTAGAGATAGAAGAAATCTACAGAAGGACAAATATCACTGCAACACTTCATCAGTTTGGGCTTCATGGCGATGTGGGAAGACTTAATCCTCTCCTGAGTTAACACACATGACAACAGACTTGGAATTTGCAAAAAATAACCTAAAGGACCCTCAGACTCTGAGAAACAAGATTCTCTGGTTTGATGAAGCTCAATTTTAAGCATCATGTTTGAAGGAAACCAGCTCTGTTCATCACCTGCAGAGTAGCGTCCCAAAAGTAAAGTGTGCTGGTAGCAGCCTCATGCTGTGGGTCTGTTTTTCAGCAGCAGAGACTGAGGGTAGAGTAGAAGGAACGCTCAGTGAAGCAAAATATAGAGAGAACCTTAAAGAAAACCCAGTCCAGAGTATTAAGAAACTCAGACTGGGTAGAAGGTTCTGCTTTCAACAGGACAATAACCCTAAGCACACAGCAAGTGTGGCTTATAAACAACTCTGTGAATGTTCTGAATGGGCTTGAATCCAATCAAAGGTTTCTGGAGAAACCTAACATGTGCATCTGCCCCCATCCAACCTGAAAGAGCTTGAGAGGTGAAGAAGTGAGGAGAAGTGGCAGATAATTGCCAAAAAAAAAAAATTAATTAAAAAAAACATACTTGAAACTGTAAAGATGCTTCAGCTAAATATTTAGTTAAGAGTATGAATACTTATGCAATGTACTTATTTCAGTTTTTTATTTTTAATACATTTATAAAGTTGTGACAATTCTGTTGTTGCTTTGTCAGTATGGTGTATGGATTTTTACAATTCACACACAAAAAAAAGTTGTGTACAAAACATATATACTTATCTAATATACCTCAAATATATATGACTGATTTTAAAGAATCTGTATATCTTTTAATTTTATCTTTTAAATTTTAACTGTTTTAAAGCCCTAATGCATAACAGCAAATAAAAAAAACCCAGTTCCTCCTTTATTTATTTACCTGGTGTATTTCCATCTCCAGTGCACTGGCAGTCCAGTAGGTCATGTGTGAGGCAGGAGGTATTAGGGTCAAAACTGAAAAGGTCCCGTAGCTCCTCAGCAGAAAAGCTAATATGCTCAGCTTTTTTGGACAGGTCCACCACTGTCCCAGAAAGCCCCTGTTTACTCACCTGCCTCTGATAAATCTTTTCTTCTATTGAACCTACAAGAGACACACAAGGCACAGTACTGCAGACCCAAACTCATGTGCAACTCTGTAAACAAATGCTTCTTCCATCTATGGATCATCAATCTGAAAGTCTTCCAAAAATAAGAGCTTGTCTCATCATGTGATATATGTCATAACATAGAGCCTAAAAGAAAGCCAGTCGGTTTGTGTGGGTTATGATTGATGAAAGGCTGTGAGATGTTTCATGTCAAGTACTTTTTTTTATTGCACAGTCATAACAAACAGGCTGATTAGACCTATTCTATGGATAATTTAAAATGTTTTGGTTACCTGTTGTAAGAAATCTGTAGATGTGAACGGTTTTCTTCTGTCCATCTCGCCACACTCGTGCCATGGCCTGACAAACATACAGCAATAATCATTTAGATCATTTGGGCCTTATAAAACAATTACTCAAAGCCCTCAGAGAGCATTCATTATGGCAGCAAAACAAAATGATTGTGACACTTGAAAGCAGGGCATACAGACAGATAAAAACCAGAGAGAGCACTCAGGGCAAGGTTTAAGTTTGTTTGTATTTACTGCCATCTACTGGTCTGAATAAAAAGGTGAAATTAAGACAAGTATGTGGACTAAAAATGAAAAAACATGCCAGCTACATGATATCCTTTTTTTGTGTAATTTTGTATAACATACATTGTTGCTTTGCAGTGTTACATGTCTAACTGTAACACTGGAAGTCCACTGACCTGTATGTCATTGGCAGGGTTCCAGTCTATATCATATAAAACAAGATGGGAGGCACCAATGAGGTTTAGTCCCACCCCTCCAGCCTTGGAGCTGAGTAGCAACAGGAAGTTGGATGAGTGTGGGCTGTTGAAGGAATCAACAATTCGTTGTCGCTGGGCTACAGGTGTCTGTCCATCAAGCCGACACCATTTATAACCTATATGATCACAGACATCCTGCAGTATGTCAAGAGTTTGTGTGTAGTTGGACACCAAAACTACCCTAAATAGAGAAAGAGACAGAGACAAAAATGTCCATCATTTTTTTTTTATGTCAATGAAAAGGACACTTGGACTCAATCCTCCCAATATTTGCATATTGTTGAAGGTGTCAAACAGGGTTATTGTTTAATAATAATGCAATTATTTGCATCCAAAATAAATGTTTTTATGTATATATAAATGCACACACACAATGTTATAGCTGTAAATATAAATATTTTATATATATAACATTTTCCTTAAACATATATGCATGTGTTTGCATATATATTATATATATAATAAATATACACAGTACACACCTATTCTGCAAACACAAACCTATATTATATAATATACTCAATATATATTTTTTTACATTTCAGGATAAATTATAATATAACGCCACATAGTGTAGTGTAATATTTTAGCATTTTCACAGTTTTGAGAAATCAAATCCAGGATATAATATGACATAAATAAATATAATTTATTATATGTACTTCTGTTTTGTTTTTTATGTGCTTTAGCATCGAAATGCATTATAGTGTATACCAAAAATAATACAATATATTACTTTATTCAGTTTCATCTGTTCAAAGTTCTTTCCTGACTGTGCTCTTGAGTATACATTTACCATGTATTTATGATCATTTAAACATTGATTTATCAGATTAGCCAATAGTTTTAGCCATCTTCAAGAAACAGCTAACCTTCCATCTTTATTTGACCCTCTAACTTTAGCACACTCTATTCTAATTATATTTTATCTATCTGTGTTCCTTTCATTAAAAAAAGCCTTATCTATTCTATCTACTTGTTTTCTTTAAAAAACATACAAAAAAAAAAGCACTTGCATCATGTTGCTCTTTTGTTGGTTTTGATAGCTTCTATTGTCCTCATTTGTAAATCGCTTTGGATAAAAGCATTTACTAATGTAAAACAAGGTTGATGTAAAACAACCTTTAAAATGAGATGACAGATGTCTGTAATGAAGTCTGACAGCAGTTGTGTAGTTATGTAGTACCTGTCTGTGTGATTGACGTGCTGTATTGCTGACAGCAGGTCTGTTAGCACTAGTAGTTTCCCAGAGTCTGCGGTGCTAAAGGCACCTGTAGAGTATCCCTCAGGAAAGAGTTCCATCATTCCATCCTGATACATCTCACCCGACTTTTCCTAAAGCAAATGCCACAAAGAATAATTGAAAAACAGCAATAATAAGACAAAAAGCAAGGCATGGCAAAATACCAGCACATATTGTACCTGTAAAGTGTTGTAGAGCAGCCCGGGGTGGTTACAGAGCTTCTTGAGGGCATTGATGCATGCGAGGTGAGGGCTGTGTGTGTAAGTGTGTGCGCTGGCACCAGAGAGGCAGGCTCTGATGGGCCGTGTGGCCAGCAGGACTCCATACAGGCGCAGCTGCAGTTCAGTGGGTTTGCAGAATACGGTCCACTCTATCCGCTCGGATAAATACTGATTAATAATCTCTTGTGTGCGCCGTAACGTAAACACACCTGTAAGACGAAAGAGCTCAGCGGCACGCTCCTCTCCAACGCACCGCTCTTCCTGAAACACAAAGTTGTGATCAATACCACTACAGCTAAAGGATACAGGCTCACAGAGAGAAATTTTCTGAAGACTTTTTTTAATCTACTAATATCAGATCATGATCATTCCTGGATATGTAACTGCAATGTTAATGTCCTCCATTTTTACATTTGCATTACCTTTGCCATTAAAAAATGTATATTTAAAATAAATATATACATTTTCATATAAACATTACATTATAGTGATGCCTAAATTTATACTTATATAATAACACTTATATAATGTAAATTTTTATGTTATATCTTTATATATCATATGCATTTACTATATATTTATGTTTATTATATTTATATATGCTTATATGTGCTGCCAAACGATTAATCATATCCAAAATAAAAGTTTTATATAGGTATGTGTGCTGTGTATATTTAATATGTATACACATGTATGTACACATGCATGTACATTACTTCAGAAAAATGTTCTGTTTATATATTAAATATATTTATTTACAATATGAATTATATTCATATAAATATTTTCAAAATATATACTGTGTGTATATTTTAAATCGTATAATGACATGGGTATGACATAGGTATTACAATATGAAGGTGATTTATGAGGACATTTTCAGTGTCCCAGTAATTCAAAAGGCTTAAAAAAAAAGCATACTAAATGGTATTTTTTGAAAATCTAAAAATGTACAGTTTCCTGTGATCGGTAGGTTTAGGTGTAGGGTAGGTGTAGGGGAATAGCACATACAGTCTGTACAGTATAAAAACCATTACGCCTATGGAGAGTCCCCATAATCCACAAAAACCAACATGAGTGTGTGTGTGTGTTTGTTACTCTGAAAATATAGATGTTTACCTCAGTGCAGGTTGGCTGGCGAGATCGGAGAATGGGCTCTTCATAAATCTTCCTGTAGGCTGCAGATGTTCCTAGAATTCCTGGATTTACAAACTCAATGATGGAATAAAATTCCTGCAGGTCATTCTGCACTGGAGTACCTGTTAAATTAATAATTGCACAATTTTTTTACAACTACACGACACTATATTACTACACTTGTTTACAGAAGTATGTGTGTTTGTTTGAAATAGGACACCTGTTAATATAAGACGACGTTCACATGAGAGGGCTGTGAGTGCGCCGGCCGTTTTGATGTTGCTGTTTTTAAGGCGATGACCCTCATCACAGATGAGAACTCCAAAATCCAGCTCTTTCAGCGGGTCCACAGAGCGCAACAGCATCTCATAACTGATCACCATGATGGAGCAAAGAGGAGAAGACACAAAGTCCTCCACACGGTGATCCTAAAGATACAACATATTCTTTTAGATTTCATCACTCTATCATCTATCATCTGACACAAACAGCAACACATACACACCTGGTCCACAGTGTAAACACTGATCCTCTCCCTGCCCAGCCACTTGTTGAACTCAGCAGCCCAGTTCTTGACCAAACTTCCTGGACAAACCACAAGCGCCCTCTTCAGTACGGGCCGTCCACCGTAGGGGCCCTGTCTCAGTAACGTCCACAGAACACAAACACACTGCAGTGTCTTCCCCAGTCCCATCTCATCCGCCAGAATCGCCCCGCAGCGACCAGGCAGTCTGCAACACACAAAAACATGCAGAAGCGCGTAATATGTAAGAACATTACAATAAGAGATTAACTCTTAATTACCTCATTCCCATTAAACATTCGTAAAGGAAGACCACGCCCTCTCTTTGATGTGGTCGAAGATGATTGGTCAAATGGGGATCGATGACCACATCCACCAGTGGAAAACCAGATTTATTATACAGCCACTGGTGATCAGTCGTTGGGTGCGGCATCACAAGGGCACCTCGGGACCAATAGAAAGTAAACAGTATGGATATGGATAGCGTGGATTAGAATGTAATAACTAATGTTTTTATCCTGTAATGCAACCATTTCTTTGAGATTTTAACCATTTTAATCACCTTTTTGTCTTCATTACTTTAATAAATGGACCTGCAGTGTAGCAATTTTATTTTATACATTTTTAGAAGTATAAATATTACATGCATCAATTACTATAAAGGACATAAAATGTGCTGTACCTGGTGCATTCGGGTCATGTCTGGGTTTACAGACTGGTTTTTCAGGTGCAGAATCTGTAAGTGCACCTCCCTTGAACGATGGTTTGGTAAAGGATCTGGATACCGGTCGATAAACAGGAGCCTTCAAAACGGTTTCTGCAGGAGTCTCCATAGCAGCATCTTGAAAACAACGGCCTTTGGCGTAGTCCTCGTCGGATATGACCCCCATGACCTCGATTTGCTTCCCTCCTACCATAAGAGTCTGACCCTCACACAAGCTCTCCAGCTCTGATGCCTTATAGCCTGAACCTGATGGAAAAACACTGATTTAAAACACACACCTACACACACTCAAACATATTACCTCAAAAGCAAAGTAAAGGGGGAATTGTGCATTTCAAATAGGAATAAACAAATATTAAAATACTTGACATTTAATTATTTATATAATATGGCTGATCTCAAGGCCAATATTAAAAAATTAAATGTAATTTGATATAAAATGAAAAATAAACTAAAATAAATAATTTTAATGTTCAAAAAGTTAATTTAGGTAACAGAAAATTATAATTTACTGTGCAAAAATGTGGTATTCAGATATTAACAGTGTTGGTTTAAATAAATGTTTTTAAAAATTAACTCTAAACCACTAGACAGATGAAAACGTAAAATAATTGGGGAAATTATACAATAATAAAATAAATAATTTTATAAATTAATATATATTTTTTTAATAATAAAAAACCCTTCTAATATCAGCTGATAAACAAAAAATTAAACATCCCTATCTTTAAATACACATTTATATACAAATCCAGCAGTACTGCTAGAATTGGTTGTGACAGGCAAACCTCGTCCAATGTCCCGACCCTCCATGTCTTTGAGGACAACAGTCCGTCCCCTGGCGACCAGCACAGCGTCACCTTCCCAGCGCTTATGCTTTCTTGATGACGCCTTGCACCACATTACACTATAATAGCGTGCTTTAAAATAAACAAAAAAAATCAGCGTTAATATAAAACACAGCAATAGCCTAATCATAGACACTGTTTTACTGATTATATAGTCTCAAACTGGAAATGTGTCTTTATACAGTCACTAAAGTGTGCATAAATGCTCATTTTGTGCCTCATGATTGTTTTCTTTCAGAAAAACTACATAAATGGTGAGACAGATAGATAGAAAACTATTAAACAACAACAATCCAATCCATTCCAGAGTAATGACACATTGTGTCTCATCTGAGAGGCTGTTTTATTCCGATGTCAAAATAAGCAATTTCCGTTTTAATATACTGAATTATACTGCAAATAGTCACCCAAACGAAGTCCACATAAACATCTTGACCGAGAAGGTTCTCACTCATTGCTGTTGCTATGTAACACTCCGTCTAATAAAAAGGAATAAAAGGACATGCTCAAAAGACAGTGTTTTGAAGCAGTTATGAATTTATTAGTGAATACCTAGAAAATAAAATCTTATTTTCTTCTTTAACCAGGCATTCACACATAAAAAAAAAAACATTCATTTCTGCTACAAACATCAGGAACAATCCTTGTACGAATGTCAACTGAATACAAAAACAGGAAATAACTGTACAAACAAGCCTGCTCATATTAACTTTACATTACAGAGTTCCCTTTGTGATAGACTTGCATATATATCACATCAATGGCAATCCTTGGCGTAGCCTGGCCGCCCTCAGTTTCTCCACTTTGACCCTTGACCGGAGCAGCTCCTCCTCCAGCTGTTGCTTTCTCTTAAGCCCCTCCTTCTTCTCCTCTAGATACAGTCCAAGCTTTCTGTGATTAGCCAGAAGCAGCTCATGCTCCTCTCGCATCATCTGTAGAGCTTCTGCTTCAAAGATGGGATTCTTGAACATCGCCCTCCCCCTCTGATACGCGCTCCTCCTGGGGCCAGGGGCTGACGGCGAGGGTGGCAGGTGTACAGAAGATGGGCACGGAGACAGAGAGGCCGCATACACGTGGGAGGCTAATTCCTCCTCCTCATCTTCCTCCTCTTCCACTGCTTCATTGTCTCTCTCGTTCTGTCCGTGGTGGACCTGACTGTTCGGGGTGGCGATGGTGACAGGTGAGCTGTGGGATGTGATCAGGTGGATATCAGGAGGCGGTTTCACATCCTCAGTCTCCACCCTCACAGCCGCAACAGAGACATAGTCCGACAAGGCTGGGAGGGACAAACTGCTGCCTGGCTGCTCTATTGGAGAATTCCTCTTGAACTGAAGCCTAGCACAGACACAAATAAAAATGATTTGAACATGATTTATAAAAAACAAGAGGGCTCATTTGTATGTCTTGGGATATATTCTAATTAGTGCTGTCAAACTATTAATCCAAAATGAAAGTTTTTGTTTACATAATATATATGTATGTGGGCTGTGTATATTTATTATCTATTTATAAATAAACACACACGCATGTATATATTTCAGAAAAATAGGTTGTGTTTATACATTTGTCAACACAACCGAAAGACATGGAGATGCTAGTGGAAAGTAACTCCTCTGGCACATGGTGGCAAATTTGGCATTAACGCAGCATCGGAAATACGGTTAATGACATCCAAATCCCCTCAGCACTGCAGCTTACCTCTGGCACAGGACAGAGTGAAAGGACAGCGAGCCTGTGACTGCAATGTGTGCTTTGACCGCATATGACATATTAAAACTAGCAAAGGAGATGTTCACATTAAAATGAATAAAGTCTAACAATTAACACAGCAGCAGATGGAAAAAAATGGGAAAATGTATGTGAAGATATTAACAGAAGCTAAATCAATATTTTAAAGTCCTGTGGATGCACAGGATCTGATTCATTAGAATTTGCTATAGGATTTAGATCCATCTTCTCAGAGTAGACAATTAAGAGCAGCCTCCTGAGAGTGTTTATGTATTTACTTGTTATTGATTAAATTGGGTGATAGATTATGGATGCACCTAATAATGTGCCAGTTGTGTCATGTAAGTATATGCACGCTCAATCTCACCTGTGGAGCGCATTCGTCTCTTTGTCCCCCACGTGAAACAGTTGAGGTATCATTTCCATGATGCGCTTAGTTGGCTCCGAGATGCTGCCCCGGTACTCGGGTTGGGCATGGCTTCGCTGAAGAACTTCCTGCTTGGCACTTTCTTTAAGTCGCTTATAGAGGGTCCGAAGGCCCTGAGCTGTTCTGGGGGGCCTCTCACCTCCAAAACTATTATATCGTTCTGCTATGCTGTCCCAGCACCGGTTCTTATCCACGATCACGGCATGCTTGTTGGTGTGCTCCTCCAGAATGCGTATGTGAGGCTGGACCAGCCGCAGAAGATCCAGTTTCTCAGACAGGGTGAAGTTGGAGGAGCGGGCCTTGCCCACCATGCTGTTTGACATGAATATGGTAGACATCCTGCTTTTAGGCTGGTCTCAGTGCTCTAGGTTTGATCTCCTTCTCTTCTTTTCCCTGTGCTGTTTGTCTGTCTTTCTCTACTCACTTGTGTGAGCAGTCTGCTGCACTGCTTGTCTCAGTTAAACAACACACACATGCACAAACTGGCTCTCAAGCACACAGACATAAGAAAAAGAATCAGGCTTAACTAGGCCAGCCTCGATTAGGCCCACGCCTACCCGGGGAGGGCTTTGCTGGAATTCCTTTTAGCTTAAGCTGACGCAGGTTCAGTAAAGCTGCTTAAGCCTGGCCTGACCTACATAACAAACCCGACTACATTAGACTAAAAACACAGCGGAGCTCTGTTATTCCGCTGCAAACAGCGACATGTACGGCATTTTAGCGGGAAACGACTCAAGGCGCGTTTTTGAAGGTGTAGTTATATTTAAAGCGCGTTAAGTCCGTGTTTTGACAGGAGACAGAGAGTCCGCGCGACTGCTGAAACCCCAGAGGAAACATTAAACTGGCGGTTAATAACTCGAGCAGCGTTGTGTGTGTGCGTACAGACAGTGTTTCTGTGTGAGAGAGGACTGCTTTTTGGACACCAGTTGCTATATATTTCTCAGGCTGACTGACAAATGCACCACCACAGCTCAGACTCATAAAAAGCAGGACACCTCTGCCTTCAATCAGTGCGTGCGCTGCACGAATACAATCTAATACGCACATCGCGCCTGTCAATCAAGTGGTCCGTGCGCACGGATTGGTTAGTTTCACTCAAAGCCGAAGTTAAGGGCGGGGAATAGAGATGCAGTTTGTTCAACTTGCCCGCACGCTGAGCCTTCTGCTGTTTTTCTCTATTAGATTAACTCAAGGATTTGAACTTAAGTGCATCTCTTCTTTATTAATCTTTATCTTAATCTCTTTCTTAGTTTTTAAGTGTACACTACATTCTAGCGACTCATGCGACATAAAAAATATCAACGTGATAAAGTTCACAAGACCAAAACAGACGCATCACTCAAAAGCAAATAAGGACATCTCTCTTTAGATTTAACTCAAAGCAAAGCAAAAAAACAGAAGTCTTGTAAAGCTTGCTTGTGGCAAACCTGTATATCAGTGTTTATCAAAATATTTTTTCTTACATATTTTGCTTTTGCTCTCTCTTTGTCTCTACAAAAATGCAAATAGTAACATAATTAAAACATAAATCAACATTTTATTACCATGTATTTATTTACTTGGGGAACAGCAGTGTAATGAAGGGAATAATACAGTCATTATTGTAAAGTAACACCCATTAAGGTAATACAAGTCTGGGGTTTGTTTTCAATAATGACCATCAGCTCAATTAAATTCTGTTTTTTGGATTATGGGTAAATTACAGGAGATTACTTAAAACGGTTTCTAAAACCAGTGGTTACAAGAAGATAATACATTGAAAACATAAAAACAGACCATCCAAGATTAGCTGTAATTACTGAACACCTTTTCAGCAACGCGTTTATATTGTTGAGTTGCAAGGATTATCACAAATCTATGGTAACACTTTATTTTATGGTTATATCTATTAGTTGTTTATTAGCATGGATATTACTAGAATATTAGCCATGCATTAGTGCTAATGAAGCACATAATAATGCCTTATTCTACATCCCTAATCCTACCCAATACCTAAACTTAACTACCTTACTAACAATAAATAAGCAGCAAATTAAGAATTTATTGAGAGAACAGCTGTTAAAGAGAAAATTTAATAGTTGACAAGTGTTCCCAAATCTATAAACAAAGTATTTTTTTTTCTTTGAGTCTATGTTTAAAATGTGGCTACAAAAAATGCATTACACAGATATTACCAAAGGAAAATCCTTTTATTTACAAACTAATATACACTAACCAGACTAAAAAAAATAAGTGATATTTCAATCACACCCAAAATATGGCAGTGCTGTATCTTACCGGTAGCTGTGCCGCTGGTGAGCGTGTTTGGCTGTGTTGAGCAGCTGTCCTTATCTGCTGGTTGTTCAGGTTCAGAAAAGTCAGGTGAAGAACTGAAGCTGTTTTCCTTACATTCACTGTGAGGAACTGCACTCAGCACCCTGGCTAAAGCCTTACTGGCCACTGGAGCATTAGTCACAGCTGGAGTAGCTCCACTACCCAAACACCTATGGACCTGCAAGGAGAATTAACTTTTGAAACAACATCCACAGGGGAAAACAGCTCCTAATGCATCCACCTCTCAATCACATTGTTACACTGCACTATTATTATAAAACAGATGAAATCACTAGTAATAACACATACAAAGAACCTTAATCTTCTTAAGGTGAACATTAAGAAGCTATCAGTCACATATAAAGTACGTACGTACTCACAAATACTGCATAAGATTTGTCATTATGACCACTTTTTAAATATTTTCTTGTTTGTGACCTTATTGAGCAGCACATTTCCCAAAGCCGGTGTGGGTGGTGGTGCTGATGGTTCTGGTTGGCGATGAGAGAAAGGTGGTCCATCATTCTTTGCTGGCCCTGGTGGCAGAAACCTGGGTTTCTTAGCAGTATTTCCACGGAGCTGACTCGGAGCTCCAGATCTACGCATTCTGAAAATAAAGACACACAGTGATTAATCCATTAAAACATTAAAGATTAAAGGGATAGCTTATATTTTCTGTTAAAGGTTTTTATTAACAATTCTCTAAGCACATTTGAGGAAGAAAGATGCAGTTTTTACTGAATATACTGCCCCATCAGTTTTTTTGAAGATTCAAAATAGAACTGACAGAACCCCGAAAAAATTTTATTTAAAGGAATAGTTCCCCCAAAAATGACAATTCTGTCATACTTTACTAACCCTCAAGTAGTTCCAAACCTGTATGAATTTCTTTGTTCTGCCGAACACAAAGTAAGATATTTCGAAGAAAAAAAAAAAATTATACTTCAATATATTTCCATAATATTTATTCACTATGGAAGTCAATGGGGACTCAAAACATCCTGGTTATACATTTAATGTGTGCGTTTACACACTTTTAGAGGAGGAATAAATGCAAGGAATTGGTCATAATTATACATTTAATATAAATAAAACCAAAAAGGTGTTCAAAAAGATTCATTTTTTAAATGACAAAATTCCAATGACTACAACTAAACTTATAACGTTATATCTACTATTTGATGTCATATGAACAAACAGTCAGTAACTACACTGATTTAGGTCTCACGAGCCTTAAGTACAACATAACACAGTAACCGTTTTTCAATAATACCGGTGGCTCTCGTAGATAAGTGATATTGATTCACTAAAAAGAACCGACTCATAAGAATCATTCGGTCAGAAGTGAGATTACTAGCTGTATATTCTTAATTTATTGAAAAAAAGAGTCTGCTTACACAAGTTTGGAATGGAAGGAAGGCGAAAAACAATGACATAAATGTAATTTTGGGTGAACTATCCCTCTGGTCACCGCAAATGACATATAATCATATCTGTCGCTGTTTTTAGCTAAACCAGGGTGAACGCCAAGCCTCGGAGGCTGTTTCTAATTCTCCAATAACTTTCAAGTGTACTTTAATTTAAAATACTACAAATGGACAGACAGTACGTTAAACGCTTACCTTTTATTACGTTTTCTCCTCGTATGACAAACACTTTTCCTGTTTTCAAAAACTCCCTCGAAAAATCCTCAACTCGAGTCTCCCGCGGAAGTGACGTATCTTCACCGCGATTGGTCGAGAGGCGACGTCACGTGAAGGGGGTGGAGTGCAGGAGCTTACGAGGAGCAAAAATCAACAGTAAAGAGAGGAGTGTCAAAGAAAGCTGACAGTAAATGTTGACTGCTAAAATTATATCTAATCCTGCAGAAATAAATGAAGCAAAATCAGGAGACGTCTCAAAAAATTTGATCTCTGTCAACCATCTCTTATCAAACAGGCAAGTACTATGTGCAACTTACACATTATTAACCCTTACTTGTTTTATTTTAATTCATGTGCATTATACAACAAATATGACCAGACAGCTTTTGTACACAAGTATAGTTTTGACATCAACCCATTTGAACCACTTTTATTTGTTTTAGAATAGATCCTTACAGTTTTTCATTAATTACTATCATTCATGCTTCAGATTCATATTAACTGTAGAGATGGGCTATTATATAACATATTTCATTAGCAAGCAGCACACTTTTATTTCTGTATGGCTTCTGTTTTCATTTGTACTGTGCAGGTTTCCACAGCCAATGAAATCTAAATATATATGAGTAAATTGTTCAAATTGTCTTGAAAAAGACAGTATAAATGAAATCTTATAAAGTCTTAGATGTTTATGTGACCGAGAGACTTTTTCCATTATCCTCAGCTCTAGAATATGTGATATGCTGGTGTCGTTCTGTCGTTTGTAATATAATTTCTGTCAAATATATTTAAATACATTAAGAAATGTCATAGAGAAATCATAGAAAGTCATGTAAATTCATTGTTTGGGAACATTGAATTTAGTCATTTGCAATATGTAGTGCTTGACTGGGATAGGATGATTGTTATTTCACGATTTCACATGTAAGTACAGTCAGTGTTTTATCTCTTGCGTGTGCACGGATGCATGTCTGGTTGTGTTTGTGCCAGTGTTTTATACACTGCTGCATATCTAAATGTGAAGCTACAATGTTGCTGTGTGGAAAATAATCCAATCAGAGTGTGGGAAAGCGTAATCCGGTCTAATCCCACCACAGCCATGAAGAACAGAGATCATTCAGGCAGTGAGAGTGTCCAGACACAGACACACCAGCACACACAAACATCCTCTTCTTTGGAAAAACACCCACAATTACACAGCATTTCCTCAACTGTGGATCAAACCTCGAATGACAAGGTTTAACTGGAGTGCCACAGTATAGAAAAGTGTTCATATAGAATGAAATGCGCAAGCCATACATTGACAGCGTCGACGAGATCAGTTGTTTTCACTCTCACATGGCCAGACAGGTGCAGGAACACTTGCACAGGTCACCTGTTACTTTTAAGGGGTTGTTTTTGAGGATGTCCTTGAGGGGGAGGACAAATGCAATCTTGCATATATCGCTTATATATATAGCTCTACATAGCTTTGTGGAAATTTATTTATTACTTCTGCAAGTAAGTGCGTATAAGTCTCCATTTGATTACACTTTGTCAGGTTATTTTGCCCATTGTTAATATTGTTGCTATTTTGCTGATATAAAAATGAAAAAGCTATGTTTTATTGTTGTGAAATGAAGATTAAATATAACAAAATCAGAAGTAAAACATTAAATAAATAGCAATTTTGCATATCAGTTATAGGACATACAGTATAAACATGTATTGGCTATTATATTTATTTGTAAACCTAAAATCTAAACAAAAATGTATGAATTCATTCTCAAACATGTATTTTAAATGTGATTTTTGTATTTCTGAACTCTCCATGTTGAATTTTACCATAGAACCAGCAGAAATATGTAGAATGTATCTGTAGGATATATGTGTAGTCGATAGATGGTGTGCGTCTACCTGTGTATGTGTATAATTGTGTGCAGGGTTGCCAGGTGCTTCAGTCTCATGTGATCACAGCATGAGGAAGAGTTTCCCAGGGGGTTCCCCTAAGGGATTTAGGCAGGTGTGTGCTGTGCAAATTTGTTACACATTAGATGGTCTGTGGTACAGGTGAGAGTTGCTTTGAAAAGGTGCCTTAAATATTGCTTACCATACAATTCATTCTCTCTAAAGAGTCCATTTGCTAAGGGTTAGAATAAATGAAGATGGCAAACTGACCCCAGATCCTCATTGAATGTCTACACTCGTAACCCCACCCACTCATGTTTCAGTCCAACAGCTGCCACCTGGCTGTTTCTACGGCAACTGACCAGACCACCTCCATCAAGCACACCTGAGAGAAGGAGGGAGAGAGTGGAAGACAAGATACCACACACTCTGTCAGGTAATCTGCCTTTTTTTAAATATACAATTTTTGATTATATATAATTTTTTTATTTTTCTGTATATATTTTTAATATACATTATGCAGTTATGGTTACATTAATATACTGTATGTTTTAATGTACGCATGCAGTGGCCTTAAATATTTGAAACCTTATTTACATATTTTTTTTATGTAAACTAAATATTAATAACTATTTGAGCTGTGATTTAATGAATAATCATTATAGCTGTATGAATAGTTTTCCATTTTTTTCAGCGGGAAAAATCTGTTATTTATTTTAATGTAAAATAAAAACAAATAAATTTCTGTACCAAAATCTAAGACGTTTAACAAAAAAATTAAACTTTGAAATATTATTTATTAAGTTTCAAAATATTTTTTGCTATTTTTTTTAAGTTTAAGATATATTATTTTAATATTAATATAAACAAAATATGAATATTAATTATATTAATATTAATGTTTTAATATAAATATTAATTATATTAATTAGCAAAATATGTAATCTTTGATTTTTTTTTGTTTTATGAAGTTTTTTTATTTTAAAATTAAATTGAAATAAATTAAGTA
>JAUMHE010000068.1:11365143-11379202 GCA_032359235.1 Enteromius mattozi | reverse complement strand
AATACCTATTCTTGTCTTAGGACAACTTTGATGAAAGGTTTTGATCCACTTCAAATGTTGACTATTGTGTATATATATATATATATATATATATATATTTATATTGAATCAAACATATATGTGTACCAGCAAGCAGAACACTCTTGGGGGCTGGTGGAGTGAAGAAGCGGGCGTGACTCTGGAAGCCCCTCCCTCTGGTTCCTCCAGCAAACAAGCCTCTAGTTGGTGGCTTGGCTCCTCCTCCTTTTGGTGGGCGCTTGGGCAGGGCCAGGCCAGTGGGTTGACCCACCTCCTTGAACTCTGCAGCAAGGAAATCATCTACATGCATGGAAGGAGGTCGACTGGTGTTCTGCTTGCGCTGGCGGAAAATGTCATGTGGCCGAGAGAGCTGGCCAAAAGCACCACGACCCCTACCCCGAGGGGCCGCCATGATATGAGCTCGTTTCGCTGGCTCCACATAATCTGCATTCCCACTGCAAACGAGGAAAAATTATTTGTAGCTATATAGAGTTTGTACATTCAATGTAAAGTAGTAACCTCAGATTAGAATGGAAAGCAGATGACAGATTTTGTACCTGGATGTGATGAAGGTCTCGTGTTTGTGTTTGCCCAGTCTGAAGCCTTTCGGTGGTTTACTGTGTCCTGGGGAAGTGGGTTCACTGAGGAACGAACGCTCTAACTCCGCCTTTAGGTCCAAGTCTGGACAACACTGCTGGGCCAGTGCAACTAGGTCTACTTTCACCTGCAACACATACATTAACATTGCTCATATGAAACACTGCATATAACATTAAGAGCAATTTATACTTTTAGAATTTATTATTAATCCAGACTACTAAATTTACTTTCTCCATTTAATAAATCTGCAATCTAATATTAGTGTAAGCAAAGAAAACAAAAATTTGTAACCTTTCCCACAAACATTCGCCTCACCATGTCAACTTCTGTCTCCATCTCATCTGACTGGAACGGAGAGAACCACAGGGCCTTCAACTGCTCGTCCAGGACATCAGAGAGAACAAAAACCGTCCTGAATGGAGATAACCAATGAGGGGAAAAAAAAGAGAATGTAACATTGAGGCTTTCAAGTATTTTCATTTAATACTAAGGATGTGCAAAACTACATATTTAGAAAATTGACTAATCCAATTAGTCACATTTGGTTGGGGCATTCAATTAAATATGTATTTTTGCGCTCCAACCACAAGATCACGCACAACAGAAATAATACACAAAGCAGGTTTCTCAAGTTGCATTTAAAATTTGAATATTTTATTGACTTATTTTGGCTTTTATTGGGACAGGAAAGTACTGAGAATTGACAGGAAGCAAAACGGCACAGGATCGAGAAAGGGAACACAAGCCCAGACTTTAACTTCTGTTGCCCCATATGTAAACATGACTCATGTTGAAGTTCTGCTCTGCAGTCTTCTAATCGCATCACCTAGTTGACTCAGTTAAATCAAACACCAGTGTGATTTTAGTGTCACTGAGATCCTATTATATATTAGATTTTAGTACATCAAATGTAGCTAAATAAAAATGAGAACGCTGCCTTGGCACCTAGCTGAAATAAGGTTCATGTTTTATAATATCAATTTTATTTAAATTAAATTTTATTTCAAGTAAAATTTCAATGTTTTTTATGGATTTCGTTAATTCTAAAAACCCAGTCACATACACAATAACTGTGTCTGTACTACCTGTGGTTGAACTGTGTTTGAAGGGGCTCTGGTGCAGGTAGAGTGGGCTCAGTTTCAGGCTCTACATTAATTGGGGCATCTCCAGAACTTTCAATAATCTGTCGTAGTCCAGCCACATTCTCCAGCAGAGTCTCCAAAGACTCATCCTCCTTGCAGAGTTTCTGCACAAAGGGGGAAACGAGAGAGTAGGACAAGATTAATATGTGCATCTTTCTTCATTGAGGCTAAAGGGCACAGCTTAATTATGATATATAACCTAAGCTGCCACATGTACCATGATGTGTTTTTCCAGTTCCGATAAAGGATGTTCCCCTGAGTCCTCCTTCCACTGCAGCAGCTGCTTCATGTCGCTCACACTAAGAGCCAAAGATCGACTGTCTATGTCTTCGTCCTATGTAGCATAAAGAATATGTACTACCAAATAGATTCATGCAAACAAGTACAAATGTACTGATTCTGTTGTGGGCCTACCATGGCTTCACTGTTTAGAATCTGTCTCAAAAAGTCAAACAGGGCTGAAAGGAGCTCTGTTAACTCTTTGTTAAAGGATGTGGTTTCCCTGCGGATCAGAGAGGAAATGGCCAAGCTGTGTTTTTTCAGAGAGCTGCAACACAAACACAAGAACATTAACCACAAATATCCCACATAAAAACAATTTCATCTTTTATAGTACTTTAAACAAGCCTAGGGATGCTTTGATAATTATTTTCCTGCTACCGCCAATAACTTATAAATATGAAAATCCTATATTATTTTTTCTAAAGAAATAAAACAAAATACAACACAAAAATAAAAATCATTTTGCTAAAAAACAAAATGCTAAAAAAGTGAAGATTATGTTTAACTTAAAAAAAAACAAAAAAAAAAACCTCAAACAAAGAGGAACATGAGCATGTACAATTAATTATCCAATATTAACCATTAAATTAAAAAAAAAAAAATTCAATGACTACTATTTTTATATGCATCCATAAATTAGCCAAAATGACATCAAATGCATTGTGATACCTTTTCAGGTGATAGAGACCATAGTCGTGCTCAGTGAGAAACATCATTGTTCGCAGACACGTGAGCTGGAGTGTGTAGCTGCTGTGTGTATTTCCCAACACTTCCAGCATCCCGTCACATATACATGTCATCATGTCTCTGGTCGGCAGTGCATTGGCCAGCTGCTCTGCCTCAGACACAGAGGCTTCACCCGAGCCACTCACGACCAGTGACACGTCCTGGTCACACAGTGACTGAAGGATGGAAGCCATCAATTCAGCGTTCTGTTGTGCTGACAGAGCGGCGTCTGCAGGTAGGACAAGCATGGCAACCAGTGAGGGAAGATGATCTGACAGTTTTTCCTCCACTTTCCCATCACTCCGGCCCTCATTGCGTGCAGATCCACCCAGTAGAGCCAACATGGCTGATTTGCAAGGCCGCTGAGATGCCAGCGAGTCAAGGAGAGCTAGTATCCTCATCAAGCGTGAGCCAGTTGCCTCCCTAAACACACAACAGAGTCCATTTCAGCTGTCTGGAATATACACACCAGTTAAGATAACCCATTTAAAATGATCTAGCCTTAATCAGCTATCACTAGACCTAATTAACCGATTTATTTTTTTATAATTATATGTTGGTCATTTCATTTAATCTTAATTAACTGCATACAGCTAAAATATGACCCAACAAGAGGTACGCAGCTGTACTACAGGAATTCTCCCAGTTATTTAGCAGATTTAAATTACAATTCCTACATTTGTAAATTATTATTTTTAATAATATAATTTTTAACAATGTCATTTTAATTCCTTAGGAATTATTTTAGAATATTCAATATTAAGTAATTTAATTAAAAATATGGACTATACATAATTTATAAACAATTTTGATAACATTATATTAGATATATATGTGCATGTGGGTCAGATAAAAAAAGCTTTAACCATAAAAAATAATACATAATACCGTTTTAAATTGTTGTTGTTTTTCCCCACAAAAAATGTAAACTTTTTTCCTGTTTAAATAAATTTTAATTTTGTTTTTTGAGAAAAAAAAAATAACACTATTTTTTTTCTGTAAATTTACCCACTAAAATGAAATTCAGTGAAACAATCGTGTCAAGCATATTAAAAATCTATTTATGACACATTAAAAGAAAAATTCCTTTCTCCCCAAATACTAATTAGCTGTAATTTCACCTTTTTTTTTTTTTAACACACATTTGCCACAATCCAAAGTTTTGCCCATTTGTCAGTAAGATTTTTACTAATTTATATTTTATATAAATTTTGTGTTACACTGAATGGCAATGTAGCATTATTTCAACCAAATTTTGAAATTTTATTCTCCAAAAACTTATCTGAAACCTTAAAAGGTAGACACTTTTAAATATAAAGTGCTTTCTATGAACATAATATCATTTTTGTACATCTCTTTTGATGCGGACATCTTCACGTCTTTGACCCATGTATAAAAAATAAAAAACTGTATACATATTATTTAGTTTATAAAAAGCTAAAGTGCTATAATTGGGGTTTTTTTGTATGTTAAATGCTATATTTATATGTTTACATATACACGTTCATGTGTATAAACACAAATGTGTAATTGTATAATTATTAAAACAAATCTACAAGCTTTGAACAATTTGTTCTTAATATGATGATTGTGTCTTACTGTTGCATTTCCTCCTGCAGCTGCTCCAGCAATGTCCTCATCACCAGAGTTGCAGTGGGTGCAGCAAGATCACAGAGCTGTACACACACACGGCGGAGAATGGAGAGTAGCGGTGGACAGCTGTTGACACACACGCACCTCAACACTTCTTGTAATACTCGAGCCTGAGCGTGTAAATGCACACTCCACAGCTTTCGTGTGTTCATTGCAACCCCAATGTCTTGCACAGAGAGTGCCTAAAAGGGAAATGGGAAGAGTAATTTAAATAAACAATTTCATAGAAATAATCCTTTATAATTAACAAAACAGTTATGGAAGCATAAATTTGCTGCCTATGTTTTGAAACCATCCTCATGTTAGTAGTTTTGTCAAAATTTGTCTAAAAAAAGTGTCAGGCATCTCACAAGGGTTTGGATCAGAGCTCCTTGTATGTGGGTACTTGTAGCCGCATATTTGTGTTCAGTTACCTGAGTGGTCTGCATGGGCAGAGGTAGAGGAAGCAGTTCTGACAGCAGACTAAGGCTGCTGTAGATGTTCTCTGGAGCAGCCAGTATAGAGTTCAGCACTTCCTTTAGCATGAGAGACCAGCTGTTACCGGCCACGGTCTCCTCTGAACCCGTCATCTGTTTGCTAACTGCATGTGTGAATGTTAACAGTATCTCGGTCACGTCTCCCTGGATACGCAGCTCCTCTGCATCCAGGCGACCGGTTGTTGGGGTTGAGCAGAGTATCTTGTGAAGGGCGACACAGACGGAGGGCACACGCACGTCACGGAACTCACAGGTTCCCCCGCACAGCAGCTCTGTCAGCATGGCTCGGATGAGTCTCAGCGAGCAGGAGGCCACTGACAGCATCATGAGTCGCTGCGCCGTGGGGCCCATTGGGCCATGTAGTCGCCACGGCAGCAGCAGCAGTGATGTAAGCTTCTGGAGGACTTTAATAAAAGTGTCCATGCCCTCTGCACTGAAGAGAGCTATGATGGCCTGGTTCCACTTCAAGTCTTTCTGCTGACCTGCAGATACACAATGAGACACATAAGCTAATATTTTTTATTAAGCTAATAGCTTTGATCAGTAAATACCAGTATTTACAACAAATCTAATATGCTAATGATAATTTCTTTAAAATGTAATTTTGTTATTTAATTTAAATATTTTGTAATTTTTAAAAAAAAATATTGAAGAATATCCACAAATATAAACAAAGAGATTTATATTTAAAATGTATATTTATATTAATTAAATGCATAATAAAGAACGAAATAAGTTAAGCAAGAAAGAAAGAACAAAATTCTCTTGTAAATATTATGTTATGTAATTTTCGCAATATAATAGACAATGAGTAATGTAAGGTGCCAAGACAGATATTTTTTTCGTTCGTTTAGCATCTAGTTATGATGAGCTATGTTAAAATGAAAGCATATAGTATGTTTGCATGTACCTGGCACAGTGGTTGGAGGGCAGGCAATGTGGCACAACACTCTGAGAGCAGTTACAAGACCCACCCCATCTGCTGTCATCAAGTTCTCCAGGTTCTGACAAAGAAAAAGCAACATTTTGATGTTACACCATATTTAATGATATATGATGTCCTTATCATGTAGTGACCCAATCCTATACAAATTGGCATTTGAGCACACAGGTGAAGGAGTTAGATTTGTTTTATAGCTACTGCAACTGCGAGAGATCAAAGCAGGTTCTTATTCTTGTTGAAACTTGAACCCTCAATACTTTAGTGTCTTGATCAATGCCTAAACATGTTATAACTCATCCCCTATAATCTTAAACTCCCTTAAAATGCCATAAAATATGTTTATGTGGTTGATAACCTCACCTGCTTTATGTAGTCAATAAGCGTAGGAATGCCACTGATATCAAAGTGTAATTTTTCAAGTGGTTCCAACCACTTAGACAGCTCTGAAAAACACGTTTTATCATAGACGTCAGGTGTGAAGACACTTACATTTACAAAAATTTTTTAAATGGCTTTTAAGGCCTTGGGAAAAAAACATTGCTTTTTAATAGATCGTATGTCTGCTGGTTTGCCCGAGATTGAAGTGTTTGGTGGGCTGCAAAAGAGTAGCAGGCTCACCTTGAAGCTTTGCATTGTTTTCATCAGATTTGGAAACATTAAGCAGTTGAGCGGCATAATGCTCCATCATCCGAAGATCATCTGATGTCTGAATCACCAGCAGTACAAGCATACAGGCATAGTTATATGTAACAGACTTTCTTGCTTTTCCTTCCCTGTATGAGAGAGTGAGAGAAATTCAGCAAGAGAACAAGTAATTTAAGAAGATACAGACATTTAAGTGAAATTGACTACGGAGTACCTCAGGGTTCTGTATTTGGCCAATTTGTGTTTACTAACAACCTATCTACTACATGGGATCAAGAAACAACATCCAAGAACATTCAGTCATTATACAGACTACCAAAGTATACACACTGACATTTTTAAAACCCTGCTTTTATACAACAGGTGTATTAGCATATTCTCACCCTTGGCCCTCTTTGGCATGGAACTCCACCAGGTTGACCAGACAGCTGAGGTTGTTATCCAAGCTAAAAGCATGTGCAACAGCATTTCGGCCTGTGGTGCTAAAGCTAATGAGATACAGGCTGTGAAGAGTTGCCAGAACACCTGGATTATCACCATCTTCAAGTTCTGCCCCGTTTAGCTCAGCAACACCCTGTAGTGCATGTAGAGTCTGCATAAGCCACACCCAAAAACCATCATCCATCGAACCCTCTCCACCTGCAGGAGCGTCTTCACCCTCACCCTCTGAAAGGGGCGTCAGCGGAGCCAAGTGAGAGGGTGGGGTCAGGTGAGTAAGGGGTGTGAGGAGACGAAGCAGCAAATTGGTGGTTTCGTTTTGGCTAAGAAGGAAGAGGAGGCCCTGCTGGGACTGTGATAGGAAGCGCATCAGTTCTCTGACAGCCTGCAGGACTCCGATGTGGGCACATGTAGCCGGATATGACAGGACAACTGCCAGAGATTCCAGAAGGTGACAAGCATGCATGAACCTGTAAAAAAACCAAAACGCAATAATTAAGAGTTGCTAAATATTTAAACAAAAGGAATAACATAGCTGAACACACAGTGAAAAATATGTAAAAAATGATTATATTTTAACTTAAAGTGGTCATAAGTGTTTTGTCAAGTGTTTTCATAACACTGCCCAAATGTTTACGTGAAGAAAGGGACGCTGGACGCGCTGTGTGTCATTGTGAAAGTGAAACTACTTTCTTTGTGCTTCCAAAAGAGGACATAACTAGAAATCAGTGGTCAAGTTGTATTCACAATACTGTTGCAGAACAGTTTAACACAAATATTAGAGTGTGTTCAGCGCATTTAAGGAGGACAGACTCCTAAAACCTGGAGAGTAGCCTATGCTGGCTGTGCACAGAGACTATAAAGTGGAACAATTCTAGCTCTGCAAGGACAGTCTGGCGCTTCTGACTCACAATCTTTAAGTAAGTTACGTTTTCTTATTAAAAGAACCTGCTACTTACTATTCAAATGCGAGTTTTGAGCAGTGAAGAGGAGTGCTTTTTGTTTACCTTTCTCTGATCACAAATGCAGATATGGTGTTATGTTTACAAGACGCGATGCAACGCAACACGTAAAAAGACAGTACTAAATCATGATAATCAGTAATTATGTCCCCACTGGATGCAACAAATGCCAGGTTTGTGATGTGTTTTATTGTTTTGTTGTCATAACCCCGGGATACGGGATCATGTTACAGTTAGGGGCTGCCACATGCTTGCAAAATTTGGCCAATCACAGTGCACTGGATAGCTAGCCAATCAGAGCACACCTCGCTTGAGCTTTGTCCAAATCGACCCGTTTCAGGAGGCGGAGCTTGGAGGAGAATCAAAAATGTACAGTATGTGGAAAATAATGTGTTTTTTTGCATCTTACATAGCATAAACTCTTTGCATTACACCAAATACACAAAATAATGTTCTTTTTAGCAACATCATATGACCCCTTTTAAAATTATGATTCTGTCATTGATTACTCACGGATGACTTTATTACTGAATAAAGTTGTTATTTTGGTTTTCTTTGCACACAAAAAGTATTTGTATAACTTCATAAAATTACGGTTGAACTCCTAATGTAACATGGCTTATTTTACCGAAATCCTTTCAATGTTTCTAGACCTTGATTTTGCTAGGTACCTTGCTGTCTTTGGGAGGGTCAGAAAGCACACAGAAAGCAAATATTTCATCACAAATTTTCTTAATTTGTGCTCCGAAGATTAATATTGGTCTTAAATGGAATGTTTGGAACAACATGAGGGTGAGTTAATGACAGAATTTTCATTTTGGATGAACTACTGGTTTAACAACAATTAATATTGACTATATATAATAGAAACCACTGATTTTAAAAGACAACTGTTTTGTTGTCATATGGTCCTGACCTGTACAGTGTTGGATAGGGATCATCCCGCTCTGGTGGCCCAGTGATCCGGGCACTGGTGGGAAAAGCTTTCCCAGGAGGCTGCACCATACAGTGAGCTGCTGTCTCCAGCAGGTGGAGCAGTTCCTCCAGAAGACCTTGCAGCCTTTCCAGGTCACCTTCTGACAAAGAAGCAGATTCCAGCAAGGTATCAATGTCCATTGGGCTTTCCCGCTCTACCTCCTGGGTTTCCCTCTCCCTCTCATCTCCTTCCCTCTCAGTGCTTTCTCGCTCTCTTTCTCCGGCTTCTCTCTCACTCTCGCTACCCTCTCGCTCACCCACCTCCCCTACAGTAGGATGGCGTTCAGCCCAAATGCTGGCTGTCCTCTGCAGGTCAGTCAAAACCTCATAAAAATGTCCTTTTTGTAAAATGGCTGCACCAGCTGTTGCGACACGCACTGTCTGGTCTAATAGAAATAGATCCAGCAGACGCTGGTACCCACTCGTTCCATCATTGTCATGGTGACGGTCTCTGAGCAGGGCCTCAATACCCTGCGGCTCACTGATGATGCTGTCGAGGGAGCGCAGCACGTTGAGTTTCAGTGTGGATGAAACGTGTTCTGCAAACAGCAAGCCTAGGAGACTGCCAACAATCCCTTTCCCCAGCAGATTCTGCACAGCCTGGGCACCACAGTCAGCCAAGGCAGAGGCCAGTTTGGTTCCTGCTTTGAGCTGGCGTAAGTTCAGCGCTATGGGCTGTGCCAGGGCAAAGTCCAAATTAAGAGCTTCACAGCTCCAGCCGACCAACTGCTTCAACTTCTCACTCAGCCCATCAGGGTCCTTAATAGACAGGAAGCTCATACCTTTTAGTAGAAAGGCAGGGATCTCCTCTAAGGCAGTTACCCAGCCTGCCCCTCTCTCTGCCCGTTGCCCCTCCCCCCAGGCCTCCAACAGTTCTGCGAGTTTCGCTGCAGACTCCGCCCATAAGGAGCTTGAGTCCTGGATATCTACTGTCTTGAGGCGTTTTAGCTCCACCTCATAGCGTGTAATGTGTGGTGGCGTGAAGTGCTGGAGGGGTCGGAGTTCACGCTCATATGGATCATACTGAACGGTCGGTAGTGATGCAAGGTCCTCAGGTGTATAGTCCAGGTCAAAGGCAGGCAGCTTGAAAGCCCCACTCTCCAAATCCTCCTCATCGCTGGATATTTGCTCATATCCATCATCACCTGCATACAAAAGCAAAACACCTCACACACAGAAACAGAACATCTGATACATTGGCATTGGCTCAGCAAATCTAGCAAGTTCAGTCTTGACCTCAAACTCTGTGAAATGTTTAATTAAGTTGGGCGTCTCAGCAAATCAGAGTGTAAACAAAACTACATTGGTTCTTCTGAATGTCACTGAACAGATCTTCTCCAAACCAGTGTCAGGAATCACAACTTTTCATTAGGGTGACAATATTTGCAATTGTTTACCCTATGAGATTATTATATGTGTGTATGTATATATATGTATTTTTTTATATAAATAGCAATAAATCCTTAACATTTATTAATAGAATAAATGATAAACACATAATTAACAAAATTAACAAAAATGTACACATTGCTATTTAATAAATTAAACAAATAAAATACTGCATAACAGATTTTTTTCATTTGATTTAGGAAGCATTTTTTGCTCTCACACATGAAATATCTCGGTCATTCTTCCCCAGAGCACTTGGTTTATTCACTCTCACAATACTGCAACTCCTCACCTTCTCCATCTTCATCTGTGACCTCCTCACCCACTTCATCTTCTTCATCATCTTCATCCCCCTCACTTCCCTCAGACTGCACATCCTCATCCTCCTCCTCATCAGCCGGACCCTCATCATCCTCCTGCTCTGCGTCAGTGTAATTCTCATCCGCAGGAAGAGAGCCTCGCTCAGGTGACACAGGCTCAAGGTAATCATCGCTCTGTTCTGTGTTCTCCACCTTTACTGGACCTAAAGCAAAGACAACACAGTGAAGGTCAGTGCTCAGAACCTTTTCAGTTTAAGAAAATCCATTAACAAAAAATGGTAAATAATATATAGTTGAGTCCACATTGAAAACTTTGGACTATTTAATCCTGGAAATACTGTGGAGAAAAATGAAATATATTAAGAACAATAATAAAATTCTCTGAAAATTAACATTTTAAATTCAATATTTCCCTCAAATTATTATGCTGATAATATTTTAATTGATATATACATATATATATATATACACATATATATATATACATACACACATATAAGGCTGTCAAACGATTAATCGCATCCAGAATAAAGGTTTTTGTTTATGTAATATACGTTTGTGTACTTAATATATGTGTGTGTGTGTACTGTGTATGTTTATTATGTATATAATATGTAAACAAAAACAATTTTTTTTTTTTTGCGAATAATATAATTATTATTAAATTAGGAAAAGTTGTGATTACTCTTGTATGTAATAATTAATCTTTTCCGCACAGACATACATTGACCAGGTGCAGGTAGTGCCTCCTCGTCATCATCGTCTGGAGGTGGTGGTCCTGGTGGGGTCCGTGGCCCTCTAGGTTGTGGTCTTGGTGGGCTGCCATTAAACTGTTCTTCATTCTCCCACTCTACAATAGATTTACACACTCGCATTTAGGGCTTGACATAATGACATGGCATTATTTGTGTATATAATGTTTGTGCTGACCAGTTTTAATGATCCGCTTGGATCCCAGCTGCTGCTGTTGGGGCAGAGGGGGTGGAGGAGGCGGCGGAGAGTCCCGCTCATGGCTGTGGGGGCGCTCAGCTGTGCCATACACTGCCAACGTCAGGCATGTGTACCATCCACGCAGGACTAACCCATCAGTGTTTATCTTTAATAATACAAAGACAAAATGAAAATTAGGACATGGTCTGAGATTCTAGAGGGGAGGAGCATAAAAACTTGCTCAGTCCAAAACACAAATGAAGGATCATTTGTTTACAAGCCACGTGAGTGCAGGAGTTGACAGGTTTAGTCATTACAGAGGCATCGGCAAATACATTGTGGATTTTAGAAAATGCTTTTGAAGTATCCACAGAGCCGAGGAAAACTGCTGTCAGCTGTTTTGGAGAAACCACAAACATACTGCTGCATGTGTGTGAGTTTTACGCAGAAATTTGATACTGGGCTGTAATGAGGGGGGTCTCTTACCTTCCCATTAGGCCTGAAGATGATTGATTTGTTCTCATCATACTCAAGGCTAGTGTGAAACAAACACCAACATCAGTGATTAGAACAATCAAGTACATGCATTTATTCAGTTGCAGATTTGTGAGACAGCATACTGTATTTCTTGCTGAGCCTGTCCAACACAGGTGTGCATGTGTGTGTGAGTTTATTTAGTACCTGCCCAGCCTGTCAAACACCAGGGCGTTGGGTTTGGACACATTGTTGAAGAACAGGTCCAACTGGAATGCATGAGGGGCTGTTTCCCTGAAGATACACAGGAAGGGGCATTGTAACCGTCAAAACTTAAACCTGAAACCCCTATTTGCCGTTAGCAGCTATTTTCTGTCTAATCAAACTTCCTGTAAATCAGTTACCCTACAGAAATCTTTTTAAAAATGCCTTTTTTCTATACAGATTTATTGTTAATTTTTTATCATTTTATAAGAACAGAATAAAGAATAGTTTTTTATAGTCTGTCCTATAAAAAACTAACTTCCCTTTTCTCTCATTGTTCTCTTAACAGGTATGGAGACAAGTGGGATGAGGGATGAGATCATGGGAAAAGCTGAGAGTGGTCAGAGAATAGGGGGTGTGGTGGATCTGTTTTTAAAAAAGGAACAATAGCGACCACAGAAACCTTTTCCAATTTCCTCAAATGTCCTCCAGCCATCTCACTTCTGAGGACACCATAGCATTACTCATGTCCTATTGTGCACTACAGAAGGACTGGGATAGTTTGTACAAACTATAAACATGGTAGAAATGCTGTTAACGGTCACAAAACGTGGAGTGAAAATTATGGATGCCTAAAAAGACATCTTTACAAGACTGTTCACTTGGTATTCTGAATTTGATATATATTCACTACCGTTTAAAATGTTTTTTTATGAAATTTCTACTCAGCAAGGATTCATTAAATTGTTCAAAAGTGCCAGTGAAGACATTTCTAATGTTGTAAAAGTTTTTTAATTTAAATATATATATATTTTTTTTAAGAATAGAGAGTTAATATAACAGAATTAATTTAAATAAATATATATATATATATATATATATATATATATAAAATTCCAGAAATAAAAAGTCTTCTCTAATTGACTAGCTGGTTGTTGGATGACCAGTGAACCATCCTAACCCAATAATGGTCATGTGATGTGTATGGCACAGACAAATAAGTAGCACCTGTGTAAAGGGATTCTGTAGTAGTTGTGTGATTAAATAGACCATTTCATTTCTTTCTGTACTTTTAGACAAGAGTGTGTGTGAATGTATGCAGTGTATTCATTCTCTCACCCAAATGCTCTGCTGTCAGGCAGGTTGCTGTGTGCTTTGATGCCAGGGGGAATGACTCGCACTTCTGTGATCAAGACACCGTAAGGAAACCGCACAACGTCCACATTTGTCAACTTGTAAGAGGACAGACATTGAAAAATGTTACGAAGCTTACTTATGAAGACAGGGATAAACTGTTAAGACAAATAGAGCCTGATACAGAGGCCAGATTTCTCAGAGACACACCCTGACTGAGCAGCCAACCAGAAAAACAGTCCAGCTTATTCATCTGTTAAAGTCTTGGAATTAGGATTCCTATGGTTCAAGGTATTTGAAAACACAAAAGCATTCTCCGAAGTTCTTATTGAATCTAAAAATGGTTAAATGGTGTATATAGTCCTTTCCTCAACAAACTGTCATAGGGCAACAGGCCTGTCCAACCTGTTTTTACAGAGCTGTTGGAATACACCTGTGGGGTGGCAGATCACTGCAACAATACAAAAGCACCAATCAAACACACACATACATACACACCCAAACAAGACAAATTCCAGGACAAGAGATCTGTTTCCAGTCTTCACTAAAAGGATACTAGGCAAAACACTGCAACGAGGAGAAATTGCATGTAGAGAGATTCTCAGATAAAGGCTTATATATATTAAAAAAACACGATTACAGCTGCCTCTCAACCTAAGATCTAAATAAAAGTAGGGCTGGTCCGAATACCATTTTTTGAGCTTCGAGTATTCGGTAGTGATCAACATCGAATATTCGAAGCTTCGGT
>JAUMHE010000068.1:11346729-11363278 GCA_032359235.1 Enteromius mattozi | reverse complement strand
GGGTAGGCTATTTAAATAAAAGAACGAAAAATGAATTAACGAAGTTCAACCGTTTCACAGGAATCGATGTCACGTGTTAATTTTTTTTTCTTTTTTTTTTCTTTCGAATATTTGAATCTCAAAATGAAAAATCGAATGCCATCCCTCCAAACGAATATTCGAATATTCTGGTCCAGCCCTAAATAAAAGCAGCACTGAATCAAATATTTTTATGTCTCATAGTACTACTCATTTCAAGTGAGTGATTGATTTGTTACCAATCTGACTCTCTTGCATAAAAACACACCATATTCTGGTCTAGGATAAGAGCATTTGATTTTTTAAATGTGAATTTGCTTTGTTTCTGTAAACAAAACTGTATTACGATAAAACAGCTGTGAGGTCATGCTCTCTGTGAAAATGCAATTGTTTTCAGATGGGTATAACTGGACGTAATTTAGGATTATTTTAATCCATGCCAGGTAATCAGTTAAAAACTAAAAATGAGCTTTATATAATTACTCAATTCTGCTTTGCAATTTTGTAAGTTTATGAGGCTGTATCTCTCATAATTTGAGCACACTGATTTAGACAGGTCAACGTTTGCGCTGTCAACGTTTAGTCATGATTACAATGTTCCACTTGCTCTCAGGGTAAATTTCTGGATGATATGATGATCAGACACGCTCAACAAATAAAACTGATAAATCAGAAGTGATTGGTCATGAAAACCATAGCAGAAACAAAGGCTGACTAAGAAAAAAATACATTTAGCATTACATCACTTGATCACCAATGGATTCACTGCAGTGAATGGGTGCCGTCAGAAAGAAAGTACAAACAGCTGATAAAGACATAATTCACATTTAATCCACGTGACTTTAGTTCAATTAATGTCTCGTGAAGTAAAAGACAGCATGTTTGAAATACACAAATGCATAAAGGCATTTTAATTTTAAACCATTTTTTCAGACTAAATCTATAAACCATTATAAACTACAAATCCTCCAATGAAAAAGAAATATCAGTCAGTCAATCTCCTGTTGTCCCTACATCAAAATCTACCAATATATTTGTTAAGAAATATTTTCACTTATAAACAGTGCTTGATCAGTGCATATTTCTCTCCCACTTCAGAAGAAACAACCTTTTCACTGAAGAATGCAATATTATGGATGGAACAATCATATTTTAGGAGGAAGCAACAATTTGAAGAAACACCTTAATGCTGAATCTGTTCATTACTAAGATGCAGCTTTTCATTTTTTCACTTAACTAGAGTTGCGAGAATTACTTGTGGATAACTGTGATGCTTTTATCCTCTGTTTGAGCGCTCATTCTGACGGCACCCATTCACTGCAGAGGATCCACTGGTGAGCAAGTCATGCAATTGCACATTTCTTCAAATCCGACCCAATGAAAAACCCCATTTACAACAAACTACATTTTCAGCAAGTGTTTTTAATTTTTTTTATGTGTACTATTTCTTTACCAATGGAGAAGTTCAACAGAATCACAAGATACAAAAAAAACAACCTTTCACACAACCACAGGGGTTAAATTAGCTCAAATAGATCCAATTCAAATATTATTCACTAGCTAAATGATACAGTAAATAAAGGGGTTTCTACCTTCCAATTCACCCCAGCTCCACACACTTTAACCCCCTGGCTACTTCTGTAAAGGTCTATAGACAGGACAGATCTCCTTGTTTACATGCACATGTGATGCTGTCACATGAACATGAACTGGGGCGTAACTGAACAGGCACCGGCTTTATACCTTTACAACAATATACGAGCATCTTATTGTTAATAAATAAATAAACAAATGGTTTATTACAGTACATTCTACTTGTTAACAGTAGCTACACATACGCTTTCAACAACAACAATATAGCCACGAGCTTGCTTGCTCTGGTGAACAACTTCAACGTAAAACAATAACGTCAGGCTTCCTCTGCTATATATCGTCTATAGTCGCTAAATGCAATTGTTTTGAATTAAAAATAACGAAAATGAAAATGTGAATTATATCTTTAATGAATTGAATATGTATGAATTACTGTGCTAACTAGCAAGCTAACCAACTGTTCACAGCGCTCAGCGCGTTAGTACAATAAAAACTTTAAGAACGCAGGAAAGATACTTTAATGTCTGTTAAACTTTAGTCTCTGTATCATGCGGTTAAAAAGACACGGGTGAAGATGAAAAACTTCGCAAGTTTACCTCTGCACTTTGATGCTTGAACGTATCTAAAAAGAGCAGCTCCATTGCAGAATCCCCCGCCATCTTTCTTGGTCACATTAGGACTTCCGGTAAAGGAAACACTTCCGGAGTTGAAGGCGTACGTCACAACGTTGGTAGTTGTAGGACCAGTAGGTTTTGGAAATGGCGTATTACATGTTTTAAAGCATTTCAGTAAAGCCATATATATACACATCTTTTAGTAATCATTAATTAGGCTGCTAGCCCTGCTGAAAAAAAAAAACAGTAGAAACCATCACAGAAAATTCTAATGCTTTCCACTACAAATACCATTACAAACATTACAAACAATCAACTTTTAACTGTTAAAACCATTCAAAAATGGTTTTCTATAGTGTGTTTTGGGACATATTTCATTAGGATTTATTGGTTTTAACATGCCACCAATAGAAGGTGACCAATTACCTAAGCTGTTTTAACTGAAAGAGACTTGCACTGACTGATCTTAAAACATGTCAGTGCCTTTGTTCTATCTTAAGATGCACACCAGTAATGCTTTTTTCTAAAGGCATGTTTATAAAAATTACTTAAATGTCCTAACTGAACTATGACCTAATCCTAAACGCTGTCTATGAAACCGGCCAAAACGCACCTTTTCTGGATTAACCTCAGTTAGGCCTATCACGCTTTAATAAAGCTTTTGAACAGCACATCATTATAAAGGATTTAGACTACTGGAAATCCCTGAATGATTAATGCATAAAAATGACAGAAGAAAAAAAATATTTAACGGTCAAAGTAATTCATCTTTGTTCTATTAAGGATCTAAAAGAGTCCAATAATAGGTGCTAAGAATGTCAGAAAACACTGCTAAAGGTAATAAAATGACACAAAACGTAAATAAATAAAGGCCTTTGGTGATTTGCGTGTTGTGACATCTAACAGACTCAGGTCACAGTACTGCTGGAGGTGCAAGAGGTGGTTGCGCAAGAGTTGTTTACACAAATACTTTCTGTTTATGACATAAAGAACAGAGGTTTTGTGGATTTAGTGAACATAAATATAATTATTCCATTCAAACAATGCAGTTTTGCTTTTGTTGCACTTAATACCTAAACTGGCCTTCACTGTATAGGACTGACCGGCCAGTTATTTGGCGTCTATATGGCATCTTTCTCTTTTTTCAGTTCCTGTGATGGTCATCCCAACAGTATAGGCCTACTCTTACCGTGCACTTTACATTTACATTGACGTATAACATGGTTATATAATGGTTCAGATACATTTTAAGTCTAGGGATTTGTTTGGTCAGGCTAATTTAGTTTAGTTAGTAGGCTACGATACTAAGACTACAGTGAAAGTCATTGCGTCATTTATCTTTTACACATTAGCCTACGTCCTGTTCGCTTTTGAAGGCAGGTGAGCAGGTGTTAACGCTGGGTTATTTTATTAGTAGACTGTGTAAACGTGTAAAAAAAAACAGATCCTGAATTCCCTCACATCATGTAGCACGAGCGCGTTTTTGGCGTGCCATGCCACGTCCTTGTTTCTCAGCAGCGGTAGGAGGGCTTTCTCTTGGGCAGGTATCTATTACCTGTGTCACGTGGGCGGTGGCCAGGTAGGGCGCACACAAAACCAGCGCGATCCAAGCAGCCATTGCGGAGCAGAGCCAAGGGTTTCGGACTTGTTTGCATCGATTCTCACGCAGTTGAAAGGCCAAGGGACACATCGAGGCGAGTCCGAACCCGGCACTGATCTGTCCGTAGGTGTGGGGTCACAGGGCTCTTCGCTTCTCTGTCACCTGGAGTTGATCTCTAGGGTTTTGCTTTTGCTATCGGGGTGGTGTGACAATAGTTTTTTTTTTACTTCTTAAAAATGACGGTTAATCCAGATTATTTGGTGCTTTTATTCACCACCACATCTGGCGCAAGTGGGGACCAATTGGGCTCAGATGAGAAGGAAATTGTACAGTTGGTTTGGCAGGTTGTGGATTTAGCGACTAAAAAGGTAATTTCATATTTCCCCATGATGGTGTGTATGCGTTATGTGTTGGTGTGCGTGCGTGCGTGCGTGGTTGTGTGTGTAATAATTTTGGTGGAGGTTAAAGAGAGAGAGAGTACATTTTATATATATATATATATATATATATATATATATATATATATAATGAAGTAAAAGGACAAATATATTTCTGTATTTACATTATTTTACAATTTACATTATTTATATATGGCAGATATTTAAAAACTTAAATGTAAGGCTGTGTCAATATAAATCCAGATATATTCCCCTGCTATTTATCAATTCATACATCCATTTATTGATATGCCTATGCAAATCTATATATTGGCAGTGAGCATTCCTCTGCTTTCCACATTTAGGCTGGTGAGGTAAATGAATTGCTAGTCAAACCGGATCACATTGAGCTCTCCGAGGAGTGTCAGGAGCTGAGTGGACTCACCGAGGAGACCTTGACAGAAGCTGAACCGCTTGAAGAGGCCATCGAACAGGTGATCATTCTCATATTATCTGCTCTGACAGGCTGGTATTCATCTTATTTAGAACTTATATTTCAAAATACATAAGGGTGTTTGCATTTGAGAGTGGATCCTTTCAAAGTACAGTTAAACTTACTTCTCTAATTTACTTTGAGGGAGGGTCTGTCTGTACACCATTTAGTGGCATATCTTTACACACTATTAAACACATTATTTAACAGCTTGTGGATTAATATTTGCACAAGCAGCCTTGTGGGTATGTATTAAATAACACATAAAAGTGGCGTTTACTCAGAGTGTCCATGTGTGTGTGCAGCTGAATCAGAGGTTATGTGCAGAAGTGGACGCAGGTGCAGGAAACACCTTCTACTTCTGCACGGATGGACAGCTGCATATTCGTCAAGTCCTCCATTCTGAGGCTTCCAGCAAGGTATTAAACTCTAAATACTGCAACTGATCGGGTGATTATGTATTGATAAGCTAATAATTTGTAAGTGCAAATGTGTTTTCTTGACCGCTTGCTTTTGTGCTTTTTAGAACATTTTGTTGCCTGAGTGTTTCTTCTCATTCTTTGACCTGCGGAAAGAGTTCAAGAACAAATTCCCATCAGAAGGGGAGTTAAAAGACTTGAATCTTCAGGTCATGGCTGACTGTATCCTTAAAAAAAAGGTCATGACATGTTTTTATGTGTTCTTTGTAAGACTTAAATGGATGAGAGTAGATTATTACGCATTAGTTGATCATTCTTGACAAGCAGTGTGAGGAAGTTGTATTTGAGTGTGTATGAGAGTGAAAGATAGGCAACAGGGTGTTGGCTGCAGGATCCCAAGGTTTTGAAATGCAAATAGACTCACAATAGTGTGGGCTCAATTGAGCCAGCAAGAGAAAGCCAAGAGTGTTTAGCCAACAAGCTTAACCTGCCACACCTACACTGTAACGTCTTAATACACACACACACAGTCAAACACACACAATGCAATAGCACAGCCCTCTACGCAGTAAGAAAGGTTAATCGAAAGTCATTCTCTCCCTCCATGTTGCTATTGTCCCTTTATGGAAGACTGCTGGGTTTCAACGGTCCTTATGCATTTATAAACCCTGTGCTAGTTGTTCTTTGCATCTTTACTGTGTCATTAAATGATAATTATCACCAGTAATAATAAACATAGATGCTGTATTCCTTGACTGTGGCTGTGATCAGACCTAAATGTGGATGTAGATTCTTCTCTTCACGCTTTCGCTGCTCACAAGGTTCAGCAGATGTCAGAAATTGTTTTAGCACTTATCTCGGAGCCTGCCTGTAAGTCATTATAACTCACATATTATTGTCTGAACACATGAAAGTAATATTCAGAAGTGTATTTGGTATGAACCTGCTGTGTTTGTCTTCATAGCCCTCCAGTTCTCCTTCCCAGAAAAAGTGAATGACAAGTTTGAGACTGGCACTTGGTAAGAGCTGTTTCTTATTTAAACTAAACTAACAAACAAATGTCTGCAGCTGTCTTCTAACTATTATGATTTTTTGCTAAGCTCCACTCAAACAAAATGATTCCCAAATGATGGGATTTTCTATGATTATACATTTTTATAGTTACTTATGTTTGTAATTTTAAATTAATTTGTATTAAAAATAAATCTTAATTTAATCTAGAATGGAAATTGAAGATGTTGTGTGTTAAGTTTAAACATTTACATAAAATTTTATGTTGCTGGATCACTTATAATAATGATTGCTATAATTCAGAGAGGATATAAGTACTATTGAGTTCTTTTTCCTAATATTTTAATAAATCCTGAGAAGTTAATGCTGTAAGTTAAATGTCTTATACACTAATAAACATGTAATAACTTTTACTGGTAAACTAATGTTAATCTGTTGAGATATTGAAGTTTTGATTTTTATTCAGCAGGATTTATTTGATAAAAATATCTGATAAAGTAATGCAGAGTTTCACACAATTCTAGCTACAACACATTTACTAGAAATCATTCAGGTCACTTAAATCTCTTGTTGAATCCTATGAGAATGTCTGTAAAGCTTAAAGTAGTAACCAAGGATGCAGAGCTTTAACAAAAAGTTACTTGCTATTTACTTTTGCCTTGCTACTAGTATAAGCTTGTGTGACACTGTTTAAATTGCGTGCATGTGTGTGTATAGCAGTAAGATGGAGAGGGTGGATGATAACACAGTGATCAGAGCTCGGGGTCTTCCATGGCAGTCCTCAGACCAGGACATCGCCCGATTCTTCAGGGGTCTCAACATCGCTAAGTATGCACACATAAACTGCAAACCACCCACAGTCAGCACTTATTAATAAATGATTATCAGTCAGTCTGTGCACAATGCCGGTGTTTCTAATGAATGACTGTGTGTGTGTGTTTGTGTGTGTAGAGGAGGTGCTGCGTTGTGTCTGAATGCTCAGGGCAGGAGGAACGGAGAGGCACTAGTGAGGTTTGACAGTGAAGAGCACAGAGATTTGGCCCTGCAGAGACACAAGCATCACATGGGCACCAGATACATTGAGGTACACACACAAGCTAATATATTAAGTATAGTGTAATACTAAGTATAGTGATATATAAATACAATTGCATGTAAATTAAAAATTTTGCATTATTTTTTGTTGCAGGTTTACAAGGCTACAGGTGAAGACTTCCTAAAGATTGCAGGAGGTAAAAATACACTTTTTGAGCTTGAGTTTACATGTATGTGAATAGGGCTGGGAACCGAGAACTGGTTCTTATTCTTATTCAGAACTGCATAGTTAATTAAATTCCATGAATAATCTATTCTTATTCAGAACTGGTTCCATTAAAACAAATGGAGCAGTGTGACCATTGTAGATTCCCAAACTTAATTAAAGTTATGTAATCGTTTGGCAATGAAATGGCTTTTTTTCTCTAAATATTATGTAATAATAATTTCTCTAAATATGCATTATATTTATATAAAATAAAAAAATAAATAAAATATTTATACAGGAAGTAAAGTAACTGAAATCATTCACAAGAACTGCAACAGCAACTAACTTCCTTACTTTCTCATGTGAAAAATCTTGGAACAGTCTAGTCTTACTAGTTATGAAATGCATGCAGTTGTAATATAAACTGTATGTATATCATCTGATTTCCTGAGTTTGTCTTCTGTCAGGGTTATTTGCATTGGTTTGAGTATGTTTTGGGTATTTTAGCTTCACGTTGAGTGGCTCATGTGTCGATGTCTGACTGACAGGTACCTCTAATGAAGTGGCCAAATTTCTGTCGAGGGAGAATCAGGTTATCGTACGCATGCGTGGGCTTCCGTTCACCGCCACCGCAGAGCAGGTGCTGCAGTTCTTCTCCCCGGCATGTCCTGTGACAGACGGCAGCGAAGGCATTCTGTTTGTGCGTTTTCCCGATGGCAGGCCCACTGGGGACGCGTTTGTCCTGTTCTCCTGTGAGGAGCATGCTCAGAACGCACTGAAAAAACACAAGGACATCTTGGGCAAGAGGTACATAGAGCTGTTCAAGAGCACTGCGGCTGAGGTGCAACAGGTGAGAGCAGCACATTATAATTCATTTGAAAACATCAGTTGTGTGGAGTGTGTTTAAATTGGTTTAGGCAGACTCAGCAGGGCAAGTAAAACGTGAGTTGTTTGGGTGTGTGTACAAGCACGAACGACCCGGCTCGCTGAACAAACACTCAGCTTGGCAATTGGTAAAAGATTAGCTTTTCAAAGCTGTCATAAAATCTCTCTTCTAGTCCTCTTGTTCTGCAATGCAAAAATTTCATTGTTACTAATTTTGTAGAATTACTTGGAATTCCTCTGTGTTAATATTTAGCAGTCGTCATATATATCAGAGCAAAACGACTCAATTATAGCAAGCGGTTGAACTCACTTTAACCTGTTTTTGAGCAGACGTAATGTTTGTTTGACTAGCTCAGCTGTGTTGTTCACCAACAGCGGGGTTTTGGTTTTATAAGAGTGTGTCATTTAGGCAAAGACAATACCATCATGCCTTGTATTATTAATTGACTGTTTTTTGGGTTCTTTAATAAACAGAATACTTATGACTGAATAACCACATCAATAATGCCAAAAGACTGAACTTTTGTCTGACATAAAAGGAAACCAAGCATATTGAATCTCTCACACAGCAAACACCAACCTGTTTTGCTCATGTACCTGTAACAAATTTGAATTAAACAGCTTGTTTTTACAACCAGTAATTTTTTTTGTCGTAGAACTGATTTGTAATGGTTTTATTTTTACCTTTAACACTATAAAAAGCTTGGTGTTTTTGCATGCAAATTGTTTTGCTATCAGAGGGATTGCAGATTTATTTTCATCTTAGTTTTTGAATGCAAAATCTGCATTAACTAACATTTTTTTAACCTATAACGAAGTATGAGAAAAATGTGAATACTGGTAAAATAAAATAAAATAAAATTTGGTCAAACTAATTTTCTGTTTGTCTAAACCAAAGCACAGATATATTGGACCAGTCAATGAGAAGAGTTAATTATAAGTAGAACAATAATTACATTAAAATAGATCTGCTGTGGGTTTTTAATGCTAACCTGAAAGTGATGGTTTGACTTGCTCAAACAGGAAGTTCATGGATTCATAGACCTGATCTGGTAAAGTTCCAACAAATAGAAAACCAACACAGAGTGGGCAAGTTGTCTTCATATATAAGGTCATTTAAGGATACAGACACACCAAACGTGTGTTTGCATGGTGCTAAACAGTGTCAGTACCTGCAGGTAGAGAACAGTTTATCCGTCATCTCCACACCTGGAGCTATAAACAGGCAGAAGTCTTTCTGATGATGTGCATTGCCAGTCATATAACTCCAGCATTTGTGTGTCAGGTACTGAACAGATACTCATCGGCCCCATTGATTCCCGTGGCCCCATCCCCCATCCTGTCTGTTGTGCCACCCCCCACATTCGTGCCCCCAACGGCGGCAGTGACAGGTGTGCGGGACTGCGTGAGACTGAGGGGTCTGCCGTACGATGCCACCATCCAGGACATATTGGTTTTCTTGGGGGAATACACCGCTGACATCAAGCCACATGGAGTGCATATGGTGCTTAACCAGCAGGTAAGGATACCACTTAGAAACATATAAACTATAGTATTCATATGAAGTTCATCCAGTATCAAAATAAACACACCTATGCAGTTCAGAATGTGTTCTGTCAGGGAGGAGTTTTCCCCTTTGGCTCAACTGCTCCATAAAAAAAAAGCGTGATTAATCACAGGTTCTGTCAGGACTTGTGTTTCATCATTCCTTTACAATGTGTTTCTGTCATGCCTTATTTAATATAGCATATTTAACAATGTAAAAGTCTTTACATGTCACTTTTTAAATGCACCAAAGGGGGGGTTGGGTGGGGGTAAGTAATTTGAATTTAAAACAAATCATGCAAAGTGCTTTTTACACAATTTCATTTTGTGCAATCCAATGATTATATTGAATTAACTATATATTAAACAACAACACTGAACAAACAGTAACAACATTTAATTCAATTATTTCTTGAATAAAACTTTTAACTACACTGACAACTTGTCAGTAACTACACTGATTGTAGTATTACTGTATGTTTTTCCTTTGTTCTGAACATTGTTTATTCATGTATTGAACTGTAGAACAATTGGATTGTTTTGCACTGTATGCTTTTGATTTAAAAAAACCCATAAGACTCATTTGTTTTTGGGAGTTAAACTATAGTGGTTGCACTGTTTTTGAACTGGATCTTAAGTGCCTTTTTGCTGCTGTAGATAATGCAGTAATGCAGCTCCATTGATTAAGTAGTGCAGAAAACATTAAGTATTTTAGTACAGGGTTCCAGTATTTTTTGAAAATGAATTAATGAAGAATAATTAAAAGCTCCTCATTATGGATAAGAATAATTTTTCTGTTCCCTACCCAACTGTTAACTTGACATCTTAAAAACTAGATGCTCCTAGCGAAAGATGCTAAAACATGTTTAGTGAGACATTTTTAGTTGTTTGATCAACAATGTGAAGCGGAAACACGTCTTGCTCTCTTGTTAAATGTGCTTGTTTGTTTGTCTTTTTTCTTTAAAGTGAGTTCATGAATTCAGAATTTTTTTTTTTGTTTGTTTGATAAGGGTCGTCCTTCGGGTGATGCTTTTATCCAGATGCGTTCAGCTGACCGGGCGTTCCTGGCGGCCCAGCACTGCCACAAGCGCAGCATGAAGGAGCGTTACGTGGAGGTGTTTGCGTGCTCCGCTCAGGAGATGAACATCGTGCTGATGGGGGGCACGCTCAACAGGAGCGGCCTCTCGCCGCCGCCATGTAAGTTACGACGTAAGTGCCGCTGGGCTCTGGGGCTGCTTCTCTCAGCTGTGTGTGCGGGTAGGTGGCGCTTCACGCCTTCCTGTTTTTTCCCCTTTCTCTCGTTCATTCACTTATTCATTCATGGTGGGTGTCCTGTCCATTTTCCTGGCCAGGCAGGAATGGGCATCAAAAGCATTAGGAATCTGGGTGGGTGAATGTTTTTTTTTTTTTTTTAAAATTCAATTCAGATCTGAGATTGTCAGATGCTTTTCCACAGCAGGGGAATGGAGGGCTTTGATTTAAGGTGATTTAGTGCAATCTTTCTAAATCTAAATGTGAACAAAATTTTAGTCCACATCATAAATGTCATCATATGTACTTTTGGGTGTCGTGGAAAGGCACTTTCTGTTTGATTTAGTTTTGATTTCTTTCTTTCTTTGGTTGAAGATAGTCCTAACAACCAATAGCGGCACACGTTAAAGCCTCACACGCCACAGGTTCAGTCCGGTTTAAGGCATCTGAATGCCTGTGGCTGTGTACTGATATGTGTTGAAGGGTGGAGGAACAGACTTGACTTGTAGCTGAATTAAAATGTCAGTTATTGACAGTTTTGGGTTATGGTCTGCTGCATGCTTTGAGCGTGAGATGAAGTTTGGGATGGATATATTAATAGAAATACATTCTTCTAAACTGATGTTTCAAATATTTTGCCAGATTTAAAATAAACAATACACATAACATTCACATGAGAGAGATTTGTAATTGTGACTGCAGAGTTAACTATGAGATCTTCTCAAATTGGCTGCAAGACGACTCATTTATAGGCAGGTTCACAATGTGAACGGCTGATCTAGGGTGGGCTTTCGAGATGACTACTCATTATATATTGTTCATTGTTTGTTTGATGAAATGACTGCATGAGCCTCTGATGACAAACAATGAACAGGACTTGAAAGGGGTTTAAAAGTGTAAAGCCCTCATTGTAACTGGATTAGGTTCAGTCAGGACCACACCCTTTAGTTATTTGGCAAAAGCACCTTGACTAATCGCTAGTTTTTAAAAAAAATAAAAAAGTAATTATGTAAATTCAGTATTTTGTCATGTCACATTCATTTATTTTTGTCCACTTTATTCTTACTAAAATGGTTTACACAAAAGATAGCCTATATTATTTTAGTTCTTTTTATTCTCACTAAAATAGCATAAAGCCTAACTTTAAACTAACCATAAATTTCTTAATCTTTAAAGAATAGTTCACCCAAAAATGTTGTTATTAATTACCTCAACCTCATGTTGCATTTGAATTAGCAAAATCAAATCAGTTCAGTTTATTATTATTCAACTCTTTCAGCTCCGCTGTCATAATTCTATAGTTTACACACTATAGTTGGATTATTTAAACATTTATTTTTAATCTAAAAACTTTGTTAGTGCATTTTTAATTTCTTGCAGTGTTACTTTTTCTTATTATATTTTCATCAGCCATTGTGAATTTTTTTTCCTCCGTTATCAATGACAGAAGGAAAAAAAAAACACTTTTGTCATTGATAGGATTAACACTACAATCACATCTAGTTGCCATAACTAGAAGTTTCAAGGTTGTTTTTTCACTCAATAATTCCACAATATCCCACCTCCCCCATTTCAGGTTTGTCCCCTCCATCATATGCATTCCCTCACGGGACAGCTGTTCTTCCTGCTGGAGCAGTCCTTCCTGCAGGAGCAGTGCTACCTGTGGATCCAGCAGCTATCTACCCCTCCCAGTTCCTGTTGAGTCCTCGACCCCTGGCACCAACGACAGCCTTCTACCCTGCTAGCAACCCACTGTACATGAACTACACCACTTATTATCCCAGGTAAGAGTTATATCTGGTAATGCTGTTTTTCAGACACGCCATGTACATACACATATTCAGTGCAAGATCAGTAATTAGCTACAGTTTCATTTACATAAGATGATGAATGGATAATTGAACACCATTCATCCTCGAGTTAATACTCTAGTGTACATATTAATGCAAGTCCGCATCTGTATCCAAAATGAAGGGAGATTACTGAGGAATGAAGGCATCATGGGTCCAAGGCACCTTCTTTAATATGCCATAATGCTGTGTGTGTGTGTGCACGTGTAAAATGATACAAATAGCATCTGAAGGAGTAGTTACAGGGGAAAAAGGTGAATTAATAAATGTCCATTGGAATGTATAATTGCAGTTCTAACAAGAAATAAGCACTGTAGTCTTTAAATATTTATTTATTAATTAATTAGTTCTATCTGAAATTCACCTTGGAAACCTGTCTAAACCAGTTTTTTTTAAGAGGAACCTTTATGTTTTGGACACAGTCAGTATGTCACTCTTGCATGATGTCAGAATAATACTCACCAGTAGCTGTCTTATGTTCAGTGTGATGTGTCATTGAGATGTTTCATATTTACGTACAACCTTTATGTAGTCTTTTTGTTTTGAAAAGCTTCTCAAATCAAGTTCTAAAAGCTGAACATAATGACTTTGTCTCTAAGAAGGACTTGCACAATCAGGACTGGGTGTGTTTACAAGGGTAACGCACTGCACAGTGAGTGTGTCACACCCAGGTCGCTTAATGCACAGCATTAATGTGCATTTTAGCTCACTTCATAGTGGAAGAACTGGTTCAAGTACTGATTGTGTATTACTCTAGCACAGTGCCGTTTAATTGGGGTGGGACCAAGTGAGCAAGTTTTTTTTTATATAAATATTTAATATAAAAACTGGATGAAATCCATATTTGATGCAATGACATTTAATTGGGGCATGACTATTGTTCAGTTTTTCATATATATATTTAATATTTAATATAAAAACTGGATGAAATACATATATATATGAGAATATTTTGACTTATTTAACTTTTTTGTTTTAGCTTTTCATAACTTTGATCCATATCTGTTCTCACACAGCCCACCTGGCTCCCCCCCTAACATCAGCTACTTCCCTACTGGCCACACTCCTTCAGCTGGCTCAGTACTCTCAGCCCCACCCACAGCACTGATACGAATGCAAGGCCACGCCCCTTCCCACGCTTATAATAGCGGGGTTAAAGAAATCCTCAGCATGGTACATGGATATCAGGTGAGTTTAAAACACACCCACGACTGTATTATAATATCAATGTGAGTTCAGGAAGGCACAGGAATTTCTTTCATGCCATTTCTCTGATTATTTTAGTTGACTTCCTACCCAATAGCAAGAAAAGAAATTATTTACTGTTCACTGCTGGCCTCTGCAGAATTTAAATGTATTAGTAACCAGCTGCACAATGTTATTAAGCGCCACTGATCCAAATACAAGTCCTAGTTTGTTTCACATCAGGAACTCTGTGTGTGTGTTCATAGGCAGGGCAGGGCTGGCTTGTTGGGAACATTAAGGTGTGTCTTTTGCCCTGCAGTACTCAGCATTGAAGATTTAGATGCTTTAGTGGGTTTGAGTAACAGGACCACATAGTTGCATTGTCACACCCCCTCGATGAGCTAAACAGGTTTCTCTGGTCTAAATTCCCTCACAGACTCACACACACACACAAACCGAGCTAAGGTGCGGTGCACTGGCCTGCTCTAACTTGACTACTGGTTTTCCGTTCCATTGCAGTAGGAGCCTGGTGTTAGTATTCTAGATCAGGTCAAAGAAATCTTCATAAATAAATAATAATACACACAATGAACACTTTCACACTGCACAAACCTACTCATATTTTATATATGTACGTATGTATATGTGTGTGTGCACATATACATTTTATAGATATTTATATATACAGTATATATACTGTATGTATGTGTATATATATAAATATATATATATATATATATATATATATATATATACTGTATATATATACTGTATGTGTATATATATATAAATATGGTAAAAGACAAGACATCCCATTTTGCAGTCTGCATCAATTAAAGTGTCTACTTTAATGTTTGAAATAACTTTTGTGAAATAAATAATATTATAATATGTGATATAATGTTTTATTGTAATTCAACATAGCAGATGCCTGATAAGATTTTTTGGTATATGAACTATTGTTACACTGAATAACATTTTATTGTGTCTTTTGTAAATCATACTAAAAGAAAATATGATATGATATGCTCCAAAAACAGAGAGAGAGAGATCTCAATAACTCTAATAAATTTCATATCTATTTTTAATAAGGAAATCAGAATAAACTAGGTTGTGTCAGTTTCGTCTTAACATTTTTGCTTTGAGCTAACGGCGTGAAAAGTTTCACCCAAACTATCTAAGTGTGTTTAAAATATTTTTTACTATATTTAAACTGCAGTAATTATTGCTATAGTATGTACTTAATAGTACTACAGATTATATAGAATATTACACTAAATATTTAACACCACAGGAGTGAAACGTTCTATTAGGCTGCCTAATGGGCTAACAAACCCATTCTAAAAACAGCTGTGACTCCTGCCATGCACACCCACAGTGTGCGTCTTTCCCATGCAGGCTGTACATTCGCCTCAGGCGGTTTGCTAGTTAGTCAGTAGGAGGGCTGTCACTCATTTGAGGTGGGACTTATTACAAATAATGAGGCACAAGCAAGTGTTCCTTGAGTAAATGTAATTTCTTTCTGTTTCCTTTAGCCCGGCAACAGCGATGCTTTGATAACTCTCCCTTCTATGCTGTCGGCCAAGCAGCCAATTGGAGACCAGACTGTAGGAGGCGGAGCCTATCTTGACTTGCAGTTGCTTTAAGCCAATCTATTGACGAGGCCACACCCCTGTGGTGGATTCAACAAACCCCTCAATACAAAGCAGTTTATGCCATTTATGCTATTTATATAAGAATTTTAAAAAGAATTATGTATTTTGACATTTAATGTATATTGCACATTGTTTTTTATGCATTAGAGTTAATATTCTACTCATACGGTTTGTTGCGTGAGTTTGTATGTTTGTGTCCATGCATGTGCAGTGATGTTCACTCAGGAAATAGCTTCTCAAACCAGGGTCTAAACATTAAACCTGCCGAATCAGAGGCAGACTTTCACTGATTCCGTAAATTTAAGCCAAAGGACCAGAAAAAAAGTGTGAGTGTGTGTGTGTTTGTATGTCAGTGCCTCCCTGTTGATGTGACTCTACCGTGAGTATGTGTAAATACGTAGAGACATTCTCAAGCCTCTCTTTTTTTTTCTTTGAAGGTTTTACTTTGCATGAAGTTCATAGAGCTAGCTGTTCTAACATGTTTACAAGATTCGCCAAACTCTTACACCATGCACAGTGTAGTTCGTGGATGTGTGCAACATGTAGTTCTTCTAAGTCATTTCGCCAAAAATAGCTCAGAACCAGAATCAGGAACAACTTTTGTGCTTTATATCTGTGTCTGTGTCATGCATAAGAAAAATATGTATTGTCCGTACCAATCAATGTACAAATTTCTAAAGCTAAATGTGCTTGTTAACGTGTGCATGTGTAGTAGATGTAACCAGCTAATGAATGTGTGTGTGTGTGTGTGTGTGTGTTTAGCCAAAAAAAGTCAATGCATGTGTGTTTATTTACTGCACTCAGAGAGTG
>JAUMHE010000068.1:11333194-11346629 GCA_032359235.1 Enteromius mattozi | reverse complement strand
TAAATGTGCTTGTTAACGTGTGCATGTGTAGTAGATGTAACCAGCTAATGAATGTGTGTGTGTGTGTGTGTGTGTGTGTGTGTGTGTTTAGCCAAAAAAAGTCAATGCATGTGTGTTTATTTACTGCACTCAGAGAGTGTTTCGGGCCTGCTGTAATGCACACAGGTGTATTTTCACCCATTGTCTGTGTATTAAGGAGAGTGTTTGTGTGCATCTGCTGGAATGTGAACAGGTTAATTTGTTACCTGCAGCTGTATCCCATCTGTACCCTCCTGTTTGTTTATGCCAATGTGCCTCGTTTATTATACTCTGTGCTTTTTTTAAATACTAGGAGTAATTTGCATGTTTAGGCTTTTATGAGCAGTAGGAGTAAAGTGTATGACAGTCAAATAGTCAGTGTGATTTATTTGTACTAGTACCCACACATGCCAATGGGCAATAGTTAAGCAAAAGCACTACTCTTTCATGCTACCGATCTGTTACCATCATATTTGTAATTCGAAAAACATATGTAGAAAAGAGAAATCAAGAATTTGGCTGTTTGGAGAAAGTATTATTTTATTTTGATATTTTATAATAACTTAAAATAAAGGAAATTTAACAACTTTTCTGAGGGATTGAGTGACTGACTCACTATGTATGTATTTACATTTCCACACCTAAAAAAGTGAGAAGTGATTGAGCTACATTAAATAGATTTTATTTCAGTAAGTGTGGTCATATCAAAATATTAACACTGTAGTTGCTCTCCCTTATGATAATCAAGTTGTAAACAAGAAAATAAAAATTTTACATTTCATTATGCTGCTCCCGATCTACTTCTGAAAAGAAATCCTGAAATGCTTATTTAATGCCCTCTAGTGGGCAATGAAAGCATCAAAACATCATCTCTTTTCAACGCACTTCCGGAAATGTCTTTGTTTTTATATTACAAGAGAGATAAAGGAGAATGTTGTATAAAACTGCGGTTTCATATGAAAATGTATATAGGGATAGCAGTAAAATCTTTCACAAAATATATATTAGAAACCTTTAACTTTGCAAGACATTTATACACATGTCCAGAATAGCATATACTGCGCAATACACACTATATATACAGGCTGTCTAAAAATAGTATATGATGCAGTACAATATACACCTTTTAAACAGTAGTATGCTAAAAACATACGTGACTCCATTTTGCTTTTAGGTCAAGTGATACTAATATCTTCAGAAATAAAAATTAATTTTTATCCAATTTGAAAGATGTTTTTAAAAATTTTCAAAATATGTAAACATGTGATGCAAGTTGTCCAATTATGTAATAAATAAACTTCAAGTGCACATTTGAAACAGGAGTTTGAACACACTGCATTGTGGGATATAGTCTCCCAGACAGTGTTTTGCTGTATGCTATACATTTTGGCAAATGTGAAAGGTCAAACTGGTATTTTGCATACTGTGCACAGTATTTAAACTGCATACTACAAAATAGTATGAGTAGTGTAGTAGTATTCTATTTAGAACATAATCAAATACAGTAGGTCTATACACTCACACTTTTAAGCAAAGCCTGACTCGTTTAAATAAACTCTGCCCCCTAAACTTGAGGAAATTATAGGCAGATTATCGAACACTGGGAAAAATATGTATAAAGAATTATTAAAAGTTAACCAGTCGGTTTATACAGCGCCAGTGCCATGCTATGAACAGAGCAAGCAAACAAACATAGAAATGTTGCTGTTACTGCTTTAAACACTGCCGTGTGGTATTAGCATAATGCTAAAACAGCTCTTATAGCTTAGAGGTTTGTTTAGGTTCATATACTGTGTAACAGTGAAAGTAGTGCATTGAGTTAAAGGCTGTTTTGTCTGTGTAGGTTTTGTGGTCTGTCAGCTGCGTGTTGTCTCAGAGTTCTGTCATTAACAGAGCCCTCAGCAGTTTCTCTCTCTCCATCCGCAGGTCTTCAGAGCTTCACACATAAGAAGACAGACGGATGAACAGAAAGAAGGATGGGAACAATCAGAGAAAAAACATCAAGAACCATATCAACAGATGGAAGGAAAAATGGACAGACACGCATAACAAAAGAAAGAGATGAATAATTACAGAGAGGCAGACAGGAAAAATATATCCTCTTATATTTAAATAGATTTTTAGATTTTGAATCGGGCCTGACTGTTGTGAATGAGTACTTGGTATTCCCTACCAACATTATCGGGACCAAATGTCCCCAATGATAGTAATACCAATAATTTTGACTCTGTAGGAAAAGTCCCCATGAAGAAAACAGGTTATAAATAATACAGAAATAAGTTATTTAAAAATCTAAAAATGCAGGATGTTTTCTGTGAGGTGTAGGGTTAGGGGATGGAAAATACAGTTTGTTCAGTATAAAAATCATTATTGTCTATTGGAAATCTCCATAACACAGTGTCTTTGTGATTGTACCTTACCTTTCTGTATGTGTAGCATATGGCAGCAGTTGAGGTACAGGACTTGGAAAGAACAGTGGAGAGTTGTCACGCTCTGAACGAGACGTATCCTTCTGCTATAGAGAAGCAAAAACTAAATCAAAGGTCTGTATATTGTCACATAGCATCTTTAGGGATTCAACTGAGATTTTAGCGGTGGGTGAACTTGTTTGCACAAATTTGTAATAAACCAAACAATACTGTTATTGCATATAAGCAGATTTATATCAGAAACAAATGGTTGCATTTTATTTTGTGATTTATCAACAGCATACATTATTTAGTTTATTTATACAGTATACATAGGCCTACACCTTATTCGTTAACCACTAGGTAAGTAAAGAAACTAATAACAACGTGGTATAAGTAGCCAAAGTATCGCTACCAGGCTACAACTGGCTAAAGAGGGATGCAAATGCTAAAGGTAACCAACGTAAAGCGTTTTATGACCAAGTTTCACTTTCTAAATCGAGTCTACTGGACTAGAACACACATTAATGTATTGACAAACAAACTGACAATATGTTTCCCCTTTGTATTTCATAATTTAATAAACATGTATAATATGTACTACATTAGTACTGTAATTTACTCAAAGGTACAGTTCACCAAAAATTAACTTACTGCATTTCCTATGAGGTTTCTTTATAAACATATTTTGTGTGTGTGTGTGCGTTCAGTACAAGAAGGGAAGTCAACCATATTTGCAACAACATGAGAGTAAATGAATGATTACAGTATTTTCATTTTGAGTATACTATCCCTTTGGCACTCGTTAATTTTTTTTTCCTGAATTATAATTTCCCCTGTCTCACTTGGATATTTGATATATTGGATATTTTCTCTTATAGAATAAATTAATCAAGGAAGACTGTGAATATAGCCTTTCAACAATGGCTTCAACAATGGCTTTTGATTCAAAAAATACATTTTGATTGCATCCCAAAGGAATGGGCATAGTAAATCATACCGGTGGGTATATGGGTGGTTGGACCTGTTTGTCCAAGGAGCTGTTTGAGGATGATTTTCCCATACTGCACTGGGAGGAGATGGCTGCAAGTGCCTCAGGGAGGTCATCTTCATCACTATGGTTACTATAGAACAAATAAAAAATGTCAAGAGAGGCCATATTGTTAAATCTAAAAGGCTCCAGAAGATAAACACTGTCGTCTGCCTACTGACTCACAAGCTAAACTGTCTGACGAGGCGTTTGCGCCGATCCACTCTGGGCTTCTCTATGTTCAGACTGCTTGAGCCTGAATCCTGAGAGGAGCTGGGATACCTGAGATAGGAGTTTGAAGTCAGTGAATATAACACACGGAGACATAGATGCTTGAAAGCCATTTGAGACATGTACCAACTTCCAGAGTTGGTTCATGCTGTTCTCACCTGTCAGTTTGGTCTCCACTTGAAGAGTTGCCCTTTGAGGTTCCACTATCACTTTGGGTGGCGCGCTACAGTAAGAGAGAGCAGAGCACAAGTTATGTATCATCTTACTTCTACTGTCACATGCCCTCATTCTGTAACCTCAATATTTGCACTGTATAAACTGTTATAATTATCCTATGTATAGTTGTACAGTATTTGACATTTTTTCCCAAAATTCAGCTAAAAAGGTAGGAGGCTTTATGTAGCTAGCTCCTGGTCTTTAAGTTATACACCCTTAAAAAGAAATATTCTCTATAGGCATCAATGGTACCACAAAAGAACTTTTAACGCCCATGGAATCTCTTGATTGCACAGAAGGTTCTTTACAGTGCAAAAAGATCCTTTCGAATAATGAAATGTTTTTCACACAAAAAAATGGTTATTTTGTGAACTGTTCACTTAAAGGTTCTTTGGAAAAACAACAATAACAAAAAATGGTTCTTCTAAGGCATTACTGCAAGAAAAATCCCTCAGGTTTGGTATTCCACCTTAGATTTGGTAAAGGAGATCTAAACAAGCTGGTTAAAAGCATTAAAGTCAGCATTAAATGAAAATTGACCTAACTCTATTTAACTATTTTATTAATGCATGTCATAGATATTATTGTGAATGAATCATCCATGTATGTGTTTATTTAAAATAAATAACTCAGTGTAATCAAAATGTCATAACTTGATCTTCCAGTGAAAAACTGAACTTCTCCAGTCATTTAGTCTGTAGTCTTCTTACACGCTACCCTTTTCTTACAATTGACCGAAAGCTTGCATTCAGATCTACCTCCATCCAGTTAATTGAATGAAGTCCCTTTATTACAGTCAATGTATGTTATTAGTTAGAAAAGGTGTTGCTACTTCCATTTCATTGCAACTTTAAACTCTGGAATGACCTGTTTTTTCAGTCACATTAGGTGCAGATATATAGATAGATAAATTAACTTTGCATCAGCTTTAAAGAACAGAGTGTCATGTTCATGCAGTCTGTCAGTGTGAGCAGTTACTTTAGAGATGTTGCTCTTCAGCTGTTCCTGTAAAACCGCAGGGGAGGAAGGAAGACTTTTCTCGGAAAGTGGTTTTTCCTCTGCCTGTAGTTAGAAAGGGAATTGAATTCTTATTCATATGACAAAAAACAGCCATAAAAATAATTTCTGTTTGTTCCAGGTGGCTGGGATCTCCATAACTGACCATGTCTATGTTGATGTGGAGGGCCGGCCAGGCTGCAGGTTCTGCTTCTAGCTGGTTCTGTAGAGCTTGATCCAACTCATCCGGCAGCCCAGGAGACACGACCCAAGCTTCTGATGTAAACATTAGTCTATATTAGCATCAACATCAGTAGACCATTATTATATGTATGCTTGTTAAATTCTGATTGGTTGTTAATGTTTGTTTTGTTTATCAGCTAGAAATGCATGTTCTGAAATGATTTCAGCGATATGTGTTGTTATCCTTATAGTTGGGCTGTGGGCTTTCCTATTCTTCTAGAATTAGAACAAATAATGTAACTAGTTTGTTATGGATATTGTTTTTGATGTGTGAACACCCCTATGAAATCTTAAGGATTTGTTATCTTTAGAGTTATAGTGCTGTAGACTTTCCTATTCTCCTAGAATTAGAACAAATATTATACCTATATCATTATAGATATAATTCTTGGTGTGAACGTCCCTATAAAAATCTTAAGGTTTTAAAGCTACAAACAGTGCTTACATTAATCAGAATGTTATTGTCCCTTGGTGTGGATGCTAATGTATTTTATAGAATTAGTACGATAAAACTTTATAGATATATTTATCGTAGGAAATAACAGGAAGAAAAGTGGGAGGGAGAGAAGGGCAGAATCAGGAAAGCTAGGATTTGAACTCGGGACACCCATAGCCCCCCCCCCTTAAAATGTAAGAAAATCTATATAATCTCTTGATTATTTAACATTTTGAAAATAACTCCACCCATGTCAAGTAGCTATAGTCAGACTTGGGACTCACTAGGTTTAGCTGTTGTGAGGCACAATGCTTCCTGTTTTTCGTATCCATGGTGATGATAACAGTGATGGATCTTTCCAGAAAGAGGAGCTTCGTTCTCTTCCACACTAAACCTCCGGGTGTCTGCAGTGCTCAAAGGAAAACTATAAAACAATGCACAACAATGACACAGTGTACAATGGTACATATGACAGCTCCACATTATTTTTGGTCTGCATGACGTAAAGATTCAGACTTAACAAAAGAGGCTCTCAAGTTCATTCATACATGTCGACACACCCACCCACACATGCAACTTAATGGCATACGTCATCTTTATTGATCCTATACATTCACAACACAATTAGCACCAGCATAAGACCAATGCAAACCTGAACTGGTACTTGTATATCGATTTATTTTCAAGTAACATGTTATGAATAACCACAGCAAAATGACATGCAGAAACATGCACACACAGCTTTCTAATGTAATAACAGAGTGCTTATGAAAGTAATTTCAGTGGATGGACTAAAAACAACAACTGTTTATGCAAATGGTGTTATTAAACAGAAAATGGAACAGTGCAAATGTTAATACAAAAATGAGAAGCAAATGTCAAGGGTTTACATAATCAATAAAATTGAGTCGATTAGTGTAAACAACACATTTATTAAGGCAGGTCTCATTGCAGCATTCCGTAATCATTAAAAGCCCCTGTCCCTTGCTGATTGAACAGAGTTCAATGGCCAAACGCGAAGGTTTTTTACTTAACACTTCAGCAAATACGTAATGATCATTAGCATATATAGAACAGCTGTCACATGTATTTTCAAGGTGAAATTAAATTAAGTAAAGCAGGGTTTGTAAACAGTGAGGTGCTTGGCATGATATTATATAAGTGATTTGCACTTAAAAGTAAACTTTTAGACATAATATGTGCAAATCTTTGAACTAAAATTATAAAATAGGCTATATTCTGGAACAACGGTGCTCAGTCTGACATTTGGATGTGCTTGCACACCTGTCCAATATTTTTAACAATTTGGTGAGATGGATCAGATTTGCCAAGAGTAGCGTTAGAACTAAACTGAGCAACCTTGCTATAGAACATAAAACCACAACAGCAGCAGTTACATATCCTGATATTGTCTATCAGGTAATTTGCTAGTTCTAAATTTGATCATAAATCACATAAAACTCTAAAAGCTATAAACATGCAGATTGTCAGAGTCAGACATTCAGGTCTGCATATGCTGAATATGTTTTTGTCATTTCAGGATGCATACGGTCTGTTGAGACATGTCACGTGATGGATGATCACAAGCAACGGATGAGACTCCTGCAGGTGTGAAGATGCAGATGGATGACACACTGTGACTGGATGCGAGCATTCAGCGGTCTCTTTTTCTAAGGTGAGTGGCTCATCCAAACACCCTTTCACATGCTCACAGTGCAGTCATAACTTTGTCTCTGTGTATGATTGACACACTCCTGCCACTGCGCTCAACCAAACTGCTCTCACCAAACCCACCACTGCTCGCAGGGGGTCTTTCCAGATTGGAAGGTCTAAATCAGACACATATGCACATGCGGGTGAAACACAGATGAGATCAGCCTACATTTTTTTGTAACAGAAACTGGAAGATTGGCATAGGGTTTATCTTTCGGTTTCGGTAGATAAAAATGTGTACCTGTGTGGTGGTGGAACATGTCCCAGTTCCATAGGTTGGATGTATAGAGGAGTGGTTAGACTAGACGGATGCGATCTTTGCCAGGGTTCCTGTGCATTTGGAATGTTATGCTTATACTGGAGGGAAGCAGAAAAAAATATGATTCATATCAAGTCTCTTGCTAGTAACTTAAGCATTAAGAACTTAGTCAGCTAAATCTCATCATGATTTGCCCATAAGATTTTTTAATAAAATGAGTCACAAGGCTCATGTTTTCTACAGAACCCCTAAAGGGACATAATGATGGAAAAAAAATTGTGATGAGAGGTAAAATGTTATTTAAATAAAATATTGTGAGAAACATTTTCTTGCAAATCTTTTGCTTTCTCTTGGAAGAAACCTTAACGTTTCCCTGAGAAGTTTTGCATTTGCATGCAAATATTTATGGTTATTATTAAAAAAACAACAACTATGCATTTGGTAGTTAATTCAAAGTTTCTTGAAGTCGTAAAAGTAAAATTTACAGAAGACAGAAATACAGAAAAATTTTATTTACAATCAACATTTACTATGGTTTTTAACAACTTAACAAAAATGGAAATATATATATATATATATATTAAAGAGTACCGGTGTTAAGCTTGGCTCAGGGCTGGTCTGTGCACTACAGAAAGGACAGAGAATCTTTCATTACTCAATCACAACCAGTTCAAAAAGGAAACAAAAAGAAAAACAACAAAAAGAATTAAATAAATATGTTTTTATATCTGAGTGCTCATAATTGTTTTTGTGTGGTTTTACCTTAGATGTAGATGTTTTGCTGGAGTTATGGCTGTGGAAGACAAAAGCAATCATATAAACATGACATATGTGAATGATGTGGCCCTTGTATTAAAGCAGCATTTAAAGGTTTTAGGGTCAGATGTGGGGCAGACACAGAGATTAAGCATGTCAGAAATGCATTAGGTTGATTATTGAAAGGAGAGATGGCATACGGCACACAGACCTACCCTTGACCATACACTGGGCTCGTGATGGATATCTTTTACTTGGTCTTCTCTCAAAAGTGCTTGCTCTCCTGACTTTACCGCTATGTGTAGCCTGATATTCAGTCCTTCCACTGTAAACACAAACAGCATGACACTTAACAAAGGTGACAGTGTAATTATGTTGGCAGATTAGGTGTACGTGTGTATGTACCTGAATCTGAACCGTGAGCCGAGGCGTGTGAAGTCACTGCGGTTTCTGTTGTTGTGGGTTGGCTGTCTGAGCCGGAAGAAGGAGTGGCTCTCAACTGCACACTTCCATAAGTGCTTACACTCCTGAGAACTTGAAAGCTGAAACACAAACGTGTGCTCCTGCTCTCGGCCCTGCACCCACAAATATACAGGTGTTTAAGTTTTAGAGCCCTTCAAAATATAGAGCGAGCACAGGGTTTTCCCAATTATTAATTAATTTTTTAAAGTTTTACTATTGCATTTTAATATTACAATTATGTTCTGACTCCTCCAGGCTTTATAATTGCTGAATAAAGGCCTTCTGTAGCAAATTGATGCATTTGTAAGAAATAATATCCATATTTAAAACATTATAAATGGTTTTGGCTTGGAATTTTACTCAAATCCTTGAACATTTTTTAATCCTCGTTTTGTACTTCTAATTCATGATCGGTGTCTTGTTTTGCTCTCTCCTCTGCACTTCTGCTTCTTACCAGCGCATGCGCTACACACAAGCTGTTTTTAATGTTTTTTAATGCTATAGGATGCCTTTATTCACCCCCCAGAGCTGTATGTGCACTTTTTATAATGTATTGATGCGCTTTTTTGGACTTCTTTTGGACTGTTGAACAAAAACACCCACCTACTGCAATTATGAAGCTTGGAAGAGCCAGGACAATTTTTAATATAACTTCAATTGGATTCTTCTGAAAAAATGGATGCCTTGAAGGTGTGTAAATCATGGGGTAATTTTTATGTGAACTAACCCTTTATAAATTATTTGCAAAAAAAAAAAAATTAAAATATGAAGTCAGCATGAACAAAGCCATAGTTCAGCTAAATAAAAATGCACAATTAAAATGTGTTGTACAATTATGACATCACAGCAGTAGTGATTATTTTAACAGCTTATCAACCAAGGCTGAAGGCCCCTGGTATAAAGGAACATCTACAATGTGGGCACAGATAAGTGAGTGCAATTGTGTGTATGTAACACTTACCTTCTCATCATCCTCCACAACCACTAATGTCAGTCGGTTCTTCCTGAAGTCAAGACGGGTTATCTTAGGCCTGAATGGAAATAATAATTACGTAAAGTATGTTGAAATGGAAAATATCAGCCATGACTGAAGAGTTCAAGGTCAGCTACCGGTCCAAAAACTAGAGTGTATCTGTGAACCTCACCAAAAGAAGAGACCAATTTTGATGGATCCCTCAAAAACAAGGATTCCGGTTGGTGTGAGTCCCAGAGCATATTCTCCTCCATCCCGTCCCTGCACATCAGTTTAGAGCATTTTTACACAGCAGTCTCACACTATCATACAAGTATACACAGGTTTTACTGAACAGGTACAATACGTATACTACCATTCAAAGGTTTGGGGTGGTTATAACTTTTTTTTTTTTGACAATGCTTTTATGCTCATTTATTGTAGAAGCAAAAATATTATTGTGAAATAATATTATAATCTAAACTTCATAATATTTAAACTAAATAATATTACAAATATTACAACTTTTTCATATTAATATATTTTACAATATAATATCATTTATTGCTCACTTTTTATGAGCAACAGACATTATGAAAGTATGTGATCTGCTTACACAATAAAGTTATTGGTTTTAAAAATCCCTAATTTGAAGAAATCTAAAGAAATTACATCTGGGCAACTTATATTTTATAACCAGATCTTCAAAAGACTTTAAGGAACCTTCATTAAACAAATCACCAAGTCTGCATATCCCATTATTGATACAATTTTTAAAACCACAATTGGAAAGACTGAGCAACTAGGGTTATTGTAAATGGGGGTTAGTGAAGAAGACAAGCCAATCCTGCTATCTCTCTTACATTTGATGTATTACATATAATTCTGTTGTCACATAATGCCTTAAAGGGTTAGATCACCCAAAAATAAAAATGCTGTCATTAATTACTCACCCTCATGTTGTTCCAAACCCGTAAGACCTTCATTCATCTTTGGAACTCAAATTAAGATATTTTTGGTGGAATCTGAGAGCTCTTGGACCCTTCATAAACAGCAAGGATATTCCCATGACCAACGCACAGAAACGTAGCAAGGACATTGGTAAAATAGTCCAGCAGGGGTTCAACCGTAATTCTGCGAAGCTAATAATAACATAACTTATTCAACAATTCTTCTCCCCAAGTTACCCAGAATGTAATCAGCATTGTTTACATTCAGCAAGTGCACACTGTCTACTGAATGCAAACAACGCTGATTACGTTCTGGGTAACTTGGGGAGAAGAATTGTTGAATAAGTTATGTTATTATTATTTTCTTTGTACACAAAAAGTTCTTTTTTTAAAACGTAAAATTAGAGCTGAACCCCTGATTGAGATGAGGGCAAGTAATTAATGACAGATTTCGAGATTTTCAGATCATATAACAGATTTTGTAGAGGGCAATGTTACTGTGAATCCTCTAAATCAAGCCAAATAGATTTAGGGACCTCTTTGAGCCATTTGGTAATGAATCAGAGCTAACAGGCCAATTGATATTTTCTGACATATGGCAGGTCTCAGCCCCCCCAAAGAACGAGAAAGATACAAACTTGAAAGGTTTAGTCCTGGCTTCTGCTTATTCCATATAAATGAACAGCATCCCCCGAAAGCAAGGAAAGATAAAGATCTGACCATCTAATTAAATTGTCACACAAATGCAGCTTTTAAGAAGGATAGTACTGATATAAAATTATGTAATAGAGGTATTATATGGTCTAATACAGTTTTTTTTAAAGTACAGTATTATTATAGAGCCCTTAATTCTCCTGTTGTGAAGGAACAGGGTAAAAAATAAATTGAAACCAAGAATTTGAAAACACTCTTTGAACTACAATCCGTAAAGTTCAAGTACTGGAAGGATGTAAATTGACTAAAAGGAGTGGTCCCACCTTCACAAAGTGCATGTCTACTCCATACATCTCCAGCCACTTGCACTTATTCAGGAAATTCAGCTCAGCTTGAGAAGGACTCATTCCCCTGTAGAGAAACGTACTGGTGAACATTCAAATTCATGAGCAGTAATGAACACCATAACTCATGGTTCAACTCTGTCCAGTGCCCTGTCATTTTATGGCCAGACTACAGCAACTCCCTCATGCACAGCCTGACAGCATTTCCCATATGTCCCATCAAGTGCATCCAAAGTTTTGCTGCACATTATATCTCTGCTCTGTGCTCAAATCACTACATTGGTTGACAGAATCTGCAAGAATTCTATTCAAGCCATTATTTTTGTCTTGCACTGAATATCTGAATATTTTCAGCCCCCAGGTCTATAAAGTTTCATTTAATTTTCATGATCAACAAACAATCCAGACCCATTTAAACAAATGCAACAGCTCATCTGTAGGGAATGATCTGCAGCTAAGCACGTACTTGTACAGTAGCACACTGACTTTGATGATTGCTCTTAAAACAGGGTCAAATGCAGAGCTGAGGATTTAATTAAAACCACAGGGACAGAGAGTTTTCAGTTCATGTTAAATGCATGTAAACAGTTCAAGTGTTATTATCACTAGCAAATGAACGTGTCCAAATCTAATTAAGTGAGACCAAATCTGACACTTCAATCATTCTAAGGACTTCATTCAAAACACACACAAGCACAATTTTTTACCGTGTTGTAATCAGGTGCAATGTGACAAAGCATCAAACAATAAATCTAATCCAAATCTAAAGTTAATCTTACTTTCTGTCCTAACCAAACTGTGAAAATACATTTGTTGGTCACTTGTTCAGTGCTTTTATATCAGATTTACTATCAGCTTGTGGCAGCGCAAACCCTCTTTTGGCATCAAAAACTACTGTCAGGATTTACTTAAATTAGCACTGAAGAGGCATGGACACAGATATTTCAATTTGGTTTAGTAAATATGGTCCCAAATGTATTCTGTCAAGTTGCATAGTATGCCAACTCGTATATCAAGACATCCATACTGTTAGCTGCCAAACTGTACACTGTAAAAAATAACCTTGATTTTAACCTTAAAAGACTGAAAATGCTACAGTAAAAACCTGTTCAATCGTTAATAGAACATTCCTGTAAAATTTACAGGGAAACACTGTAAACTGACATTCCCAGAATTCCCTGCATTGCATTTCAAATTTGTTTGAATTTGATGTTTTTTCTTTGAAATAACTATGTTTCTTCTTAGTTTTTTCTTATCAGTTATGTTTATTAGGGTTGTATGTTATATGTAATATTGTTAAATTAATGTTTATTGCATATTTCAGTTTAATAATTCTTACCATGATGGTGTTTAGTGCTTGTGTGATTGACTCTGAGCACCTTCTATAAGTGTTACTATTTAAAAGCTGCTTGTGATGGGCTTTGGTTCATCATGTGACTTTCTCATCACCATCTGCTTTTGGTGGTTATCAGTGTATTTCAAAAGTACAAAATAGATTTCACTACTTTAATAGGTCAGTATATTAACATTACGTCAGTTATCAGAAAATATGGTATTTAACTGTAAATTTAACTTAAAACCATAAAACAAAAAATATTGTTACCTTATTTTTTACGTTTTTATTCTGGCAACCACAGTTGCCATTTTTTTACTGTAAATTTTACAGATTTTTTTTACAGTGTAGAGTACACTCTAAAGAATGCAGGTTCTTTATTGGCATCAGTGCTTTTAATATTTGGAAACTTTCCATTGCACAAACGGTTATAT
>JAUMHE010000068.1:11305944-11331864 GCA_032359235.1 Enteromius mattozi | reverse complement strand
ATTTTCAAATATTATAAGTTTTTTTAAATTGGAAATAAGAATTACCTGCACTCAGCCCATTTGCGGTAGATGTCTGCCTCCATTATCTCTGACTGTTTGGGTGAAAAGCGAAACTCTGATACCAACGCTATTGAGTGTTCTAATGGATCACAGTCCCCAAGCTCACCTATTAACATGTGAAATAGAAGGAAATGGAAATGAAAAGGCAAAAATCCACTGTAAATATGCAAATACATGAAAAAAAAAGTGCCCATAAAACACACAGAACTCACTTTGTAAGCAATAAGCCCCGAGCTCAACAGCCACATCATATGGACATTTTAACCTGCTCAGGGAAGAAAAGAGACTTAATGACCCTTAAAACAGCCAGTAAATGTGTTTGTGGCATACAAAAGGCAACTTTCAAAGCATTCAACTACATAGTTATCAAACAATGGTCAAAATCCACTTTTGTAAAATGTGAGATGACGAGACCCCGTGTTTATGTAAGAAAGTGTGTGCCCCCTGTGTGGGAAAGTGTGTCGGAGCGTATCTGTGCTCTTAAATTAGAAGCTGTGTGTTGGTTCTCATTGGAGTTTCTTTTATTAAAAAGGAGCAGAGCAGCACCCAGGAGACCAGACCCAGATTATACACACTGAAACAGAGCTTTTATTGGACCCCGGTAGAAACCCTGCCTCGCTGTGTCTGCACGTAACAGAGGGAGGGTCAGAGGTGTGACACAGGGCAAAAAGGAGGATATGAAAGGCTCTCTATTTTTCCACTGTGTGTGCATGTTTGTGTGTGTCTAGCTGGGAGGTAAGCGTAATTTCTTACTTGCCGGACAGTATGTCTTGTCTAAGTTGCAATACGAAGAGATACCTGCAAAAAAAATGGTTACATAAACATAAATGTCATATCATAGTGCAAATATTTTACTATACATACAGTACCTTGCAAAAGTATTCATACCCCTTATTTTTGTTATGTTGCTGCCTCATGTTAAACTACTTTAAATTACTGTATTTCACATCAATATACACTTCATACACCATAATGACAAAGCAAAAACAGAACTGTCTCAATGTTTTGGTGCATTAAGCTTTTCTTCTACTCTGTTGAGCCCCTCAGCCCCACAGCATGAGATTGCTACCAGCACACTTTACTTTTGAGAAGGTTCTCTGCAGGAGATGAGCAGTGCCTGGTTTGAAAATGCAGCAGACCCTGTTTTGGTTTGAAAACTCTGGGGTTGTGTTTCATTTCTTCTGAAAGACTTCTGAAAACGATGGCGTGGCTTTTCACATTCGCTCTACATATCCTTGATGACTGTGTAAACAATAACTTCACGCTCGTTGTTGTACCCATAGATATGTGTTGGTAGATTCCCCATTTGATTGCTCCAAGCACACAGACACGTCCAACATCTAAATAACAGGGAATATACTTTACATATCTATGGCTGTACCTGCATGAGTGGTAATGTGACATGCATTTTAGGTTGTGTAGTGTAAACAAAGATCGTTTCTGAAATGGAAGTGGAAACGCCAGTGTAAACAGGGATCGTTTTCATTCTAAAATGCTTTTTTAAAATGAAAATGCACTAGTCTAAATGGGCCTGATAGTTCTGTAGGTGCTTTTTTGCTAATTCCAAGTGTGTTTTCATGTGTCTTTACTGAGGAGAAGACTGAGTCTGCCAAGCAACAATGCCATAAAGCTCAGATCAGTGGAGGTTTCTTCTGTAGGTTTTAACACATATGGTCATGGAGCTCAACCAAAGGAACCATCAGGTTCTTGGTCAACACTCTAACCAAAGCAGTTTTCCATGAATTGCTCAGTTTGGCCAGGAGGCCAGCTCTAGGAAGAGTCCTGGTTGTTTCACACTTCTTCCACTAAGAGTAACAGAGACTGTGAATTTTCAATGCAGCAAAATTTTTCTGAACTCTTCCTCAGAATGGGTTGGATGCAATCCTGTTTCTGAGCTCTACAGTTTTTTTTTTAACCACAGGGCTTGGTTTTTGCTCTGATATGCATTTTCAGCTGTTCAGACATTATTAAGACATATGTGCCTTTCCAAATCATACCCATTCAATTGAATTTGCCACAGGTTAACTTCACTCAAAGTATAGTAACATCTAGAGGCAATATGAATGCTCCTGAGCTAAATTTCAACTCCCAGATGAATACGTATGCAATGGAATCATTGCATATCATCCAGCTTTGCCATTATGATGTATGAAGTGTAGACTGATGTCGGTAAAAAGAAGTTTATAATATTGTTAAATTAAAGATGAACTCTGAGTAAGCATTTGATGATGGCTGATATCATGCACCTCTAATGCATTTAAAAAATAATTAACCCAAAATAATTTTTTTTTTTACTAAGCCTCAAGAGTATTTCAGTCTTCTGAAGCTTTATGATATTTTAACTTTACGTTACTTCAGAAGACGGTATAGTGCATTAACCATATAGACAACATTTACTATATTTGTATAGCAACTTTTTGCCATTTTAGGGTTGCTATAGCAATTTTCTTTCACTTCATTATGTGGAGATGAAAGGACATTGTGGAGACATGCATAAATACAACATACAAACATCTTCTGTTTTTAAACAAAATGGTGGTGATTAATGATGGCAATTTTGGGTATCCTATTCCTTTAAAAATGTTAGTTTGATTAATTTAAGAGCGTTACAAGACAGTTAGGCATATATGACTACTGTTGTTTACCTGGTGAACTCTTCGTGGAGGTTATTGGGCTCTGAAGAATAGAATTTAACCCTGAAAAACAATCTGTATGGAAGTCCATCTACAACAAAGAGATTTTACAAATAAGACTACGTGCACACCAGCATGAAACAGACACTCAATGTCAATGACTATGAAATTTGTACATAAACTTTAAATGAAAAAGGACAAGAAGCTGTCCTTGAAGGTTATGAAAGATTGTTGTCATAGAGACAGGCATAAGTCAGCTAATGTTGATTCTGTGTGACTCAACTGCTTTTAAAAGTGTTGTAAAGCATACACCATTCTGAAGGGTAGCACTGCAGATACGCTATAATATAGAAAAAACACCAGAGAGACTGAATCAATGGTCTTATTTCACTCCTTTCAGAATTGCACACAAGTTGCATAGTCTGAAATATTTTAAATCAGTGCAGAAATCCAATTATATTGATGCTATTTTCATCTCCCACTTTCTCCATCTAATTGCGTGGGGTATGTCTTGCACAGCATACATTGGGATTGGCTCTAGTCACACCCATATTATACACTCATAGACGCTTGTCACTAGTCACTAAGGCAACAGTAGATTATGAGCCCAAGGTCATCAACCATCTGTGACCAGCCGACTAAACAACTCCACAATAACTACTTGTGCAAGAGTGTGTGTGTGTGTGTGTGTGTGTGTGTGACTACTCACGTCTAATCTGCTTTTTTATGGGCTTGGCTGCATCCAACCATTGCTGAAAACATAAGAAAATGTGAAGAACAAGAGAGCAGAAAACAGCATGGGAGGATTGGGGGAGACAGTGGGAAGGAGGGAGAGGGAACAAGACAAAGAGTTTGTTATTAGTCTGAGTGCTGAGAAAAAGAAAATCCTGTTGTTCTGATTGATGTTGAGTGGCTGTTTCACACTGATACTCTCCATTTCTCATTTCTGGTCTAAGAGCTGCAGCTTAGAAAAACAGGTCACTGCCACACACACGCAAACGAACGCTCATTAAGTGCCACTCACCGCAACCTGCTCTGGGTCCATGAACTGCAGACCAAAGTAATCAGCCTCCACCAGATCCAAATGATACATAATCTGATCAAACAGATCCTGTCCCTTGGAGTGTTTCTGAAACACACACATTTAAAGCACAGATAAATTACTACGTGTGGAAAGTTCTGGGCTTCACACTGATCTTGTGACAGTTTAAGGGGACACCTGCGGAGCACGTCATCGGCAGGAAGTTACTTCAGTGCGCCTGCAGAGCTTGAAGGCCTTGATTAGGCACAGTGATGTACATGCTACATTGATTTTCATATGCACTTAGTACAGCTGAGTGATGCAGCTTAAAATATCTCAGAATTCATTTCAATTTATTTTTGTGTGTGTAGTTTTTCTTTCAATCAGAAGAAGTGTGCGTGTATATATGTTCATATTATATATCATTTTTATTTACAATTAATTACTATAATAACAATAAGAGTCAGTAAGATTTTGAAATAAATTAATATTCATATTCATATTCAGCAAGAATGCATTAAATTTATGCAAAATAATTTATTTAGCTGAAAAAAAATGCATCAGAAATGTTGTAATATTCATGGTTAATTTTGAAATTGCCAGTAAAATAATTTCAAATATATTGCGAGTATTCCATATTTTGTCTAAAACCTTGTCTTATTACAAAGCCATCTGATGGATAATAACAATCCCGGAGCACCTTCAAAGGCCAAAGAGATATCAAAAGTCTGTATTTTCTGTATCATGCAGGGTCTAGATGAGGGGGACCACAAAAGAACACACTAAAGAGAAAACTATAAATTATTCTGGAGATAATCTCTGCTTTGTGATGGTCAGTTTATTTTCAAGGCCGGCATTCCAATGAGATTAAAAACTCTCAGCGAATGCAGAGAATTTGGAATTTAGCGATTGATTTATTCCATTTTACGGAGCTTGATTGATTTCTTTTGTTGGTTGCAGGATGTTGTGAGGCGAAGGACTGAGCACATGATCATAATGGACTATGGAAATGGCAGGAGCTCCTTGTTAAGATGAGCGTGAGGAGAAAAATTCCTTGAGTGGAACTTAGCCACTCACAGTGCTCGCTATCCCGAATCAGCATCTCTACAGACTAAAAGAAATTAGTCAATTAAATACAACATTATTTTGGAGTTCCCCAAAGACAATGTCAAATAAGCAGCTAATATAAGTGGCCTCCAATTAAAAAAGATATATATATTTATTTTACCGAAGTGATTCAAAGTTTCTCATATTGATCAAAAGTAAGAGTAAAGACATTTCTATTGTTGCAAAATCTATTTCAAATAACTAGTTCTTTTGAACTTTCTATACCTCAAAGAATTTTTCTTTAGCACTAACTCAGCATGATTTCTAAAGGATCATGTGACACTGAAGGCTGGAGTAACAGCTGCTGAAAGTGCAGCTTTGCCATTACAGCAATGGAAAAACAAAAACATTAAATAAAATAAAAAAATCACAGTTTCTACTGTGTTTCTGCCAGCCTTAGTGAGCATAAGAGACTTTATTTAAAAACATTAAATCTTACTGACTTCAAACATTTGAACAGTTGTGTACATTTAACCTATATTTGTTTTAACAACTTTTTGAGACATGATTTGCCAAAGAAGTTTGCTTAAATTCTGCTTGGTTTGAGTTGATTTTGTCATGTAATGAAGTGACAAGTGTGGCTTAAGTGTCCAAATACTTCTTTGGAGCCACTGTACGAGTTTGATACTGTATGCTGTGAAATGTATAAAAACGTAAAATTTAAAACCAAGTCCAGCTGCCTCGCCTGAACATACTGAACACTACAATACAATGATAGAATAACCTGGAGGATTTATAGACAATGCACTTATTGTCTTTCGATTGAAAGTACTAGTCTTTTGTGCTAACATTTAGTCCTGATAAAGACTTCACATTTTGACATTTATGAGTAGGCACACAGACTTAATCTAAAAACACACACTCATACTGTATAAGTTGCACACAAACCAAGGCCAATGCAAAAATAGCTTGAAGTGTCAGAGGAGAGTGGCTAGATTTGGGACACACCCTGAGGGGGGGGGGGTGGCTATTATTCTCTTTGATACTTGCTGCTGTTCAGGACAAGTTGACCTACAACCCTTAACATACATAAATCGACACATATTTCAGAGCCATTCTCTGCCAATATCTTCAAATAAACACAAAATAGTCCTGCTTTATAATTAAAACTGAACTGATTGGCTTTTGAAGCTGCAGGTTTGATGGTTGGAACTCATAGTCAAATCAAAAGAATGTGTGATTTGTTGCGCTGAAGTACTGACACACGAAAGGGCTTTTTATAAATTCTTTTACATGTTCAGGCTTGTATGGCGTAACATTGTCTGACTATTACAGCTATGTTTATAAACCAACGATCAGCAAAACTGTGTCACTGAAATATAAAACAATAATATTGTGACGTGCTTCTCAAACTTCAGGTGTCTACCGGGCTTATATAGAAAGAAGGAAATATTCACCATTAAATATAATTGTGTAATTGTCCTCTAATTTGATTGTCCCAGGTGTGTTCCAAGAGTGCTGATATCCTTTGACACATTTTTGTATCATTTTCATTTGTTCAGGCATTCTAGAGCAGAGTGGTGTGATAGCAGATTTTGCCTGAAGAACAGGTTTTTGACAGTAGGAGCGTCTGTGTTTTCTTTCGCTTCATGATCGCTCGAAGCGGTTTCTCTCACTAACAAGGAAATAAACAAAGTGAGCTAAATCTGAGCGATTATAGAACACTACGATTGGCAAATGTATTTTACGCAGTGGCCAGAACTTTTGTGTTAAACTGGTGGTGTAGTTTGTATTACACTCATACTAACGTAGACGCAGGCATTACTTTTGGTTTAAAACTCTGCCATACGCTGTTTGATCACACAGTCCTATCCTAACTTTTAACACTTAAGCATTTGATTACAATTATGGCAGGCACTGATGTTGGTTTTAGTTAAATTAATAGCCTGCCATACAAATTCTAACACTACATATGTGCTTATTCTACATGTATTTACATAAACACACTTAAATGACTAGATAATTCAGCTCTTAAAATGATCATGTTCAGTTATTTGTTAATTATTATTTTTTATCAAGTCAAGGAAATGACATTATCCAGTTATTTTATTAATCACTACACTTTAAGCAACTTCTGAAGACCCAGGCTTTCTGTCTGTTGCTTGGTGACAGGTAGAGCTGATTGTTTTGGGTCCTTTGGAAATGATTTCATTGGCTGAGATAAAACGTACAATCTGTCAATTTTGTCCAAAGGTTAATGGATATTACTTGGATATAACACAAATTTACCCTCTGAGTATTTAACTGACAAGACACTGAGTTACAAACAGGCGAAGTGTAAGTCAGAAAGTGATCGTTGTTACATGGCGCGACTTGCCAAAGAGGGACCAAAGGTTAAGCGCCTAACTGGTTCGTCGACCTCAGATGGGAAATAATTTCTGGAAAACACTTGAACGGGGAGAAGGAGTGAAAGAAAGTGAGCTGGGGGAACTCCTCGTGTGTTTTTCTCCCAGGTTGTTTCATTTTCAGCGAAAGCTCCCAGAGCTCGAGGGAATCTGCAGGTTTTTTGTGTGACAGGTTGAGCGGTCTCTATAGGTGGGAAGTAAACATGAGCACGGGAGCACGAGCACCATCTGTTTACCGGGACAGGACCCAACACCAGGGAAATCCGGCCGGCCACACAGTGACAGGCTGTTAAAACCGAACTTTGCCGTTAAGCACTACATTCAAAGCCACCAAGGTGACTTTTATCTGATGAAACGCTCCACTCACCGGTAACTCCACACTGACATCCGATCCGTCCAGCAACAGGACTCTGCATGTGATGGCGTCTTTGCTGTTGCCCGCCGCGGGGATGTGGACTACGGCTCCCCCGGTCACTACGATCGGCGCGTGAATCACCTGCTGCTGGTGCGCCTGCAGCACCGTGTTTCCGCCTCTGCCGGTCCCGTCCAGCTCGTCTGACGTCCGAAAGCGTCGTTTTGACCGACGGCTAAACGTCCTGCGCAGAAAGCCCATCATCTTTCCCCCGCGAGACAGCGCTTTAATCAACCAGGGAAAACGGCACCGATACCGAGCCGCTCAAGAGGAAGGCATCCAGCTGTTTCCCAGGCTTTCCGAGACGAAGAAAGGCGGCGTCTACCGGACTGAGCCGTTCAATGCAACGGGGACAAGTCGGGATACGGCGACCTGTCACGAGCTCCGTTTCCTCGTGGCGTACGGGCTAGAAAACACGAGCGCACCTGCCAAAAACAAGAGAGGACACTCCGCTCCTTTCGCTCGGTTGAATAAAAAGTAATTGCGCTTTAATTGAACAACTTCTCGCGTTCGTCGGAGTCCAGGTTCGGCTGAATGACGGCGCGTTAGTTCCTTTCTGTTATTGACCGAAACTGATGTACCTCTCAGGTAAGTCAACCAGAGGAACTGGCCAGGCAACCTGTTCTGCGCAAGCGTTAAATCTCAGAGCAACACTCAAACTTTTTTTCCCCTCTTCGGGTCAGTGTGCGCGAGGCAGCGCTACCTGCTGGTAAGACAAACAGTGGTCAGTCTGAGGTTACCTTCACTAGAGCCACCATCACTGAATTTCCCAGCAACGACTACAAAACGAGCAGCCTTCATACTGTGCAGTGCAACTGCGTCAAGTCTGCCATTAGGAAACAATGCGGCCAATCGTCAGCATTTCACGCACGCTCATTCAACCCCCCCATCATGAATAAGAGAAGAGGCACAACGTGATTTGAATTACACCTTTTATTTATTTATTTATTAACAGTGGTGAATTTAATTATTCTAAGTAGTGGTTTGGTTGGTCTCACAAAGAAGCGTACAGGTCACACTTTAACCTCAAAATCAAAAGGGAATACAATATATTTATATGTAATTTATAGTTTGTTTGGTTTTTCAAATGAGTTTACCATTATGATTTTTTGGCACCATTTTCAGAACATTTCAAGCTCTTCTTGTCCACCTCCACCCTCCATTTCTCATTACAAGCAACAAAGTCTAGTTTTTATTACTGTATGATGAAAAACAAAAAATATGACATTTTGTGTCAATATATGACACAAGTAGGCTATTTATTCATCATGGCATCATTTTTTAAAAGCCTTTAATTAAAATGGATCTATTTCAAGTAAATAACAATACTGTCATTCATACTGCAATTAAAAAAGACAATACCAAAGGGATTAATATAGTAGAGAATTGGAGAGTAAAATGTGTTTAACTGCTCTGAAAATGTATGTGGTTTGTAATGTATTCATTTCAAAAAATAGAAAACCTTTTATATATTCTAAACATAGATTTTTAGATCTACTTTACATTTTTATTTAATGAGTTATATAGTTTTCGCTCTTAATTTTAGGGTGAAATGTGGCCTGAATATTTCTTGACAGATTTTGTGAAATTCACCTGAATATAGCACTTGCGGTGTGTGTGTGGGACAGAGAAAGAAAGAGTATGTGTGCTTTAGGGCCCTATAAGCTTATATGTCAAAGTGCTTTATGTTCTTCCTTGATCTGCACAGCTGTCAGGAAAGCCACAGCAAGAGAAGAGATTGTCCATCCATCTTTATCCAGACACACCCTCTACTCCCTGCCCCTTTTTCATCCGTCTTTATTGACAGTTGGATCACAGCTTCTTCCTTCACGTCTGTTTCAAACATTCCCCTCATGTCCCTCTTCTGTTATCAACTGTTAGGTGTTGAGCTCTTTTTCATTCTCTCTCTGTACACCCTCAGAATGGCCTCACACACAAAGGTGAACTGGCACTGAAAAACAAACATGCAAAGAGCTTACGTAATGTCAGCATATCCAATAAAAATCAATAGATATTAAACCACTTGATCCAGTGGACGAATCTTTAAAAGCCATTTTAGACATACATGGTGTGATGCTATCTCCAAACCACCATGACTGATCCCCTTTGACCCTTTTATATAGTTCTAAATGACTGCCCTCTTTATATTTATACTGCATAGACAAACAAGTTTTGTTAAAAGTCCATCTTTCCAACCCTTTAAATGAGTGTGTGACTCCTGTGAGCTAAAAGTAAAGGGTCACTGCTGTTGTATTTGATCTTAAAGTATGTTCTAACTGAATATGTAATTAAAGTAGTATGTATTTTCTGCAACACTCTTTTTTCAAACCAGCTCAGCTGGGCTAAACAGAATAGCATTGGCTCAACCAAACTGTATGAGTTTGAGGCAAAACTATTTTTTTTTTTTTAATCTATGGAGAGAATGTTTTTACTTCTGAAACTCTGGTAGTGCCAAATGACACATCTTTAACTTGTCTCTGTGTGTGTGTGTTTGTGTTAGTACCGATGTCTGAACCAGCATGGCCCTTTGTTCTCTCATCAAGGTAATGATCTCTAGGGGATACACTGGCTTTTCCTTCTCCATCAGTGTCATGGCTGTCTCCATGGTGATCAACACACCCGTCCGCCCGATGCCAGCACTGTAGAAAAACATTATCTCGGTAAAATGTGCACCTGATAACATCTATGGGTCTGTGTGCTGGAAGTCCCCTCACCTGCAGTGGACCATAAGAGGCACAGACTCCTCTCTCATACTTCTCATTGACTGGACAAAATCCAGGAAGTCTGAGGAATCTTCTGGTACCCCATGATCTGGCCAGGCAACATACTGCAAATGAGTGATCGAGCGCTGTTGCCCTGACTGCGGGGAAAAAGAAAAAAAAAAAGAGGGTGAGGCTGAGTGCAAGAGAATGCTTGAATGAGTACGTAAAAAAACAGACAAGTCTAAGCATGCCTGTGTTTTTCCTTATTGAGAAGGATATTTATATGAAATATTATTAGAATGAAAGCACTACATGCTTTTGTATAAATCAGTCTAACTTACATTATTGGCATATGAAAAAATAATAATAATAAAGTTTGCATGCATGCATTTTCAAATCAGTTTCTGCTTTTATAAATCCAGAATATTCCTCACTTTCAATGTAACATGAAAATTCATGGAATTTAGGATCAAGTCAGTTGGTACTTGGGTTTTATAAACGAGGCTCCAGGTTTCTATCATTCTTTAAAAGATTTTCAACTCCATATTACCTAAATACAATGACATTTCAAATTCCCTCTCAGTTCTATCATGATCTTATAAGTGGGTGCAAGCATAAGAAGTGATCTTTAGGTGAGTCACAGTCTGAAGGCCAAAGTGGAAAAAAATTCATTTATTGTGACAAATCGGGCAGAAAGGAATAATTGGTTCGCAAGCTGTGTGGTACGAACACTCACACACACTGGCATTTTTCCTGTACCCCCAATCATCCTTTTCCTCTCTCCTTTTCTTTATTTTTTTCATCTGAGACACACACACACACCCTATATAGACGACGAACGTGTGATGTAACCTCCGTCTGCTGTCCGTGCTGAGATTAACTCCCACCAACAGAGACAACAGATGGGTCTCCTTTCTCCAGCAATGATAGATTGTTTGTGAGTGTGTGAACATGTACTGTATGTGGATGTACATGTATGCACATGGTCCTGTCCTCTAGACCGCAGCGGTACGTGACCTGTTTACCGTCACACACAACTGATCCCACACGTTCATGCTCTCTCACACACAAGAAACTCTCCCATTAACATGCCTAAAGCCCAAATTCTGTTTTAAATGAAACATTAAACTCCAGCATAATGGGACTGCCAGAGCATGAGTAATTCCTTACATTTACATAAGAAATAAGACTAGAATCAAAAACTTAGGGGAAAAAATGACCACGCATACAGCTGTGTATAATTTCATAAAACCTTTTTTTAAGATTATAAAAGCCCCCATGTAATCAGTTTTCTCTCTTGTAAGGTTTCTCCAGTTAAAACAAGAAATTTGGGAAGGGCTTTTACCACTATGGCTGAATTGAAATATTTTACTACTTTTACTATTTCTTTCTATAAAGAAAGAAATGGCAAAACATAGTAAGTGATATAATATTGCAAAGGGATGCAAGACGTATAAAATTAGTGCGTTCTAAAATCAGCTGAAAATATCAAACATGTTTGATAGCCTATCCTTGAACTAGATGAAATTGACCCTTCACAAAAACCTGACATGCCTCTCTCACACTACACATCATGGTCTCACACAGTAAAAAAAATACATCACAAAGTAAAAAAATACATACTCTCCTGTCTGATTTGTTTGTCGGACAAGATGGTGGATTCTGCGTTATGATTGGTCAGATCATCTGTCAATCAAGTTCTTTGCGAAGGGTCAATTATAGTCCAAAGTCTGTAACAATCACACACTACGCAATCTTTTATGAAATCAGTTAACTCAAATCTGCAGACTGGCTTTGACTTTTAGCAACTAGTGACAACTTCTTCAGACTGTAAATCTGGGCAAAAATCATGTGGTGTATGCCAGCCTTAAGAAAAGTAAAAGTGGTATTTTAGTACGTTGTCCCAAATTCATCCATAGATTGTGACTAGCATACTGGCACACTGCACATACAATTTTTCCCTTATAGATAGAGTATAGAAAATAATAATTTGCTAGTGTACTATTTTAATTCAATATAACCATTGTTAGTTGCTAACAATACTACTCAAAGTATTTATGCCATATATGGTATAAGAATAGGTTTGTGTCTAGCAAACTACTCATGTAGTTTTTCCCACTTAAAAAGATATATACTGAATTCGGAACTACGTACTAGCATACTAATCTCTCTGTTTTTACCACATTGATTTATGGCAGAAATAGTAGAGTAGTACATGGTTCTGAATCTAGCAACAGTATTAAACTAACAGTATGCTGCTAGTAGTAGAAGTTGAGGCGAATTCAGTCTAAGTGATACAGAGCATGTGTTTGGACAAATTCTGTCTGGGGCAGGATGAGTCATAAAAATGTTTACTCCCTTTCCCAGAGAAGAAAGACTGTAAAGTTTAAAAGTGCATTAGTCAACCCTTGAGTGCACTAAGCCATAAACTCATATTTTAATTGCTAATGTATATATAACTGTGTATATTATATGAGTGTTATATGCTACTTTATATAAGTGATTACAAGTTCCTGTTTGTTTTCACTGCACCTCAGGTGGTGTCTGTTTTAAAAGTATGTCAAGTGTTACCTGAGTATTTGTGAGTGTTAGTTCTCGAGTAACATATGCCAGGTTACACTCCTCTGAGTGACAGCACACCTGAAGATACCCATAATCCCTCACTTCAGGAGGATGCGGCCAGTATTGGTGGCACTTGGTCTGTGGAAATTTAAAAGAGATTACTGAGCATAGAAAAACACATACACACACAAAATTGTGCTTCCTCTCTCCCTCCCTCACACACTGAGTTTATTAAATCATCCCTTTGGAAAAGAATGCAGAGCGCTTGGTTACCAAGCAACAGTCAAGCCGAGCCGAAGAATACGGTACTCACAATAAGCTGTCCTTGGGGGACTGGAGGTGTGTGATGGGTGTTTGATGGGTATCGTCTGATTAGGTGTTCTGTGTGTGTGCTTGTTAATAAAAGTTTTTCTGGCGTGAAAGTAGGTCCCTGTCTTGAGTATGTGTATATAGTGTTCATTGCAGCACACTGTGTAACTCCTTGTGCAGTTCTAACTGTTTTCACGTGTGTGTGTGTGTTGAAGTACCCGTCCTCTCTCGGTCAGAGTGGTGAGCATGACGATGACACTGACGTTCTGCTCCCACACGCTCCTCCAGAAGTGTGTACAGGTGTGCGGCAGTGGGCCTTGAGCTGCTATGTACCGTAAAACACAACCTGCTGGCTCAATCTGACAGACACACACACAGAGCTGAGTCATCGGTGTCATCTAGAGCCATAAATTAAAACCATTCACAAGTAGAAAAATCAAACGCTGAATGGAAACGAGGCAGTGATCCATACCTTGACGTGACTGGCGTTGATGTAATCATCCCCCTCTTCATGCAGCACCACTCTGGTGATGTCATCTGAAAGGGAAGTACAAACGATCAGAGAATGAGGAAGAGGGATTTACGGATTATGTGAAAACACCTCCGACAACTAGTTTTAAAGAGCATTACGCCTCATTTCTCAATCGAAAGCTTATACACAAAGGAATAAAATGATATGTTTGACCCTACCCTGTAATCTACTCCAGTATGGTAGCTTAGTTCAATCTCATCATAGTCATCCAGCAACCACTCTCTTCTTGTAAAATACAACCCCCCCGAAAAATGTATTTACATATTTATATGTTCTATTGAACTTTCTAATGAACTGTTTGAAGTTTTATTTGTTCTATGAGCTCACAACCCAACAAAACATACAGCTCTTGATGCTGATTGGTCAATACCCAATAGCGTAACAGCAATACACTCAAAATTGTCACAGCAATGACAAAGCATATGTTCACCTAGCTTAACCCGACATTTTTAATGTATCATTTAAAAATATAAACTTTTAAATGGTGACTGTGATATTTTTATGAGTACTACAGCAAGCTGTCAACACTGTAACATCAGAACATTTATTGTTTGCATTTCATGATAAAACTGACCGACTGGCAATTTTCAAAAAAAGAAATTCATTAAAAAAAATATATCATGATTATAATAATCATCCCAACCCTAATAGTAACCATTTCTAAGCAATAACACCATAAATGTGCTAAATTGTGAATATAGGCATTACAGGCTATAATGCATTTGATTTTTATCAGGAAAACAGTAAAACTTACATGGTAATACATCTTTGTACCGATTCTTGTCCATATTCTCGGACTGTTTTGCGCAACACATTGACATGCCTTCTTTCTTCCTGTACAACTTCTGTGAGTATCAAAACACACACACACACACACACATGCATGGATTACAATTATCAGAAGTGCACACACATGCCATGCTGTAAAATATTCACATCCCCCCAACCTCAAAGTGCAGAAGCAAAGTGCCAGTGACCAATCCTCTCTCCAGACGGCTCATGGACTCCTCTAGTGTCTCTCCAGATGGCTTAGCGGATAGTGGGGATATTTCACCTGGAAGGGTGAGACCCTCACCTAGCTGTAGTGTGGGTTCGACTCGCAAAGAGACACCTGTAAACAAACGCTGTTTGTGTTTTCTGGATGTAAAAGCTAAATGCATACAAGATTCATTCCCCTCAAATCACAAAGCACGTCAAAATAAATCGTACCTTTGCGGCGCACAAGCAATGCAAGTTCCTTGCTGTGCGACTCTCGGCTTGCTTTGATGAACATGACTACCTGCTGATGTGTGTGTTCTGAAATGTCCCGCCCACTTATCAACAGCACCTGATCGCCCTCCATCAGCGGAGGCACACAGCGACTGGCCTGCAACACAGTCAATATTTGTACAAATGCAAAAACAAAGAACCCATTCATATTCAAAAAAGTTTTATGGCTTACCGGAGATGCGGGGTTAACATGAGAGATGGCCAGGGGCATCTTCTGATCCACGCCTCCCTAAATATTAGCCAACAATATTCTCATTCATGGTCTCCCACACAAAACTCTATCTGAATGCAATTTAAACAATGATGATAAATACATATTGTGAACCGACGACTCACTTTAACATTGAAGCCAAACTTCCCATCTTGGTCTGGGCTGATCCTCACAAGTAGCAGATCTCCATCAGCTGTCACATTCTGTGTACATATAACCACAAAAATATACTGTTTGAAGCAGGTAGGACAGGAAGAGGATCGGAAAAATGTAAAAAAATGTAACATTAGCATATATGTAGGCATTTCTTACAACAAATGAAAACCCAATTGGGTGCTTCAAACGTGACCTCAGAGTATTGTTGTTCTTTTGTCAGCAGACTGCTTCATTCTCAGCGGTTTTTCTCACTGATAGCAATAGCTTCTATTTAATAAAATGTCATTGTTTCTTCAATGACAGCAGCAGAAGTGCATGAACTCCACAAGTTTGTGTTCCCCAGCATAATTTGAGAATGGTCTAAAGAGCAACCTGTTCTTGAATTGTAAAAATGTGACCTAGAATTATCTTAAAAGTTTCAGAACTTAATTATACGAAATCCAAAAAAACTTTTGAATTTTGGACCCCACTGTAGTTTTAAAGTGTTTTCATGCCCTAGTCTCGTGAGCTGGGAGATTTTCAATGATTCATCAGCATGACTGTAGTATCAGTGTACTGCTTGGATTTGTCAGAATGGCAAACACTGGATATTATCTCTGACAGCCCTGATGCTGGACTCAGAACTTTGGTTTAGGTCCTGTGCCTTTCACTGTTTAGCAATGTTTTGATTGCTTTTTCAAAACCCAAGCAGTTTTCCTGACCACATCAAAATTGATAATACATTTAAATTTGTTCCAGAATGAATCTCCTGGCCCATGTCAAGAACATGTCTAGGACATTTAGTTTGCATTCAAAAATGAAGCCCATTTTAGTAACAAAAAGTATGTTTAAATGGCAAATCTATTTATTTTTGCACCATAATTAATTTATGGCAATTTTTCAACTTCTCAGTAACCTTCCCTAAAGCTTCTGGCAAAAATAACAGCACTTTGCTGCATTTCCACATAATCTAATATAGTTTTTAACTGCCCCATCCATAAATCACAACCATCCACAGGGAACTTCTTCATTCCAACCACTCATTTTTGAAACTGTTCCGAAACACATTTCCCTTGATCTTGCATCATAAGCTATCATGCACAATAACACTCACCTTATCCCAGATGTGCAAATCATCCTCTTCGATGGTGATATCATCATTATGAGACCAACTACCACTCGTCCGCCCCTCCTCCTGAGGTTTCCTTCAGTGTAATCAGTTTTAATAAGTTACTTTGAGTGTACTGTACATATGTATGGCTGTAAGGCTGCGTGTGTTTGCATTTGTAGAGTAAATTTGCCTGTAAGTATAGAAGACATCTTCACTCTCAGTCACATAGCTCATTTCATTGGTCAGGTTGTCCACAGATGATGGGCGTGGCTTACGGAAGTCATGACGTAAACGAGGACTCCGCCTAAAGATATATACACACTGTTAAAAACTCTTTTTCCTATATTAACCTTATAAGTTTTTATTGTGCATTCCAGTTAATCTCAATCAAATCGCGGTTGCAGTATTTTGATGAAAAAAAGAAATCGTTGGTTAAAAAAAAGCTAACTAACACCATAAAACACAATAAAACCATAACATAATTATAATTTAAAAAAAAAAAAAAAAAACTATTTTGGAAAATAAAAAAAACCCTTCATATACCAAGGAAAAGATTTTTAATGTTAATGTAATATAAAATAATATTTCATATAAATAGCTAATTATAATTTCGATAAAATGTTCTTTTTTTATGATTCTTTCAAAAGAAAGTTCAAAAGAACAATTAAAAACATTGATCTGAAACCATTTTTCAAGTATTTCATCATTTGTTAAAATACATTAACTAGGTCTAATCCATTACTGTGAGGTTAAACGTATTCAAGTGTATTTGAGCACTGTTACCAGTTGGGCGTGTTGGGTGGTGACCGTGAGGGTAGACTCTTTGTCTCTAGTTGTTCCACTGAGCTGGACCTCACCGCAGGGTTCAACATTTTCTCACCAATCAGCTTTCGGTACAGCGGGATAGAGCTTCAATAAAAATATATGCAATTAAACTCACATACTCATTTGGTGGAGGCAGCAATGAACTCTAATTAACTCCAGTAATAAAGAACACAGTCATTTCTTAGAATGGCTCCGTCGTGACCCTGCCTGTGTACCTAAGTTTTGAAGCTGAGTGAGAGGGTTTCCTGTTGTAGAATGTATGGTGGTCCACGCAGGATTTCCATAGATTTTTACAGGCACGTGAACTTGGCATGGAGAGAGAAACCACGTGGTGACCCAGCTCACCCTGTACCACACATAAATGAGGAAAAAACAACACAAGTCTCACACAAAGATTTTTCAGTATTCTACATCTTTGAGGCATTAAGTGTCTGGTTTTAATATGGTAATTATTTTTGCTTTTGTTTTGAAGGATGAGCATGATTAATCATGCATATCTTACATGTTTCCGGCGTAGGTGGACAAAGAACCGTTTTCTTTTGAATGAAATTTTGATGATGTTAATCCTGAAAAAAAAAGCAGCCATTCAAAAAGCAGCCATTCGTCAAAAATAAAGTACACCAGAATCAAAATAAGAGATACCAGGGCTCATAATTACACTAATAACAGTAATTATACTTTTCTACAGTGTTTGTATGTTTGTATCTTATCCATTGTAATGGTAATTACAGTCCTGTCAGAGCCAAAGCGCTGTCAAACGTCATTCATAACATCTGTAAACATCGATGTAAGATGCTTAAGAACATACGTGAAGCATATATGCGATTACTAATGAAGTGAGCAAAAACATTCAAGAAAGAATCTGATTGGCCAAAACTTACCAGGGGAAAAAACTGGAGCAAATTAAATGGCAAAACAAAGCCACGCCCCCTGATGTAATGCCCACCCAGAGGGCAGGGTTGTTAACATCCTATAGATAGGGATTTTAAAAAGTTTTACTAAATAAATTAACATAATCCACTTTAAAATAATATTACTAGTTATTGCTTAACATTCTGCAAGAATTCAGAAAAACAGAGGATGTTCAACTTAAATCATTGTACCTGAGCATGATGTAGCTCCACTCCATACAGGTCTAATGTTCTCGCTGTATTCAAATAGCACAGCTCAGCTTCACTCTGAGACAAACCTCTGAAACACATTCAGATGTACAATTAATAAATGTGTGTGTGCTCATTAATGCTACATTGTGGGGAGACCAAATGTCAAACCTGATAGTAAGACCTGAAGGGGTAAGGTTAAGGAATAGAAAATATCTTAAAATATTGGTCAGTATAAAAGTAATAGTAGTCCCCACAATTCACAGAAACAAACGTGTGTGTGTGTGAGAATGAATGCATATGCTGACATACTTGTGCTGTGGATGCAGTGACTCTACTTTCAGAAGGAACTCTTGATCTTGTTCAGGGAGAAAATGGGTCTGACTGAGGTATCCGGCAGGAGTTTCAGGGACATAGTCTCCTAGCTCAGCTATAAATCAAACAGGAGTATTAGAACACTACATCTAAGAAACAGTGATTGTATGTACTTTGTTCAATCGTCTCCAATTTTGACAGTGCCATTAACCCCAGCTATTTCCTGGAGAAGACTCATGCCCCCTACAAGCACACAGACACATCCTCTGCAATATCAATAATGTTTCTATGGCAGAGCTGCCAATCACAATGCGAGAAGGTGTAATTTCCACAACTTACACTGAACAGAGTAAGAAGCCAGTACCACAGCTGAGCTTAAAGGACACTTTAATCTGCAATAAAAAACACACCATGGTATTTTGGGATACAATGTATAGGGTTGTAAGATCTTTTTTTTTTTTTTGTATTTGTCAATATTAAATATTTGGTATTGTCAGAGTGCAAATGTCCATAGTATATTATAATTTGTATGCACAATAGTCATTTATCAGTTCACACACAACCTCACAACTCAAGATTTATAACTCCCTTTAATCTAATCTAATTTAGGATTTAACCTTTAACCAGAATCACCAGTTTTTCAAGGACTGCATGTATGTATTATAATGATGTGGGTTGCTGGTATTTTTGATAATTAAATTTGTAAAAACAATTAAAAAAAAATAAAAAATACGATACACAATGCCTCTAAAGTACATACATTTTATATATGATAAAACATGTATATTTTATCATTTAAAACAACAATTTACCTTTTTCCAAAATAAGTTAATAGGTATCCTTCTTTCATATTGTAAATTATAATGTTATGATACCAAAATTCAGTTATAATTCAGCATGAAAAATACTGGTTGTACATAAAAGGTATACATTTTTAATATCTTGTATTTATTGGTTATTAGCCTAACAAAAACAAATTTACTGTTTCATCTGCATCAGTTAGAACTTTCTCAGAGTAATTACTGCTAAAATTCACCTTTACCAGCACAGGAATGGTAAAAATTGTCTTTTTTAAATGACCATTTAAAATAAAAAAGCAGTTATTTTAAATTGTCCAAATATTTAACAATATTACTGTTTTTACTGCATTGCTCTCTAATTCCAGCCTTGGTGAGCATAAGATACAACTTTGAAAAAAAATAAAAAATGAAAAAGCTTACCAACCCAAAACATTTGAATGGTAATGTGGGTGCAAAACAACAACTATTTACCTCCCCTCACAAATGTCCTTTTTGATTTGCAAGAAATAAAAATGCCTGCAAAACAAAATAAGGGTCAGAAACTTCTCAATCAATTCATATAAATAATATATATCTATCTATTTCTCTCTCCTTTGCACATAAACAGGGAGATGTACCTGGTCTGCTCATGCTGGAGGGAGTTTGGGTCAGAGATGAAGAATCGCACTCTAAATATTAAAAAGAACGGAGCAGAACCTGAGGGAATAACAGTGTGTGTGAGAGAGGGAGAGCAAAGGACACAGTCAGAGGAAAAGGACATCAGAAAAATAATGCAAGCAACAGATATTCTTTGATTGATAGAAGCTCAGTATCATAGTATTTCTAGAAAAAAAGCAAGAAACTCTGGTTTTGGCAATTCCCCAGAAATCTAAAGCAATTTATTAAACCATAATTTAAAGTCAAAAAAGCAGGTGGGCACTGAAGCGTGAGCTGCAATCACCGTCTGTGCCTTATTGCATGCACATCATGTCTGATGACTCAAGTAAGTTGATTAATTAAATCAGCCACCTCCAGTTCTCATGAGAAAGCAAACATGTGTCTCCTGATGCGCTTTTAAAGGAAATAAAATTCTTTGTGCTCCTATGACATAACTCAAATTACACACTCATCAAACATGCGCACTCTATGCCCGCATGAAATCTGATTCCACAGAACTTCTGCAGAAAGCCCAGCAGATTTTCACAGAATTCAAACAGCATTCTGTATATGCATTCTTCGTGTTTATCATAACTGCATTTCTTTAAAAAAATATTTGTCATAGCTGAACAATATTAAAATGCTATAATATTATGTCAAAATAAATAAATAAAAATAATTGATTAAAAAAAATAAATCATCTTAATTGTCACCTTAAGTGAACAATAAATGATAGCAAAGGGAATCTAATGAAAAAATTTTGAAAAAGTGAATGCAAAATTAAATAACCAATCTGATTTTCCACCACAAATGTAATACAAATATATTAATTCAGGTGGGCCTGTGTGTGTGTGTGTAGTTTCTCTCTCACCCTTCAGCTGTTTCTTAAAAGGCTTGTTAGGGTCCAGCCACCTCTGAAATGACAGATTTAATCAGTTCAACTATTGAAACAGCAATACAGCAATACTTGCTCTTTTGCAGCCACACATTCATTTACCGGAGAGCTGGATGTGTCCTCGCTGATCTGAAGGCTGAAGTACTGTTTTTCCACTATGTTGAGGTGTTCACAAGCCAAGTCGAACAGCAGATGACCAGCATCATGTTTCTACAAAGCAAAAACACATGCTGTCCGTTAGGAATTGTACCTGTTTACCAAACCTATATTTATAAAGTGACCATATTCTACAGTGATTAACATAAACTAACATAACAAAAGAACATATCAACTGTAAATATTATTATAACGGTGTACTATTTTAATATATTTTAAAATGTAGTATATTCCTGTGATGGCACAGCTGAATGTTCAGCAGTCATTACTCCACTCTTCAGTGTCACGTGATTCTTCAGAAATCATTCTAATATAAGGATTTGATGATCAAGAAACTTATCAATGTTGAAAATGTTTTTTTTGAAAATTGTGATATATCATATTCAGGATTAAAAAGAACAGAAGTGATTTGAAATAGATATTTTAAATAGAATTATTTGTAAAGTTCCTTCATGGTCACTTCTGGTCAATTTAATGCTTTCTTGGCTGAATAAAAGAATTAATTTCTTTCTAAATATAATGAAATAATAGCAAATGAGATGTACTCAAACATGCTGAAATTAGGATAACATTTATTTAACTTTATTCATAATTAAGTTTATATAATTAAATTAAATTAAAATTTTAAAACTAATTTCTAATATAACTAATTTCTGGAATTTAATTAGCAGAGAGATAAACTTTTATTATTCAGTCACTATCAATAATCAATTAACATGATTCAACATTTTAATACCTATTTATTATGTTGTCAATTGATTTATTATATTTCCTATAACTCACTTTATGGCTCTGTCAAGCAGAGCCCTCAGACCCACTGCCCTCATTTCTATCATCTAGCATAAGACCATATTTCCTGTTGACTCCATGACTGTTTCTGCCTGACAAATGTGCCTGTGTGTGTGTGTGTGTGTGTGTGTGTGTGTGTGTGAGAGAGAGGGTGGGTGGCTGTCCTTCAGAATATGAAGCCAAGGTTGCAGCAGTGCAATATGGAACATGAGAAGAGAAGCACCAGTGCAATATCCATCTCCACCCTCAGACTGCCAATAAAGGCAAGCTCATGAACACATGCACATTACTTCTCTCTCTCTAGGGCGTTAACAGTCATATTCACTCATCCTACATCCAAAGACATCTGCATACACTCTTATACTCACACCGACAGTAAAATTTTGGGTTGTGCCATCGGGGAAGAGCACTACACAGAGTAGGCCGGAGCGTGGCATGTGTGTATGTTTGGACAGATCGGCACGTCCAAGAGCAGTTATCTTGTTTCCAAGCATGCACCATGGGGATGTCATCTCCAAACTCTGTCACATATGCACAGCTGCCAAAACAAAAAGTCAGAGAGGTTAAACGCGAGAACTTGTTGCAAACGTGAAGGTGACGATGACGAAGATTATGACTACCTGTAATAAAATAATGTGACACATGTGCAGAACTTCTGTACATGCCGTTCCAATGTTATGAAACAAATGTATGCAGTACATTCTCTTGTTGCGTGCAACAGACATTTAAAAAACACGTTATGAATTGCATCCGATGACGAGACCTTAGCAAATCCCTCGTAACCGTAATTATACATCCTGTGAAGAAAACGTTCCACCCCAAATGATGGATGGACAAGCCAGCACAGACACTGTGCCTATGACAAGCTCACCGAAATTAATGAAAATGCAAAAGAAAAACACATCTTGAGTGATTTTAGAAACAGTCAGCCTGTTTTTAAAATCACGCTGATTGTGGAGAGCACTTTAACTTTTCATAACATCAAAATGGTGCCGCATTACTATGATGTCATCAACATGAAGAATCAAAACCGTCAGTTTCTAAGCATTTGGGTTTCATTAACTCTCTCTTACTCATCCCTTTCTCTACTTCATAGACACTTACACACTCAGTCACACTCTCTAGGTCTAAACATGTTCTCTCATTGTTTTTCACACTCATCTTTTCTCCTCCCAGCACAGTCCAGGAATGCAGACTATTTTACTACCCAAAGAGACACGAAAGGGCGAGAAAAAGTTTCACTGTTGAGGCTGAGTCAGAGAAACACCTTCTCCTACTTTCTCCTTAAAACCATTGTAAAAGTGAGAAATATACCGAAAAATCTCAATCCTTGTTGTCCTACACTGTCAAAGAATGATCAAATGCAGATGTTACGGGGGAGGACATTCATGCATCTGTCACAGCCAAATTTATATTAAAAGCAGGAAGCAGCTTTGATCTTTAAACACACTCGGTACAATAGTGACTATGTTATTCTGTCTAGTCACTGTGTTCTACATGGCCTACATACTTTATATACTTCAGAGACATACCTGTGTTTTCATTTCTAAAAACAATACATAAAGTAATGTTTTTAATACTATACTTAAAACAGTTTTCAGTTTGGCTTGGTAAACATTTATAATCTTTGTGATGAGCTGTACGTAAAAAAAAAAAAAAATTCACATGGACAAGTTAAAGCTGATCTGTGCCTGCTTAAAATTAAGTGTAAAGATTATGATGCAGGATAAAGGCTAAATGATGCCTGCTCTGACCCATCTTCACCCCTAGGATCACAATATACAGCTGTAATTGCCGTGTAAATGCACCTCTAATCGGTATTAAACAGTCTGTGTAAAGACACTTCAAAATTCAGCATAAAGACAGAATGCTGCACAAGAGCCAGACAAAATTATACCTGTGCTAACCCACCTCAACCCTAATATCAAAGTATACAGTTGTAAACAGTCTGTGTAAAAACACTTCTGAAGCACGTCTGTGCCACAGTCAAAGTGTACGTTTGACATTAGAGAATTAAACATGAGTGTAGATACTGTATATACAGTTTGTTGATGCTCTGGCAGTATTATATGCAAAACATTCATGTCAATGAAATACTTTGAAATTTGAGAAAGAGAAACAGCGAGAGAGAGGTAGTGAATTTGATACAGACATAAATATCCTGTCCTATGGAAATACCATGTTATTTGGTACTAGCATTATGAGCTTGCAGTTATTTCAAATGAAGCAATATTAAAACGCTCTTATTTTCAGAGCTTACCTCACAGATCCTGATCCTGGACGCTCTCTGGGACTCTGAGAATAGGGAAATTATAGTGACCTATACCTAACACTGACCTTTAGCAGGTTTTGTCTCACTTTCTGACTAAATAAAACACTTCAGAAGTCTTAAGTATGTATCTTTACTTTCCCTCACCCGCTGGGAAACGGCTTGACGAGCATTAAAAGTTAATGTTTCCCAGTAACTCAGTTGGAAAGCGCTACACGCTCGAGCTCACTTTTGAGAAGCGCGATATTTACGAGGTAGGAAGTGTAATTACTTCGGACCATACTTAAAAACAAAGGCCTTTCCGACTATAAGTCCGGCAATGTAAAGTATTTGAAACACAATAGCAAGACTGGACACTTCAACACGAGAAACAAGCAGCTCAAAGTTTCTGTATGAAACAAGGACTTTTCTGGGTGTGACGTCTTACGTTTCTGACTCAAGTCCACGCTGATCTGCTGGGTCTCCGGTTCTGTCAGATCTCAGAACCGAACTGTCACGACACCGAACGAGCCAAAGAGCCAACGCTTGGGCTCGAATAAAACGTTTCAGATTAAACGGAACAAGAAGTTTCGGGGCTTATCGCGATATCTCAGAAAAACAACCATACAAGAGTGAACAGATTTGTTGTTTTTAAAGCCAAATATACGTCATTTGGCATTTTCCTTCTCCAACCCACAAATGCCCAAACGGGACATTTCCACAGCATAGAAAAGCGTCAGAAAGTTACCTGCTTGAGGTGCTGTCAATATCTCTGCGATGCTAGAGGTGTTTATAGTTCCCGTGAGGAGAGAAAACTTTCCATGTTAAGGCTATCATGGTTGCAGGTGTCGGTAAACTTCCGGATTATGTTATTTTTTTTCTCCAGTTTCCTTCGGGAGGGCAATCACGGCGTCACTGCGCTTAACACGAGTTCAAGATTTATCGCGAACGTGAACATGTAGCAAATGTACTGTTATTATGTTTCATTTCTTACTAATAGTGTGCTCACAACACGTTTCACAAATTTCATGACGTGCATGTGTTTGTTAACGCACGTATGGACACTTCCGAGTAGACACAAGCCTTGATTTCTAGGCGTGATTCGTGCTGCGCGTGAATTCTCAGGAATTCCAACTGGTGCGCGCAGTCTCAGGTGCGTGTGCCCGCCGGTTTAGGGCGCTGCCTCCCCCGAGTCAATATAGCACACTTGAGTCCAGGAAAACTGCATGTATACTGGTCTCGCAGCCTCGGTAGGTTGGTTTTAAATGGTTTTTAGGCACTCTTCAGCTATTTAGGGTGGGAGACCTGCTGGCCACCCGGCTACTGGAGCATAATATGTTCAGAAACACTCAGCAGACCCTCAGGGTTGTATTGGTGGTGTATAACCAAATGTCTCTGAAGCACAAAACCATAAGTAGCACATGTATATTCGTACTATGGCTGCAGCAGGCGCTACAGGTGCTGGTCATATAATTAGGATATCTTCAAAAAGTTGATTTATTCACTAATTCCTTTCAAGAAGTGAAATTTATATAATGTATACATTCATTTCACACAGACTGATATATTTCAAGTGTTTATTTCTTTTTTTATTTTGATGATTATTATGAAAACCCCAAATTCAGTAACTCAGAAAATTAGAATACTGTGAAAAGGTTCAGTATTGAAGGCACCTGGTGCCACACTCTAATCAGCTAATTAACTCAAAACACCTGCAAAGGCCTTTAAATGGTCTCTCAGTCTAGTT
>JAUMHE010000068.1:11265179-11305357 GCA_032359235.1 Enteromius mattozi | reverse complement strand
GTTCTCTGATGAAAGTAAATTTTGCATTTCCTTTGGAAATCAGGGTCCCAGAGTCTGGAGGAAGAGAGAAGAGGCACTGAATCCACATTGCTTGAGGTCCAGTGTAAAGTTTCCACAGTCAGTGACGGTTTGGGGTGCCATGTCATCTACTGGTGCTGGTCCACTGTGTTTTCTGAGGTCCAAGGTGATTATTACACTGGATCCAGAGTACAGTTCCTAGCCATATTGGCTTAGAAAATTGAAATCTAGACTGGAAATTCCAGGCTGGAAGATCGACTGAATGGATTTGAAAATTTTGAAAAAATAAAACTATAAAAAATAGTGGAGTGTTCATTTAAAGGCGATAAAGGGTCACAAATGGAAAGTAAAGGAGTTTTTACTCCTGATAATGTTTTTTTTTTTGTTTTTGTTTTTTTTACAAGTTGGACCATAGAAACTAAATTTAAGGAAGTTGAGCCACTTTGTTTTCACTATTCAAGTGTTTTGGATTTCTCTTGTACCCAAGAGATTTTAGAAAATTAAAGATTAACGTTTAGCCACAATGGGACTCTGCTCTTGCAACAAGACAAGCAGCTTAGATTTTAAAAATCTACAATGACGTTATTGAGAGTCTTGTGCAAATGTAGCGTAGCTCAATATGACCACCTAAACGAGGCACCTCATGTGGCTGTGATCAGGCATTGAGTTGATTAGGGATGTGCCACAGCTACAGTGTGATATCTTATTAGTTCTGACAAATGTGTGTGGGTGGCCACCAGATCACTCACAGTTTCTAGATCGTTAACTGTGTCTCCCAATGAGAAACCATTAGGTAATTTGACAAAGATACATGGATCTGTGAACGTGTATTTGTGTGTCCTAGTGTCATCTTTCTGATTCGGAAACTAATCAGGGCTGACTGTCCCTTAACCTTCTTGCCAAATATAGATTTCTCTATATCCCCACCCCTCTGTGATGTCAGAGAGTTATCAGTAGATTTCTTGGAAGGTAGAGCCTTAATAAATCATTGAGTATTTCCCACCTATTTGATACTTCAAAGCAATTAAAAGGAAATTAAAGCGTTTGAAACAAATAAAAAATGTGGATTATTAAAGAAAAACATTCAAAATATTTAGTTGCATTTAAGACATGCAGATCTACTTAAATTTCTTTTTAATTTATATAATTTATCATTTAGATTTAGGAACCAGGTTTAGGAAGGATCAAACACAGACAATAATGTTAGGTACCTTTTTAGACACTGGGATGGTACACACAAAATACAAATATAATCAAAAAGTAAAAAATAAAGTACTCTGATAATGTGACATTATTATTTCCTGTTTGAACAGGAGATGATGATAACTGCATTAAAGCTCCAAAACGAAAGGCTAATAAAGTATGTTAACATAAAGATATATGACAAAGATTTTTGGTACACATTATCTTTAAGGTGTCTAGTATTTATATATGACTTCACATATACTCAGTTTTGTTGAGTGTGGTCATAGAATGAAAGTAAAAAGTAAAGTCATGTGAATGGTCACAGTATTGACCGGTGGGATAACAGTGAACTTATATAATCCAATGAAAATGACACTAAAATGTTGCAATGACAAAATATTGCACTAAATTAAAAATGTTAATGTTACAAAAAAGTTACAATATTGATTTTGTAATACTGGTAGCACTAGTACAAAAATTTTAAGTTATATTTTACAAAAAAGTAACAATTTCGAAATGCATAGATGGTTGAATTTTTTTGTCATATCTCGTTGCAGTTTTAATGCATAATAGTAACCCTAGAATGTGATCAAACTGTTTAAAATAGCTATATATACACAATTATATATAACAATTTTATGACTGCAGAAATATGGTAATTCAGTACACACACTTTTTTTTTTTTCAATAATTATTGAGTATTTCAAAGGGATTAAACAGGTTAAACAATAAATAGGCTACAGAATATAGAAAACAACTGCAGTACTAATTTTATATTAAACATTTTAAATATGTAAACATTATTAGTCAATGTGTTCTTTTATTTAAGGGTGCTCTTAATTTCACTGGGGATATTGGTTGATATTAGTCATACAGCATTGCAAATTAAATTTGACTGCTGAATGCATGAATGCATGAATCAGAATCAAGAATTAATAAAACAGGTTACTACAACTTCCTTTTAAGAATGAGAGACAGCATAGGTTCCCCATTTCAAAGGTCAAAACTTATTTTAAACTGACCTGGCCCTAACCCTAAATTATAAACAGTATGACGTAACAGTCTTCACACATATATTCTCTGATTCACTTCCCTCACCCTTTAATCTTTCATCTAGCGTTGATCCGATATAATCTATTAATGAATCCAGGTATCATGCTTTAATATTACAGTACGTAAACCAGTCTTTAGTGTTATTATACCTCTCTGTGGGTAACTACCTGTTTATCTTCAACTGTTGCATTGCATCGAGACTGTTAACAGATCATTTTTGATCTACATTTTCATCATTAATGTCAAACACATGAGCATTAATGTTTCTGTGTGTTTTTGCATGCATGCATTTGGCTGTGGTGACAAGCAGGCATGTCTGTTATGTAACCTGTAAAGTTGGCTGATTGAGAGGGTTAACATGCCAACATGGCAATAAGAGAACTTTTAATTTATTATGAGCCTAGACAGGTTGATGAGGGTTCCCCCTCTGGTATCAAAAAGTAGTATGGTTAGCTATCCAAGAACAGTTATGAAACCCTCCTACCACAGGCCAAACCACATTAATGCGAAAAATGTCCTGTCTGTAACTTATAAGTGAATGTTCAATACTTTATCGCTCGAGGTTGCTATGGTTACCTTCTGGCGAACGCGACTTCTTCGGCGTCTATGTAGCGCGCTCTAACAACCTTGTAACTTTTGTGGCTTCTGAAATGTTGTTTACAACGTTTTATATTTCATTTAGGTTCAACCTTAATGGAATTTATGGGATCGGAGTCGGACCCAGTATGTTAAAGAGAGAGAGGCGCTGTCCAATCAAGCAAGTTTTATGTGTCGAATAACGGGCGTAGTGGCGTCACAGCTTCACCACGTGTCCTGCAAAAAATAGCCGGTCACGGTTCCCCTCATGAGGCAGCGCTCAACCAGACCTGACCGGTAAGATACCAGACCACCGACGGACTCACAAGTCACAGCTGTCAGCCGGAGCTGTCCTTATCGTCGAAAACATGGTGAAAAAGGCTAAAAGTCCCGTGACTTACGCAAAAATGAAGGGAATCGTTTCATATTTTACAGGTAAGCGCAAATACTTGGTTATTCCTCAAACTTTAATGAAAAGAGGCATCTTGACATTTTGGGTCAGACATACCACAGACAATTTTCCACAATAAATTTAATATTTTAATGTATACTTTAACACTGTAACAACGATATCTAAATGTACTCTACTTTATCTCTCTCTCTCTACATATGTATATATATATATATATATATAGACACACATATGGAAATTTGATTATTTTAAAATTTGTAAAGATAAAAAAGTAGGCCATATAATATCTATACATATTTGAACACACTCTAAGTGTTGTTCTATGATCACTATATGCAGATATTTTACTAATTAAAAATTGTTTTGCCTTTGTTTTCTCAGCTTTAATTAAGGACAAGAAGCTCCGATCCAGTCACCCTATCTATCGACAGTGAGTTTTGCCCTAGTCATCATTTTCCATTGCGTGAGCTAAAAGTGAAGCAGTGCCTGGCTCTGCATGTGTTCCAGTACAGAGTTCGGAAGATTTACTCATTATTTCACTATTTCTGCAAAGTTCAGCTGAAAAATCAGGAATTTACTCCTATGATGCCTTTAGAGACTGACCACCAATGTGCTTTTAAGACCAGGACCTACTTATAGTAACATTCCAAAGTGAAGCCAGTAGCCAAGTGCTGTTCCATTTAGGTGATGAATGACTTTGAGGCAGTTTTAAGAGAATGCATAGACATAGAACTAAAACGTAACATTTGTCTAAAGCACTTGTGCTTTTCTGACATGTTTCTTTCAATCCAGGATGGATTTCTTGCGACCTGAGGGTAGTCTCTCTGAAGACGATGGAGCATCAGCTGTAAGTAAACTTCACAAGTTCATGCCCACTTGTGTGTTCTTGGCCTACATACAATAAATACAATCAAGGTCTCCAGTTCTTTCCGAGACATGGGGTCAAGTCAACTGCACTGGTTTGAGTTGCTGTACTTGTTGACCTACAGTAGTCTATAGATGTAACAGGAAGTGGAGTGAACTGTGCTGTGGTTTCATATGTCACTGGAGTAAGCTACTGACTCACTCTCTCTGACATTTCTCCCAGGTTTGTTATAGTAATCCACAATCAGAGGAGACAGAGCCTCGGTAAGCTGGGTGCTGAGATATCAAGCTATATGGACATAAACATATACAATTACACATAAATATTTATTTCAATATGATTTTAGGGTATCTGCAGCTGATTTTGACTACTTGAAGGTGATTGGGACAGGCAGCTTTGGCAAGGTATTGTTTATTGCGTCTTCGCACTCACTTTGTATTTCTTTAGTGCAGGAATATTGATTGAACCTTTGTTTGATCGTCTGCACTCAGGTTTTCTTGGCCACACACAGGGAAAATGGCAGATATTACGCAGTCAAAGTTCTACAGAAACACATCATCTTAACAAGGAAGGAGGTGAGTATGACTATGTATGAGTATGAATATGTGAGTATAATTATTTGATTCATAATGTGTCTGTGTTATTTTTTGTACAGGAAAGAAATGTCATGTGTGAGCACAGAGTGTTATTAAAGACTCTTAATCATCCATTCCTGGTGAAGCTCCACTTCAGTTTTCAGACTAAGGAGAGACTCTATCTGGTGCTGGACTATGCATGTGGAGGAGAGGTATGTTTACTTAGCCTTCTAAATAGGGACATTCCATAGAATTTTATTATTTTTGTATATTGCTAGTTATAATTACTATAACCCAACCCTTACCCACACAAAAATGTTATGCAGATTTTAAATTTTATGTGTGTATATATATATATATATATATATAGGTACACATACTTCAAGTACAGCACAGCTTTGCATCTGGGCTTGTTTATGGTGATAAATTCATTCAAGTCAAACGCCAATAACCAGATTACCCAATCAGAACTTTATAATTGAGTTGGTTTTCATATACTTTTTATCTCTTTATCTCTCTGTGCAAATCTACAAAACACAATGTGTAATTGAATATCGATTAAATAAATAAATAAATAAATAAATCACACATCACCTCTGTTAGAAGAAACTAAAACAACGTCAGTTGTCAATTGTAGTGGACAAAGTGGAACTACAGTCACATTATCTAGGTCTGTTAGTCCATCTTTGCAAAACCAGACTGGGTTGATTTCGGAACTTTAATGCATTTATAGGAAATGCTGTCTGAAATCGAACTTTTAAAGCAGCTGTTTTTTTTTCAAGGGCTGCAGGATGACTTTAAATTATTTATGTGTTTGTGGCAAATCCAGATAGTACTTATTTGCATGTATTAATGATTGTCATTGTCATTTTTGCAGCTCTTTTACCATTTGCAGAGAGAGGGTGTGTTTGGAGAACCCAGAGCCAGATTTTATGCTGCTGAGATGGCCTGCGCTTTAGGATACTTACACTCCCTGAAGATTGTCTATAGGTACCAACCTTCTAAAATATCTGTGCTTCTATAATGCAGATAAGCCCATTCATATGTGCTTAGTGAGAACAAAATGAACACTAACTTCCAGCAGATTTGCAGTAATCCATCTCTCACATGCTCACAGGGACCTGAAACCAGAAAACATTCTTCTGGATTCTGCAGGTCATGTGGTTCTGACCGACTTCGGCTTGTGTAAGGAGGGAATAAGTGGACGTGGCACAACTAGAACCTTTTGTGGAACGCCGGAGTACTTAGCCCCTGAGGTTCTCCTGCAGAAGGAGTACGACAGGACTGTGGACTGGTGGGCTTTGGGAGCTGTTCTTCATGAGATGCTCTATGGCCTGGTAAACAAAACTATCAAATGAAAGCTCATTTAAAAAAATAACACACATAGACAGCTGTGTTTTACACCCACTCTTTCTAATTTCAGCCACCTTTCTACAATGCGGATCGTCTTGAGATGCTCAGAAATATTATTTATCAGCCATTGGCATTAAAACCCGGAGTGTCTAGTGCAGCCAGAGATCTGCTGAAGAGACTGCTAAACAGGGACAGGGCCAAGAGACTAGGAGCAAAACGTGACCTGGTAACCCAACAAGCACATACACACACACACACACATTCACGAACAATCTGAAATTCATTTGTCTTGTGAGTGGCTAAATGTCATTTTGCCCTTTTTTGGCTTTTAGACCGAGCTGCAGTCTCATCCATTCTTCTCATCTATTCAGTGGGATGAACTTGTTGCAAAGCAAATTTCTCCTCCTTATGTGCCCTTATTGGTGAGTTTTTTTGTTGTTGTTGTTGTTATTTTGGTATTTGTTGTTAAAGGGATTATTCACCTAACAATGAACATTTTTACCGTTTCAAACCAGTGCAACTCTTTTTTCCTGTAGAACACAAAAGAAGATTTTTGGAAAAATATCTAAGGCTTTTTGTCCATACAGTGAAAGTCATAAACTTTCTTCAACGTGTATTTTCTCTGTTTTACTTTTTAATGAAAGTCACTGGGATTCAAAATGCTGACTTTCATTGTATGCACAAAAACATGCTTCAAAATATCTTCTTTTGTGTTCCACAGAAGAAACAAATGCACATGTTTGGAACAACGAGAGGCTAAGTAAATTGTGTGGGAGATGAGAGAGGATTTTATACAGATAAGGTGTAAATAATTAATTTGTTAAACATGTCTGTATTTCAGTCTGGCCCTGGTGACCTCAACAACATTGACCCTCGGTTTACAGAACTTCCTGTTCCACAGTCACTAGGAGCATGTGAGGAGCATGGAGCAACCTTTCCCGGCTTCACCTACATCAATGAAAACATTCTCTCACTGACTTGTGGACATTAAGACAGAATTCTGTCAGACCAATAGACATTTTGTCTGAACATGTTTCTAACAACGTTTAACTTGAGCAAACTCTGAAATGCAGTTCATTTTTCTGTTAGCTGGACCAATGCTTTTGCACAAGACTACAAAGTTTCTATCAAATGTGACTGTGTTTTTTTAAACACTTGTGTTATTTAATTTCTTTTTTATCCCTATTTGTTAATAAAAAAAGAGATATTTGTACTGAAAGACAATGATAAGTGGTGTTGTGACAGTGCTATAATGAAATGAAGTGAGACTACAGGTTGCATCAGATGTTGGATTGTAAAAGTTGTAAGATGAAATTAATATTAAATATCAGTGTTAATGAAATGTTGTATAGTGTTCAGATGGTATTGGTTAAGTGTTTTGATGAAATAGTATGATCAGTAAACGAATGTCCATTTTTGGAGGAATTTCTGTGGAAACAATTAAATTATTTGAAGCAAAATCGGGCTATGGTGTATTATCATTATAGACTTGCCTTATAAAAAGTTAATGTCTCAGTTAACATGTAAATAAATGATCAAAAACGTACATGCTGACAATTCAGAGTTGTGCACAAGCGCTGTAAGTTACTGTAAATCGAGACCTGAATCACGAAGTTGCATCTGGGTCACGAAGTAGCACACAGTTGTCATCCACAGACCACTGGAGTTTATCATTTGCGACTGCTTTGCGGTGTTTACTGCCATTTTTATCATGTTTTACAACGCTCTGCTGCCTAAATTTGGCTCAAACCTACTTTGAAAACGTGCTAACATCCGTGCAAAACTATATAAAAATGTTACTTTTAAACCCACAGCGCCATCTTGTGGCGTCGTCGCTGTCTTCCTTTTTCGCCACTCTTCATACAACGCGGCTGTCAAAACGTTGTATTTCAACATTATGGACTTCAGTTCACAACTTGACGCGGTGTTATTTTATTAATAAGCTCCGCCTTTCTCTTTTCATTGCGTATGACCAAAACGTGCCCTTCAAATAAGATTTGTGGAGAAAATCGGAACACGTGATTGTTACAGGAAATCAAATCATCACCACTACAATGACTGTAAACCGAAAGGATATTAAAATCCTACTCTAAGAAGAAAAAAAAACCCCAAAACAGCACGTTTCAGTGAGCACGCACTTAAGATTGCATTAAAACTGAACCATCGCAACCCCGTACACCACAGACTGGCTCTGTTTCTGTTTAAAGTGCATAGAAAACCTGAAGGGAATCAAACCAATTTCCATTATCTGTATTATTATTAAGGCCTTAAATTACTGCAACAAGCAGCGATAAAAACGAGTATCGCGCACAGGGTCATGTAAGGACACACTGGGACTCAGTGGCTCTGGTTCTTTGTTACATTAAGAGCATCTGTAACACATACATGTTGCGATTAAGTTTATCTGGGCTGCAGAAGTTGAACAGACACATATTAATCCGCGCATGCGCAATAACGCCGCCATCCAGTACTAAATAAGAGTTAAGAGAGAAACGAGGTGAGTTGCACGTTTATCAATAAATATGACGTTACTGTCGTCACCCACGCAGTAAACAACGATACTAACACGGAGTGCATTTCTTGTTTAACACTTTTCAACCACTGCGGCTATTTTCAACGAGGTTTAAAAACCGTAAAGATAAATAGAAGTGACAAGTTTGTGCAGAAGAAATTAAAAGCATGCAATTTGTTATTTCCTCAGGTCTGCGTGCACCTGAGTTGTTATATTTATATACGGATGAATGGCAACTCATTCAAAGTGCCTCGGGAAATGTTTTTCTTTTGGATAAGCACGTAAAACTGTTGGTTTGGTTTATTGTAGGATGCCCTGCTAATGTTACAGCTAGCCGGGGCTATCAGTCGGGCTAACGACATTCCGTGACAAGGGGAAAGTAAGGAGTTTGTTGACGAAATGGAAAACATTGCGTTTTAATAAAACAAGTTGTACGCTTGGCTGTCCCGTGTTGGTTAAAGGTCGGAGCGACGTAATTCACACCAGAGAACTGTTATAATTTACATACTTTAAACGTGTCGGCGGCCCTTTGCTATGCTCCGCCATTTTGTGTGTCAGTCGAATGCTAATAATGGGCGCTCGCGCATTGCACTTTATTTATGCTAAGAATAAATTCCGTCATCACGTGAAATATCCAAACAAACGTTTTTTACTAAACCAGACGAGCTTTCAGGCGATGTTTGCGGGGCGACGTTACTGTACAGTCCGAGATTTTGATGAAATTTTGATTTATGATAAACGGCAGGTCAAGAACGTTATTACACTATTGCCCGCAGCATACGAATGATAACGTACTTAAATAACGACTTTATTCTTTGAAAACAAGCTCATCTCGGATAGGTGTGTTTTAGCTCGTCATCGCAAGTATCCGCGAGCTTTTAAAGCACAGATTTGACAAGATTCTTTTAAAACAAGGAAAAGCTGAACTTGTTCGTATAACTTTACTTTTAATCGCTTTCCTCCATTAATAACCACCAAAGTAGTTTAAACGTGTCAGTGAGAGAGTGCATACATAGCTAGCCCATAGAAATCGACATCATAACTATATAGAAATACATATTTTGGTGCTCGTTGAAGTGCTTGGTGCAGTCCGGACTGCGAGCAGCAGTCGCTCTCTGGCGGAATTGAGTGGAACTGCAAGCGCCGCGCAGCTCTTTCGTAAGTTGCGGGCGTTTTTTCAGCCGCAGTCAAAACACGGTTTTCGACGCGAAGTCGACAGGTTCGAATAATGGAAACAACTGTTTTGTGTTGTTTACTAAAACGTTATGTGCTGACTTGCCGTGTTAAAAACGTCTTAGCGAATTTCATCTACCCTCTTGCCATATGGAAGTGATTATGACTTAGGCCCGTGAAGATCACTGACCATAGACAGATTACAAATATCAGGTTTCTTTTACAACTGAAGTCATTTTTATTAGAAATCTTTGGAAATAAAGCATTTGTATCTTAGCTTCACGTTATATTGCTTTCAAAGTTTTCTATGCTACCCAGTAGATTTTTTTGGTACCAAAATGCACATGTGATGGGCATCAACAAAGTCCTCAAGACTTAAAATAAGATCATATCATAGAAATATGCTAAAAATGTGTTTATGTTTTCATTTCCCTCCTCATCAAATGCTTATAATAATGCCATAATAATGCATTTTAGTAGTTCTGCCAAGCTCTAAAAATTTAGCAAAGCATATCTGATACAATTAAAGATGCTTAATTCAGTCACCTAGCCATGTTGTACTTGTAACAGTATATTTTCTCTTTTGACCACCATTTCATTGGTGAAGATGGCAGAGACATCTACAAGCGATGGTCCTGCCACAGGAGCAGATTTTGACATGATGAGCGCCCTTGACTGGAAGGACGGCATAGCCACCTTGCCAGGAAGTGACATTCGGGTACAAATATTTAATGTATATGATGCATAAAGAGGGACATATTTGGCTATTAGGAATGTGCTGATGCAAAAAAAAAAAAAACTGAAACAAAATCTGGTCTGTTTTTAGTTTCGGATGACTGAATTTGGCACCCTGGAGATTGTCACAGAGGTGGAGCCCAAAGTTAAAGAGGCAGAGCTTACAGGCCCACAGCCTCAAACTACAGGCACCAACAACAAACATTCTCCTGAGCAAAACAAAACATCAAACCAGACTGGAAAGCCTCAGTCAAATACAGAGCACCAGACAAGTACAGTGGGTAAGTACCTGTAACTTGCACATATTCTTAACAAATCAAGAAATTATTTGTCCTCTAATTTTTTGGGGGGGACCTCAGTATCTCTTTGCTTTCTTTCAGTTTCCACTGACCCCCTCAGGCAGGCAGGAGGCAACACCACTGTGGAAAGCCCTACTGTGAGTACGGTGTCCAATGCGATTGTTCCCATGACTGAGGTGACTGCAAACTGCAGGTCATGTGGTCACACTGGTTCACGAGAATCCTTTCTACAAGGCAAATATTGCAGCGCTTCTTGCGTACAACCCACCAGTGGCAGGTATGTGTTTTTGTCATTCACTGAGATCTGCTAGGTGCCCTGTTTATAGCGTGTTAAGTCTTTGTGTGTATGTGTTCAGGTCAACCCCTGCTGAGGCTGTCGAAGGGGAACGTTTAGGTAAACGTGTGAGAAAGAAGAAGAAGATGTTCATGGAATCTGGAGATGAAGAGGAGGACAACATGGAGGAGGAAGAGGTAACATACATCTACCTCAAACAAAAGAGCAAATTCAGTATTAATGAGATGTACTAAAGTAGAATTTACTGTATTGCTCAATGATAATTTTTCCTTTTTTTCAGGAGAAGGTTAAATCCTCAAAGGGGAGACGAGCAGCTAAAGTTGCTAGACTAGGTTGGTAATTTTCATTTATGTCTCACACGCAGTGAGACCAAACAGTACCTTGATGCACAATTTGTTGTTTCCAAATAAGTTATCAGCCAATAGTGGTGACTCTGATTAAAGAGGTTACATTTTTTTATTTTGATATATTAGATATGTATGTAAGCCCGTTTCCGCTACTGAATAAAAAAATAAAATAGGTTATTGCGACTTTTTATCTCACAATTCTGCCTTTTTTTTTCTCAGAATTGCGAGATATAAAGTCGCATTTATTAAAAAAAAGTCAAAATTGTGTGATTATAAAGTCCAGTTATGAGTGGAAAAAAATACTGATATATTCTAAGAATTGCGACAGAATTACGCAATTCTGACTTTATAACTTCCAATTCTGACTTTATAACTTCCAATTCTGACTTTATAACTTCCAATTGCGAGTTCTGAGAAAAAAAGAGAATTATGAGAAAAAAAGTCTCAATAATCTTTTTTTATTTTTTATTCAGTGTCGTAAATGGGTTTCCATAGATATGTGTTCTCTGATATGTGCTTGCACTGCTCATTTTCTGTACTTTTACTTTTAGATGACCTTTTATGTCTAACAATTACTTAATTAGCACACATTAGTCTTTAAAAACACAAATTATTTAACGACACTGTTAAATGTAGTCTTAACTAACTTAAGGCAATAGAGAATTATAATAATGGCCATTTATCGGTTTTCAGCCATAACATGAAAACAATTTTTGGCTTGTCAGTGTTGGCCAAATCCTTTTTTTATTTTTCTATTGCTGCATCTCAACTTACACGGATAAACTTTTGTCTTGAACATTTTCACTTAGTTTTAAATCGTCCTTTATCCTGTGCATTATCAATTATAATGATTTTTTTCATGTGTAATCACTTAAATGCTTTTCTAAGTCATATTAACAGCCTCAATTTGACGCTGTGTTCATAGTGACTGCACCTCTGATGAAGAAGAAATCCTGGAGTTGGTCAGCATATCTAGAGGAGGAGAGAGCCATTACTGCTCCCTTGAAACTTTTCAAGGAGGTGAGAGACACAGCATATATAGCTTGTGTGTCTATTCACAGTTATATAGGTAACATGGAATGATTGGGATCCTGATTAGGATGTTAGTTTGATGTCAGTCCATTTTTTGTCATTAGAAGCAAAAAAGTGTTACTTGAACAAAAATCAGCTCTGCAGCTGAAGGGATTTTTTTAAAATCATAAATTCTGTGAAATTCTATAATTTTGTATTTGTGCGTTTTTGCAATACAGCACCAGTCGTTTCCTCAAAGCAGGAATGGATTTAAAGTTGGCATGAAGTTAGAGGGACTGGACCCCAGTCACCCTGCTCTATTCTGCGTTTTGACTGTTGCAGAGGTAACCAGAGTCAAAAGTTACTGCGATTTTGCTTGATATGTGATTTTTAAAGAAACAAAACTAAATATGTTGTTATAACTGTGCTTGTTGTAAAATGTGTATTTGGTGTATCTTCTGTTCCAGGTACAAGGCTACAGGATTCGGCTTCACTTTGATGGTTACCCTGAGTGCTATGACTTCTGGGTAAATGCTGACTCATGGGATGTGAAGCCGCCAGGCTGGTGTGAGAAATCAGGCCTCAAGCTATTGCTGCCAAAAGGTGCTTAATGTACTAATAAAGATGTACTGTAAAATTAATCTGTTGTCAAGGATACAACATGCAAAGCAGCTTTTGTGCAGAGCTCTATTTTTGTTCCCTGTAACATATTAGATGTGTTTTATAGATATTTCTTTGTGTTGAAACTACTTAATCTCAATTTCACTTTGAATGTTGTGATTACAAAACTAGTTTTATGCTGAAATTGAACATATTATTAGTAATAGTATTGTAATTGACACCATCACTGATTACAAATAAATGTCTTGAAATATAAACGTAATTTACTAACTATAAATTATGTAATTAAATGAATTTTATTTTATGTTCACGAAAATGGTTATGTTAGCATAGTTTTCACATTGTTTTACAACATTTGGAATAGACAAAACTGCAGGATTTTTAGACACTCTTAGGACACACAGAACATTTATTTGCTTTAAAAAATGTGAGATGTGGGCAGTGGAACAGGGAAAAGAAAGACAAGGTCTTGAGATGCTGTATTTTTAGAATGCCTTGTCATGCTCAAGATGTTACAAAAGCAGCGAGACATGAGTGCAAGAGTCAAACATGTCATCTAGTGCATGTTTACAAGGAAAAACATTGGAATGGAAAAATGTTGGATATGTCACTGCAAATGCTGCAAAAATATTCAGTTTATTTAAAAACTACTGTAAAATGTATTGCATATGCAGTTTTTTGTAATATTTGTGTGTTTGTTTACAGGCTGCAGAGACGGAGAGTTTAACTGGAACACATATGTAAAGAACTGTAGGGGTCAACTGGCCCCCAAACATCTCTTTAAGAGTCTTAATACAGTATGTCATTTTACATGCACACAATTCTAAAATATATCTCTCATATCTGTTCTGAAGATCATGCTGTCTTTTACAACCATGTGCTCTCTGGCATATTTAGTCGGTCACACCGTCAGGATTCCGTGCTGGGATGAAGCTGGAAGCCATTGACAGGAAGAACCCATCACTCATATGTGTCGCAACCATTGCTGCTGCTGTCGACAACAGACTCCTCATTCACTTTGACAACTGGGATGATTCGTATGATTATTGGTAAAGATGGCATTTGAAGAAAATTAACCAGCATTTGAGTGTGGCCACGATTGTGTGAAAGGTAGTAAATGATTTGTGTTTGTTCTCAGGTGTGATGCCAGCAGTCCATACATTCATCCGGTAGGGTACTGCGAGGAGGCAGAGTTAACGCTCACTACCCCTGCAGGTGAGGCTCTTTTCATGTAATATTCACCCCCTGCAGTCAGTGCATCACTTACAGTTCTTTCATGTTTTATTTTGGAATTTAATTTTATATTGTGTATATACTATACTATTATAATACTATAACACTTTAAACACAAAATATTGTTTATAACATTAAATTATTAGCTTTTTATTTGACCTTGTGCTAAAGTAAAAAAAAATATATACTAGTATCTTATGAAACTATTTTCTATTCAGTTCAATTTGATTTTTTTTTACTATTGAGCAGGATGACAAGTGGCTTTAAGGTTATTTTATGTCTTAGATTATAAGCCTCCCAAGGTTTTTACTTGGGAGAAGTACCTTGAAGAAACTGGAGCCCAGGCTGCACCAGCAAGAGCCTTTAAGCAGGTGAGGTTTGATTCAGCCCACTGAGGTGTTGTCGTAATCATATGTATTTGATACAGTTTTAGTTTAAATTGGTTATTGTGATGCAAAAGTGCATGTATAACATGGTAATACAATTTACAAAAAATAAAATACATTTAATCTGGTTCAAATGTTGACAAAAAATATATATATAAATGACGAATGGGCTGTTTTTAGACTAATCTTGTTTAATTATTTACTGTTATATTCTGTGTAATTTAAAATTATTAGTTTTGTTAAAAACAATTTGTAAAAACACACACACACTGTTTTTACACAGAAAGTATTATCGTAATTAAATGATCATAGAAATTGTATGCGTGTTAGTTTTTAATCAGTTATGCTTTATTTGAATTGTAAATGGCCTTTGATCTTTGGCCATCCAGAGACCACCACATGGCTTCCAAGTCGGGATGAAGCTGGAGGCAGTGGATAAACGTAATTCCATGCTTATCCGTGTAGCCACAGTCTATGATGCAGAAGACCACAGAATCAAGGTTTACACTCAAATATATCTGCTTCTTCTTAATATAGTTTGAAAAGAATCTATAATCCATAAAATAAATATTAATTAATTAGTCATTTATTGATAGTCATTCATTGTAATAGTATTTAATATGCCAATACTAATAGTATATCAATGCTAACTCTCTGTGTGTTTATATATAGATCCATTTTGATGGCTGGAGTGAGGAGTATGATTATTGGCTAGATGCTGATAGCCCAGATCTGCACCCAGTAGGCTGGTGTCAGAAGACAGGCCATCCTTTACAACACCCCAACAGTAAAATACTGTTCAACACATTTACATACAGTGTTTCCATACCTGACCCCATCAGACTCCTAATCAGACTTGTAATTGTAACTATATCAGGTCCCAGAGATTCTCCATTGCCTCCAGGACAAGGCTGCCCAACCCCTGGATGCAACGGAGTCGGACACATTAGAGGACCTCGGTATGGGACACATTACACGTAAGTTATACACATACTGTTGCAAATGCAACCCATAATGTTCATTAAAATGAAATGAAGTCTCTTTCCCCTTTTTAGGGCGGTGAGCTGTCCATACTCTGATGTGAATTTGAATAAGGATGGGCTGGTGCCGGACAGACTGAATGGGGAGAGGCCGGTCACGCTCAGTGGACCTCCTCGCCACCGCCGTGCTGAAACGCTCACTCAGATGCACCCTCCCACACCCAGCGCCGGCACCCCTGAACCCCCTGACACCACCACAGATGCCTGTCCACCTGCTCGCTCAGTGCGTGAGCACGTTGTGTGAGTGTCATGAGTCAGGTACAGTTTTCTCTCTCACACACACACTCTCACTCCACATCTCATTCTTGTTCCTCCTGTACTTCAGGTCTGGCAGCGCTCCCAAATGTGTCAAGCAACCTCAGGTGAAGCAGGAAGGTGATGGGAAAGGTGGGTTTCAAGTTGCGAGTTACTCAAAAAATAAATTCAAATATACACTCATTTGAATATACCTTCTCTATGATAAGCATTTCTTAATTAAAATGAGTTTAATATTTATGGTGGGTAGACAAACAAACTTATGATATTATAATGAAGGTAAAAGCTTAATTAAAAGAACAAAATTCTTCAAAAGACATTTATTACATAGTATCACAGTCTATTATTATTATTGTTTCTTAGAACAATACTGCTTTTCTCTCTTTTGTCCACCAAATCAATGTAATGTGGCGCAACAGAAAAAAACAGAAAAAAAATAACATAAAATAGTAAATTATATGCTGGTCCTCGTGGCTGTCAAGGTCAGATAATTTGACCTTTTTGTAATAAGACAGTTAATATTTAAATATTGTGTTGTTCTCAGAAACATTATACATACATTAATTAAGCATTAATTCATATTTTATTTTACACTATTTTATTTAACACTTTCCATTAACCAACATGAACAAACAATTAACAATTCATTTATTAAACTATTAAGCTTTGTTAATGTTAGTTAATAAAAAATACAGTTGTTCATTATTTGTTAATGTTAGTTTGTAGTGCATTAATGTTAACAAACATAAATTGTGATTTTAAAAATGCAACAGTAAATGCTGAAATTAACATGAACTATGATTAATAAAGGCTGTAGAGGTATTTTCTAATCTTAGTTCATGTTAACTAATGTAGTTAACTAATGTTACCACAAAACTATATATTATTTTTTTTTTTTACCATTAACATGTGTACACACATGTATCAAATAATACTAATAATATTAGTTGCACTACTTAAAAGAATCAAGACATTAAAAGTTTTCAACACCATAAGAAACAAAAAGTACATTTCTAAGAACTTGGCAAATTTATTTTTAACTAGTAACATTTTCTTTGTTGTGGTCGTGTTTGCAAACCATGCCATGAAGAAAGTTTTTTGTGTTCTCTTCAGCAGATTCTCTTCAGCAGTTCCTGCATGAGTCTGTGTTTTGTGGATGGGAGCCACCAAGGTTTCATCTGTGTTGGGAAAAGCATGGAAAACTCTTGCCTGAAGCTTTAGGCCTCACGGCCAAGAGAGTAGCCAAGTGGAACACAGAAGAGGTGACATTTAATAATTCTGGAAGAGTTCACCTGAGATTTTAGTCTTCCAAACGTGTATATTTTATTGGGTGTCTTTTGTTGGTGTTTTTCTTTCAGGTGGCAGGTTTTGTAAGAGACCTGCCTGGCTGCAGAGAGCATGCTGCTACCTTTAGGAAAGAGGTAAATGAACAATGACATAAAAAACAACAACAGATGTACCTTCCCTATGTACACTACCATTCAAATGTTTTGCATCTGTAAGATATTTATAATGTTTTTTTAAAATAAATATTTTTTTCTCAATAAGGCTGTATGGTTTATTTAACCATTATACTTATATTTTTTCAGATTTCTTTGGATATTAATAACAATTTTAAAGTCTTCAGTGTCACTTTTGATTGATTTATTGCATCCGTGCTGAGTAAAAGTATTAATTTCTGTTATATGTAGTGTATGTAGGGCTCATTCAGCACTAATCTGTGAGTGTTCTTAAACAAAGTGAATATGCATTTAAGATATTTGGTTTCCTTTTTTTTCCTACAGCAAATCGATGGCGAGGCCTTCCTGCTCCTTACTCAATCAGACATTGTTAAGATTCTGAGCATCAAGTTGGGACCTGCTCTTAAAATTTATAACTCGATCCTCATGCTGAAGAGCGCAGATGAAGAGTAGACAACTTACAGCAACACTGCTGCATCAAACAACACGTCTCGCCCCCGCCGATGTGTCCAGCAGACACAAATGTTCAATCATTGGTCTCCTTGTGAATGATGGATATTGACAGAATCAGCCAATTCAACAAACTTCATGTGATCAGAAATATCACAGCTCCTAAAGGCTGATATAAATGTGATGTCTCCCCATCTGACTCTGCACTTGCTCTAAATTAGGACTAATATCCTCTTTTGAAATCGATCATTTGATTCATATTAAACTCTGGAGGGGGGGGGGGGGAGTACACTACACTGAGGCACCTTAAATTGTTGAAAGCTTAAACTGGATACTTTCATTGTTGATATTTATGTTTTTATGGTTGCTAAAATAATGAATAATTACGATTGAAAGACACAACGGTGAAGCTTTTACTTGAAATGTAATTTTCTTTTTTGTAAAAATGCAAAAAGACCTTTGTTTGTAGTTGAACACACATCCTAAATAATCCAAATGAGCCTGTTTGAGACCACTAGAGGGCAGCAGGATTGTGTGTGTGTGTGTGTGTGTGAGAGAGAGAAAGTGAGTGTGTAAAAGACTTCTGCAAGCATGTGTGCGAGGAAAAAAAAAAAGTATAAATGTGTGCTTGCATCTAATGTCAGGGAATTCTAGCTCTGGGCGAATCTGGAATTGAATGTCTCAGTTTGTATTTACTTCAGATGAAATGTAAAATGCATTTGTAAATTGAAGAAATTGTATAGTGAATTGGACAGTGTGCTGATTCCATAGACACTGCAAATAGAGTTAGGAATAGAAATGAGGGGTGTGTGCGTGAGTGTGTGTATTTTAAGCCTCTGAGACCCTGACATTTTGCCTTGTACATGCATTCCTGAATACTAAGACATTTTGTTCTGTCATTCACCGAGCAAAGCTTTTTGTACATCTCTGACCTGCTGTATAATACAGCTGTAAATCTCAGCTCTGCTGCATCTGATGTTACCTGTTGGAATCACTTTGTTTTCATGTACTGCTTTGGATTGTGCAGTGCTTCTCAAAGTTGTCATTAGATGCACATGCAGGTTGCATTAGGTTCGGAATGATAGATCCAGTTAGGGTTGGAAACTGGAGAAAAAAAAATCAAAAATGGGTACGAAAACTAGTCTGCAGACGCATTTGGTTACAAGTAATAAAGGCATTTGGATGGTGATGGAAGATTAAGATCTGGGGAAACCTCATCACGGTGGTTAGGGTCAAGGATGAGTTTATATCAGATTTAGATTGTTTTCTTTGGTTTATGTGTGTTTGTAGATTAAATGTCTCTCTAATCAGACTCTTTAAGTGTGACTGATTGTTTGTTTGGTTTTATTTTTGGTCCAATCTCAAATGGATGAATGGGTAAACTGAAGGAGAGAATAAATAAAGATTTCCAACATAGCTGTTTTGTTTATTTTTTGATTATTATTTTTCTGTCATACAGAATACATTTTCTTTCCTTATACCAAACTATGTCGTGCCGTGTTTGAGAGCAAAAATAATTAGATTGTAATTTTAAATTTTAACTTTTTAATTAAAAAAATAAACTACCTGATAATAAAACTCTTTGCACTCTGAATAAATCTTTCTGGACATACACGTCCATACACTTTCCTCTCTCTATGTTTTGCTAATCTAAAGCTTTTTCTTGCATATTTGGCCCATTGTGTAATAATACACGGGTGTGAAACTGCATTAAAAAATTGCTTCTTTGAAGTCTGCAAAATTTTATCAATTATTTCAAATAGACATTTTTATTACAGTATAAATGCATTATTATTATTATTATGGTTGCATAATAAAAACACAGATGTCACTCCACATTATAGGCATATAGCATACACTATGGAATCTCAAATACTGACCATTCATAAATGCCTAATTTTAATTCATATAAATATGAATATATATTCTAATAACTTAATATAATACATAATAACAATCTGAGTCAGTCAGGGAAAGGCTTGAAATGTGCCTGGGTCCTCTGAGACTCTAAGAATAGGTTATTCTGCCCACCGTGGGACCCAGCGGGCTTGCACACATGTTCCCATGACCCTCTAACCACTCTCTCTCTCTCCCTCTCGCTCACTCCCACGTCACCGGCTGGTTAAAGTAAACGCGCCTCGTCTCGAGCTCGTGATACACGCGTTTGCTGAGAACGGAGACTGATGGATGAGCGCGCCCCCATCATCATAGGAAGTAGAATAGAGTCGCGTGCTTGAATCGGACCGTGAACCATGTGTTTCCAGTGGAGGAGAAGCAACTGACGTGAGTTTAACTTTAGGTGATGATGATGTACGGCACGATCAGATGTGTAGTGAAAAACAGACCTGCCACAATTACTGCGCTTGCGTAATATGTCTGGAAGACACTGCAAAGTTTGCTAATGTAAATGTGTATTTTTAACATGTTAAAACATTTTGCCAATGCCATTGTAATGGGACAGTTAAGCCATTTTCATGATTGCAAAAGTGAAAGTGGCGCTAACTTGGCATGAGTTTACGGACAAACCTTTAACTTATTCAAGTTATATTAACCACTAAATCTAGATTAAATCTAAAACCGCTATTTCAAAAATAAATAAAAACAATATTAATAGTAATCATAATTTTTAATGGAACCTATAGTGACCTCAGTTGACCTTATATGAATAAAAAGTTTAGTAGAAAAAAGGAAGATATCAAAATAGTGATTATCGTTAAACGAAAGTATGTTTTTAGATTAAAATCTGTTAATAAATACTATTGTAACGTTTTTGCAATGCTAGTGTGACACAGTTTAGAATTTGAGTAGAATTTGTTTGTAGATGTGCTGGTAGTAAAATAAAATTGAATCTTGGCTACAATGGTTATTGGTCCTGATATCTATTTTCCAAAAAAAAAAAAAATAAAAAAAAAATAAAAATACCCATGATTTTAATGTGTCAAAAACAAGGTAGAAATTTTTAATTGTTGGCTGAAAAACATGATATTGTTAATTGCAATTGTGTTTTTATATAAAACAGTTAAAATAAGAAAACAGCTACAGTAAAACAAGTAAAGACAAAAGTAGCCAGACTGCCTTAGGAAGGAACTGGAAGTACAAAGAACTTAAAAAAAGAAGGATTATACAAGGATTGTCATGGATTAGTTGTCTTGCCCACAAATAAGTGCTTCTGAGAAACTAGGATTATTGTAATGATGCATGCTTTCAATATGTAAAAACTGTCAGTATTATCATTTTAAAAAGAGTATATGTCTGATAAGCATTCTACAAAATATTATTTCTATATTTATATAAAACAGTTTGATATACTTTTTAAAATAATATATTTATAAAATAAAATTATAGTTGTAGGTATGGAGAGGAACTGGCTTAAGTGAGAGTAACCTACTTACTCTTAATAAACTACGATTTATATTTAAATCTTCCTTAAGTATTTTGTATTTTTCAGGGTGGTTTTATTGAGTATTTGAAGTTCATTTACCCATTTTTGTTTTTAGGAGAATGTCTGAGATAAATGCTCCCACAGAAAAAGTCTCCATAACAGCCACAGAGTTGGAGACTCCGCCCTTAAAGTCAGACACAGGGCCTGTGATTGGTGGACTGCGTTTGCGATCTGCACCAGGGGCTTGTTTGTTGTTTGCGGGTGTTCTGCTGATAGTAGGAATCGGAGTCGCTGTGGGGGGGTATTGGAACAGTCAACCCCGCCGACAAATGCCACATCATGCTTCAACTGGACGCACCTCGTCAGAGAAACTGAAGCTGATTGGTCCTGTCATTATGGGGGTGGGTCTATTCATCTTTATTTGTGCCAACACAATTCTCTATGAAAATCGTGACCGAGAACAACGTCATAAGCGAGACCATCATAAAGACGACCAGGAGATCCTACCACTGGTACAAACTCATAGGAATAATCATTCAAAACAGTTCCCACAAATAGAAATCAACACCATCACGCATACATTAGACTTGTCTGAACTCAACATCCATTGCTTAGAGGAAGGGGCTGGAATTCCCACCCTAATGTGTTCTTCACCTTCCTCTGGCTCATGTAGCTCCAATCAAGTGAACCTGGAAAATGGATCACCCCTCAGGGATCGCAGAAACATGGAAAGATTGGCCTTGCCTGTCATTAAAGTCAATGACTGCCTGATTGGCTCCTCAGACCCAGTGCCTCCACCTCTCCCTGATCGGACATACAGGAACAAGATGGGAGTGGAAAACATAGCAAATGTGGAGCTAACACAAATGAATCTTGCAGAATCATCTCTAATGATATTGAACAAAGAAGAGCCAAAGGATCGGTAGACTTTTACACCTGTAGTCCACACTAAGCTCCATATAGTGAATATATTAAATATATTCAAGCCAAGAGATGTTAGGGTTTAGGAACAGATTTGATTCATTTGGGTGCATTTCCGTTATAATGTCCAATTTGCTTACAGTTCTTGCTCTGCTAATGCTGTGATTATATAATGTTTCAGATAGATTCAAGCTGATCTTTTTAAACCCACTCATTGACATGAATCAGCTTGGCTGTATGGTTTTGATTCACCAAAAAGAGCTGACTCATAAGAGTAATTTGTTTGTGAATGGTCACGCGTGTCTGTTTATACAAGGAGTCGTTTTATGTTGTCATATATCTGTACACAGTCTTTTTTATTACATCACAGTATAGACGGTTTCGTCGGGCACACGCGCCTGGACCTAAGTTAACTTCCGGTCTGTGTTTGTTTATCGATCTGGTTAGTGTCGCCGGCTACAAACGCACCTAATAATGAGTAATGAAGTTGGTGTCAGGTTATTGTGCTGTGGGATGTGTTTCCCATACATTTAATTATCTATTTATTTATTTGTGGCGAGCTGCCTCGATATTTTCGTTGGAATAAACATGAGCAGGTAATGCACGTTTAAAAATCAAACCGAGGCGTGGGACTTTAGAAAATGTCATTTTCATTTCATCTTGCATATAAGGCAGCGTTTGTAAGCTCAGAGCTGCTTTGTCTACAGCCGTTACCGGGGAAACCTCTCGTTTCTTGTGCTTAAAGCACCTCCTGCTGGCAGAGAATGAGTCTGCATTTTTAATAAATCCGTCTGATTTACGCAGCGAATATCTTTAGCTTGTTATCGAAGAAAATCTACTCTAGAAGGACTTAGCTGTTGTTATTGATGTGGAGGCCTACCGGAAGTTAAGTTAGGGCCACAAAAGCACGCATGCGCAGTAATGTTTGTTTGTTGTCATTAAAACCGTCCATTTAGGTAAACTCTTGGTTTAGGGTTTTCTGGGAGAAATAGTTCATTTTTATGTATGTGGATGAATAAATAGAGATTTGTTTTTTTAAGGTTTTCAATGAATCTTACTTTGTATTGTCACTTGTCACTATTGTGACTTTTTTATATAGTTGCTTTGTTTTGTTTGAATACCTTTTTATTGGATTGTTACCTGACTTGTGAGAGTTACATAAGGCTTTGTAGATTTGTGTTCACGTGAATTTTAAGTAATCAATTATATATGATCCTATTTTTTCATGTGGTGCCACCCACACAAGCCCAAAAGAATAGAGACTGTGCTCTGTGTCATTGTGTTTGTAGTGCTGGTCTTTATAGTTCACATAAATGTCAGAGCAAAACTGAAAGGCAGCCACCTGTGAGACACACATAAATAGACACATGCATTCATACAGTTTATCCTACTCCTGTCTTAACTGTTGTGCATCCAACACGTTTACATTCTAGATTTAAAGACTGAAGGACAAGCTTTCAGACAGTCACAGCACAAAGTGATGTCAGTCACATGCAGTCATACAGTAGCAAGTAATCCGCTATTTTGATTAGTTTGGGTTAATCCTGAACCATGCAATTGCTGCAAAACCAGTAGAGTTGTCTGATATTCAGCAAAGAGTTTAGTAATGTGGATTAAAAGTCACTTAAACAGTTCACACTAAGGAATGGGGGTTTGGCTGTTAGTGAGCTGATGAGAATTGTGACTACATTTTTTCCTTGTTAGTAATTTTGTATTTTTTTGAGCTAATATATATGAAGAGTTCTTTTGCAAAAACATAAAAAAAATTTAAATATCATGTTTCTTTAATTGTGCATATATATATATATATAAAATTCTCAAATAAGAATTATTTCCAAAGATTCTGAAATCAATTTTCTTAAGTTCATTCTTAAAATAAACACACCTCAAGTTTGGCAGTGCATATGATAGCTTTTATTCCTTTTGAATATAACTGAATAGGTGTAAGCAGTTAAATTAAACCAGATGTAAGACTGAGATGAGTTCTTTTTTAGTCTGAAGTTCTACACAAATTAAGTGATGCTTTTGATATACTCTTAAGGAGATGATTAATTGTGCATATGGAAACATCTACAATCAACTATATTAAATTAGATGCAAGACAGAATTATATTCTATAAAACATGCAAAGCATTTGTTTTTTTTCAACATATTCACATCCTTGAATGTTTCAGCATTGATTATATGCAAGTGCATAGAAATAATAAGTTTAAGCTGTTGGACGTCACACATATATTATCTCTTGAGAGCGAAATGAGACTGTTTTTCCATCTTCTTCAATCTGCAAAAGAAGATTTTACAGTTAACACGGGTTCACAGATTCTTCTCTTTAGTTTAAACACATTCCTTGGAAAGTCTTTAAAGACAGGAGTGCATTAAACTAAAAAGAGGAATAATAATGCTGTATGGTACTGGACACATTCCTAAGTTACTCTCACATCTAGATACTGTAGATCACTGATTCTCAACCTTTTCAACAATATTCCAAGGCCCTCTAAACTACAGTAAGTTGATTTGTACAGCCTGTACTTCTATTATATCTAAATAAACTCAAAATATAAAATCAGTTTAATGTAGTAAACCTCTACTTCTAGTGTTTTTAACATTTTATTTAGTTATCTGTAAATTTGACTAAACTCAAAATAAACATAAGACTTATTGGGGCCCCTTGGTTGAGAACCACTGATGTTGATCATTGGTTAAAATATATGTAACCTACTAAGCCCATTCTCACAAGTATCTCTTCGTTGGCATGCGGGAACTGAGTTTTGGCAGTAGGTGAGTATGATGAGAGACGTCTGTCCCATTCAGTGGGTCCAAATTCTTGCTTGACCTCCATGAAGACACGCTTAAGTTCAGAAATGCTGGCATAGTGCTTCAAAACCATCTCATGGGACACATCAATATCCTTAAAAGAGCATATATTAGAAGGATTGATTAGAACAGACAAGCCTTCTTAAATCCTCAGTGCAAGAACCAATCTACATTTCACACACCTCCAGCATCAGAATGCTGTGAAGAATATAGATGCTTTCTCCTTCACTTCTCCTTGACTACAAAAAAACAAGACTGTGATTAATATGTTCTGGATAAGAAGGAACATGACAAAAATGATAGAAACGGTGAGTATCTTACCTTCCTCATGAGCACCGACTCAGTTGCAGATTGCTAATATAGAGAAAGATGATTTTAGAGAATTGAAACTTATGGAACTCTGACATATTGTTTTTGTGTGTGTGTGTGTGTGCAGTTTGCAGTAGAGTATGTGTTTGTTTGTAACCTCAGACTCCAGTGTGACGCTCCACATGTCCTTGGTCCTGTCATGAGTTTTTGTAATGGACACAGGTTGTGCGGTTGGAGTGGAAGTGAGTGGTTGGTCAGCTGGGAACTGTGGGCGGGGTTTGGGCGTGGCCACTGGGGAAATAACAGGTGTGGGTCGAGGAGTGGGAACTAGAGAGAGGAAGAAATGTTCAGTAAAACATAACATTACATGACATTACAGAATATTAATTTCTGATATCTTTTGTGATTCATACTGTAATCTTTAGGAGAGATGCCCATATGTGTGAACCAATCATCCTCCACTTCTGTCTGCAGTCGTACTGGTTTTTTCTCAGCTATAGATGGTCTTTTAGTTCTTTCCTCTATTTTTATCTGCTTCCTCTTCTCTTCCTCAGCCCTCTTGTCCATTTTAAGAACATCTGCAACAACTTTAAAGAGAGTAGAGAATTTGTTGACAAAGACTTTTACTTTGTATATATATATATATTATAAAAAACCTACTTGACTAAAATTTCTACTAAAAATCACTAAATATTAGGGGTTAAGTAAGATTTTTTTTTAACAAGGACACATTAAATCGATCAAAAGTGGCAAAAGACTTTTACATTGTTACAATTGTAAATTCTTTTTTCACAAACATATTAAGCATCAAATTAGTATATTAGAATGATTTCTGAACGATTTAAATTATATTAAAATAGTAAAAGAAAAAGAGTAATTGTCGTATTCCACAATATTACTATTGTTTGACCATAGTGAGCATAAAAAAAATCTTACTGATTTTAAACATTCGAACACCAAAATATAAAAATATATCAAATGTGTATGTACCTGCTTCTTTTTGTGAAACATCAAAAAGAATAAACCAGTCGTCATCTTTTTCAATCAGAGGCTGAACTTCTGTCTTCACAGTAACAGCTGCTTGAGCTCTTCTTAACTCCAGCTCCTGTCTTCGCTTCTCTTGTTCTCTTAGTCTCTTCTCCTCCTCCTCCTCTCTCACTCTCATCTGCTGCTGTCTCAATCTTCTGTCTTCCTGTTCTTTCATCCTGCGCTCTTCAGTAGCCACTGTAACTATAGATCAAACATATAAAGGTTTAACTAATTATAATATGTCTTTCACCTGAAGCAAATCAGACACGCAGCTCTTGTAATCACCTGAAGGGACGATCTTCATCTCAGGAAGTGCTGTGTCCAAAAGCTCAAACCACTCATCATCAACTTCCCGAACCCCGACAGGAATCATTTGCTGAACAACGTCAGCTCTCTCTCTGCGTTCATCAATGATCACTCTCTTTTTCTCAGTGATCAGTCTTTTCTCTCTCATCTGCTCCTCCACCACTCTCTGAATTTGCTGGTCTTTGATGGGTTCACGGACCTCAAAATCTCTGCCTCTTACATCTGAAAGAAGCACAAGGGAATGTTGTGAAATTATTTGTACCCAAAATGTATTATACTGTTTGTCAATTTTAAAAGATTAGGCATCACGATCATCACCTGATGGGAAACTCTTCTGCTCATAAGCCACTTTGTCAAAAAACTGAAACCAGTCGTCATCAATGTCTCTGGGTATGACTGGAAACTGTGGAATTTGTATGATGCTCGTCCTCTTCTTCTCTGGTATTATTATTTGTTCTTTAGCGCTCACGGTCACCACCTCAATCACTTGCTCCTCGGTTCTCCATCTGCTCTGTATCACCTCATCTCTGGTCTCCTCATACAGCTCAACAGCTGGACCTCGCAGTAGAGGAGTCAAGGGCACTGAAGCAAACACAATGTATGATAAATATTTTGATTCATGCGTTTACATATGTGCATCTGCGGTTGTGTGTTGAGTGTTTGCACCTGATTCTTTAGGAGAAACATCAAAAATTATGAACCAGTCGTCCTCCATGTCTCTTTGAGGCTCTGCTGCTTCCTGCTTCAGAATAACTGGCTCTGGCCTTCTATAAACCACTGTCATCTGCTCCTGTTGTTTTGTCTGCTCCTCCTCTTTTCTCCTTATCTCCACAGCTCTCTTTTCTTCAGCCTCCAAGGGAAGCACAGACTCAACACGAACTTCTGGAGTGGCAGGAATTACACGTTATCAAAGAAAATCACCACAGCAACAATCTTGAGTTGTAAAAGTCATTAGAGCAAAAATCCATTAACTTTCTCCTTTATTTTTTTTACATATAGGCCTAATTTAACTTAAACTTACAACATCTGCTTATCCCTATCATGTTGCTTAAAGATTATTTTTCTTAACGTTAAGATTCATAATTTTCCCTACTTAACATTGACATCAGTGTTTTGGATCTTAAATGCAACAGTTACAGTTATAACACAAATATCAAAAATGTGCATTATGGAATTACTGCCAGAATATGAGTGTGATTATGTTTGCAGCAAGAAGTACTTCACCTGATGGGAAACTCTTCTGCTCATACGCCACTTTGTCAAAAATCTGAGACCAATCGTCATCAATGTCTCTGGGTATGACTGGAAACTGTGGGGTTTGTATGATGCTCGTCCTCTTCTTCTCTGGTATTATTATTTGTTCTTTAGCGCTCACGGTCACCACCTCAATCACTTGCTCCTCTGTACTTGCTCTGCTCTGAATCATCTCCTCTCTGGTCTCCTCATACAGCTCAACAGCTGGACTTTGCAGCTGTGGATACAGCAAGGCCTCTGCAACAAACCAAATCCATGCTTTAGTTGAGAAAGTGTGTTTATGTTTGTGTGTGTTCTTTACTGTGGTTGTGTGTAAGTGTTTGCACCTGATTCTTTAGGAGAAACGTCAAAAACGATGAACCAGTCGTCCCTCTCGTCTCTTTGAGGCTGAGCTGTCCTCGGCTCAAGAATGACTGGCTGTGGCGTCCTCTCTTCCACTGTCACCTGCTTCTGTTGTTTTATTTGCTCTGTTCCCACTCTTCCCTGGATCACCTCCTCTCTGGTCTCCTCATACAGCTCAACAGAGGGGACTGAAGCAAACACAATCCAACATGCATATACTGATTTGTGTGTTTTTTACATGAGCGTGTGATTATGGTTGTGTGTGAGTGTGTGTACCTGATCTTCTAGGAGAACCATCCAAAACGACAAACCAGTCATCCTCTTTGTCTGTTTGAGGCTCTGCTGCTCTCTGCTCAAGAACGACTGGCTGTAGTCTCCTATAATCCACTGTCACCTGCTCCTCTTGTTCTTTCTGGACCTCCTCTGTTTTTATTTTGCTCTGAATCACCTCCTCCTTAGTCTGTGTTTTTATCTTCTCTGATGCAACCAACTCCAGCTGTATTTTTCTTTCTACCTCTCTCTTCTCTTCTTCACCCTGATCTTCTTCTGGAGTGAATCTGCTCACATCTGCTAACAGACAACCATTTTAATGGTTGAAGTATTTAAAAATCCTATTTATACATTTTTTAGCGTTATTACAAAGAGGAAGAACATTTGCCTAGCTACTCACAGGGAAACAGATGCAACTTTATATATAAAGAATAATGTAGACAGTCACCAAATGAAAATGAAATAATAATTTCAACTTTATTTTTTAAAATTAATTATTAATATTTTTTATATAAATGACCTCTTTGTATTAAGATAATCGTATCTTTCACTTAGAAAAACTATCGATTACGAAAAGATTTCAACGATTCCTCTGTCAGTACCATTACAGTTGTGGAGTGAACTTCACTATTTCTCATAATAGGCTATTGTTATGATTATTCAAACTTTTTTTGCTACAGTTATCTCTCTTTGAGCGAACGGGCCTAAAGAGTGACGGCTCATTCTGTGTGAGAAAATGTTTCCAAATTCAGCAGCTTTTAGCAGTAGTTCTTTTAGTAGGACAATGGTAAATATAATATAACTGACCGGATAAGAATCAGAAACCAATCAGGATAAGGTATTTCAAAGAGTCATGTATTAAAAGTTAAAACTTTTTCATATATACCTGGAAGGGAGCGTGATATTTCCATGGTTTTTGAAAGCACATCAAATAGGATGTACCAATCGTCTTCTTTTTTCATTTGTTGGGGAATATATACTATCTGCTGCAACTCTTGAACTCCTGAAAAAATGTAATGCATGACATTCTTAGTTTCACTGAACATTTTAGTTAAAGCATTTCAAGCATTTGATGAAAAGCAATGAGCACAATTTCTGGTGATAGATGCACAGTTGATCACATGACATACCTGCAGCAGTCGCAGTGAGCATCAATGGCCTGCGATCTAGTAAAATGTACCAATCATCTGTCTCCGCTCCTTGATGCTCCTCCTTTTCAACTCGCTGCAACCTTTGTTCCAAACGTTCGACTTCCTGTAATCCAAAGCTCAGTTCTTCCACCTCAACTAGCTTTTGCTTGATAGCATCCACCTCTTCTAGTCTCTGTTCCATAACTTCCAGTCTCTCAAAAGTGTGCTCAGATCCTAATGTCTTATTTTCAGTGACTATTACACGTCTTTCCACCATCTCTATGTTTTTGTCTTCATATTCTTGTGACTCCACCAAAGAGTTGAACTCCTGTGTCCACTGTTTAGTGATTACTACACTTCGTATTCTTTCTCCATTGACTTCTAGTACTTCTTCCTTTAGCGTCTCCTTTAGAGGCTTCATGATTTCCTGTTTTAATTCAAAATTAGGAAGTTCTTTCTCAATAATTTCAGTCCCCTCCTGGGCGACCTGAACTTTATATGATTGATTTATCACAAGCTCATCTCTGAGCCTCTCCTCTGACCCCTCCACAACTTCCACATCTGCTCTCTGTTCTTCACTCTGAAGGGGCTGCTGGACCTCCAACAGTAAAACTGGAAAAAAATGAACCAAAATGACCAATCAAAGCTCTTTCCTTAAGGGAATGTCAAGTTTTAATGGAAACTAAAATATTTGTTTATGCACATCAGTCCAGTGGGACTTGGACATTTCTCCAGGAATGTTTTGGAAAATGTCAACCCAGCTTGCCCTTTTATCCTTGTGTCAACAAATTTACCAGTGGTGGACTTCTATAACGTACACAGTGGTCTTTTGGTAGCGTTAAAAAGACTTACATGGGGTGCCGTCAAGGAGGACACACCAGTCGTCGGGTTGATGCTTCCACTCCTGCAGCTTCTCACTTTCTAGCATGACATCATCTGTACAGGATGTTTATAGTTAATTAGAAAATATTTTTTAATGTTTTCAAAAAGAAAGAGAAGGGAAAAGACAAGACAAGACCAACATATCAGAATGCAAATGACTGTGTCTATTAATTAAAACAAATTAAAGTATGCTTGACATGGAATCAAAAAATTGTCTATTTATTTACTATACTCTGCTCATAAAAAAAAAAATAGGCAGTGATTTTTTTCAGTAAGATTATTGTTTTTATTGTTGTAATAACTATTTTAATTATTTTAACATGCCTCACCTGATGTAGAAATGCGCCATTTATCTGGACCATAGACCAGGAACCAGTCATCCACCTCTGTTCGAACTGGTTGTCTTAAAATATCAAGAATTTCTTCATTTCCTGAAAATAGATATATCATTTATATTTGTCCAACTAAAACTACTACTTGCATTTAGTTAGTTAATCAAATAGATAGATAGATGCCTTTTCTCTCATTGATAAAACGTATGAATCGTGGCGGAGCCCGGGTAATGTTGCTGCTGGCCTTCAGACACTCAGACTGATTGCGTCCATGGTAACGGAACCTTGAACCCAAGGTCAGGAGCCTTTTTGTTTTTGTGTCTTGAAGTCTGTTTCTGAGAAACACATTCAAAGGTGTGGTCTCATGACTTAAAACTTACCAAAGACGTTCAATGAGCATGTTTTAACTTATAATTCCCTCGTATTTGCACATATTTGATTAGAGCGCCCCCTTGTGCTTCTAATGGTAATAAGGATAGAAAAAAAAATGCTGCACCTTGTTAAGCCTTGGTTTTGTTATACACATACATGGATTTACCTGAAGAAACTATGATGTTCCACACAGCATTTCCACAGTTGTTTGCAGGCTCGGTAGCTGGCCAAACTGAAGCTGATGTCACCCTCAAACTCATCCTCCTAAATCAGATCACACGGAAAAATTGAACATATAATGCTAACAAAACTCCTGAGTTTGTCACTACTCCAAATTAATAAAAGGAATGTATAATCCAAGATTAATGTATAAAATATAGAAACTGGTTATGGTGAATAAAATGAACGCGCATGAATACCTCAGAAGGACGCATCTTCAGAAGAAAGGTGCTGCGTTTGTGGGAGATTTTAAGAACTCGGGGCCAGAGGAAAATGTTTGTTTTAATCTCATCCTTATATACCATTAGTCCTTCAGAGCAAACGCCAAGCATCACATCTTCACCACTGACATCCTAAGAACATATCAAACATTGCATTATATTAAAGATGTACACCAAAAAATGTAAGATCCTGTCATTATTTATTTACCCAAAACAACACTGGAACCCACTGACTTTCATTATATTGACAAAAACGCTAAGACTTGCAAATTTGAGTTCAAGTGGAGTTCACTAAATAAAATTACTTTGGCAGGATGAAGGTCTACTCCATACAAGGGGAGCCCCATGGCGTTCTCAAGGAAAAGCATATCTGCTTGGGCAGGACTCATGAATCTGTGTGATAGAAGAAATGATATAAATGTGTGTTGTTGTGTATGTGTTAGAGGACATGTATGTGAGATCGATTGTTGGTATAGCATACCTGTATGTGGAATGCAGCTCCATTATCCTCTCCTCCAGCTCTTCACTCTGATTGGGTGCAAGAACAATTTCACTGACATAGTTGTTCAGGTGGAGATTTGGGTCATAATCGCCAAGTGTTGACTGAACTGTGTATGAACCCAACAGAGCCAGGATGTCTGATGGACAGGGCAGTCGACCAATCAGAATATCTTTCCTCAGCTGAAGACACAGGAGATATCTGAGAGAATTACACAGAACAGTGTGTTCAGTCAACACAGAAAGCATGCACAAACAGACAGAACAAAGACAAAAGTGTGAGGAAACATTAGAAAACCGTGTAAATGAGAGAGATTTCAGTGTTACATCTGGATAGTTTGTGTCTTATTGTAGCTACCTTGTGATGTCTTCAGCTAGGATGGAGGGATCAGGCGGGTAAAACTTGATGTTGAAAAAGAATTCAGTTTCTGGACCTGCAACCAACAAACAGGGAACAGATGCAGAGATCAAAACGCAAAAATTTCTACAGACAGTTAATAAAGTATATGTACAAAATCACATACTTTTTATCTGTTTTCGGATCTCTTTAGCACAGTCCAGCCACACCTGAATCAATAAACACAGAATGATAATACTTAAAAATAATAATAAAAATAAGCTTTTATTTATTAAATATGAAGCCTGATAAAAAATAAATACCCTGGTACTAGGAGAATCCCACATGACCAGACCATAATAATCCCTCTCCAACAGGTTAAGGTGTTCACAAACTTTGTTGAAGAGATCCAGTCCCAGCGCATTTCTCTGTGGAAGAAAGAGAGTTTTAATGATAGTATCAATATTTGTAATGTCTTTTAATCTTTTACACTAAAAATATGTAAAAATTCCAAAAGAATAAATGAATTTATTGAATTTGAGTAAGATAAGACTGGCTGTTTTTTAATAATCCTTATTTATTTATAGTTTTCTTCTTCTTGTAAGCATAAATCTAATTAATCATAATAGATTTCTACTTGAAAAAAAGCTGCTGAGTAAAAAAATAAACTTTATTCAGTATTACTATAAGATATTAATAAAATAACATTCTACAGAGAGAAGTTTTTTGTTCATGTACCTCTAGCTCCCACACAAAGTAGGTGTCGTCCAGGAAATTCACTCGGCACTGCAACATGTCTCAAAACTTTCTCTTCTCTTCTATTTATTCCTCTGGTGATGGAATTCAGTCGACTTCGTCCTTTTCTCCACTTTAGATATCAGGTAAAAGCTCTTTTCAGAACGCCGCTTCAGTTCACATTCCTGTAACTGTGTTTCTATACTGCAGCAGCACACGTCTGTATGAAAATCATAAGAGGCCCTGCCCTCCTGTACTGTCCAGTTTTGTGATAGCGCTAGGAGTGTTTTAGAAAGATATGACCCCCTCTCTCTGACACAAACACATAAATACACACACATGGCTGTTTACAGTTATGAGTGAGGGGGTCAGTCATCACATGATGAACATGAATTTATTTGTCCATCATGGATAGAGAAGAAGAGGCAAGGAGGAATCACTTGAGTATAAATGGATTATTTAGAGTATTTAATGTGGTGTTACCCGCTCTTTTTGACAGAGATAAACTGATAAGAATGGGTGGGGTAGCAAAAAACTTTCCTCATGACAAAATACGCACGGCTATACTTTTGCAGGACTTGGAAGTGTCCTTTTAAATAATCCTCGGTTTATATAGGCCTAATAACGTTGTGGCTTATGAAGTTTTATTACAGTATGTTATTTTTTTTTTTATGTCTTATGAGAATTTAAATATATAGAGGAATGTGGGAGATTCTTTGAATGTAAAAATCAGCAATCATAAAAAAATAGTCCACAAAACCAGTAAAATTGAGATATTTACATCATTTGAAAGCTGAATAAGTATGTATATGGTTTGTTGGGATAGGACATTATTAGGATAATATTTGGTCGAGATACAGCTATTTGAAAATCTGGAATCTGAGGGTGCAAAAATCGAAATATTGAGAAAATCGCCTTTAAAATTGTTCAAATGAAGTCATTAGCAATGCATATTACTAATCAAAAATTATTTTTGATATCTTTATGGTAGGAAAATCACAAAATATCTTCATGGAACATGATGTTTACTTAAAATCCTAACGATTTTTGCCAGAAAAGAAATAATCTTAAAAAGAGGGATAATTTTGAACCATTAATTTTTATTATTTATTTTTTTGGCTATTGCTACAGATATACTCATGCTACTTAAAACTGGTTTTGTGGTCCAGGGTCACAAACGAGCACCATAAAAATGTATTTTAAAATTTGTACTTTTGTACTGTATTTTTCTTTCAAGTTTCAAATAAACTAATAATTTCCTTTGCCTTATCCCTATTAAATGCAAGGTGTTCATTGGTCTTCTCATAGCTCTCACCAGCCGTCTGTGACAAGGGTGGAGGATCAACACCAATTCCCATGACATTACTGAGAACTGTGCAGATGAAACCAAACCCAGTGTCTTAAACAAAACTGAAAACATTTTCAATACCGTTTTAAACCCGTCCCCTCATAACACCCACAACTCTTTTATTATTTAACCGTTAACGTCAAAGTGAAAAGCTACAGCCTCCATGGACACAAAAATCTCATATTCACTGACATGAGGGATACTAGCATATATGCAAGTCTTTCCATCCATTTATCCATTCTCTAAACCTGTAAGGTCTTGGGGATGCTGGGGCCTTTCTATTTAACATTATATAAGTGCAATATGATATCACTATATAAATGTGTCTTGGGTAAATGAATCCCAGAACAGTCCTCTGTCTGTTATCTCTCAGTGCAGAGGAAAGCATGAGAACCTCAGATGGATAACACTGTAACTGTCATACTTTTACACATGTACTGCCTAAAAGTTATTTAAGACCAGCGGCGGTTGCATAAATTGTTAAAACTGGTCACAACGTTTTAATAACGGTTACTTAAAAACGTTGACTGGGGTCTTTTGAATCACAAAAGTAAATTATTAAAAAAAAGTATTATCCCTTGACTAAGTGCTGCATGGTCAGACTAGTTATCAAGACGGTACTTAAGAGTTTTATCATAGTGGCTGTGTTTATGCAACTGTCAGATTATTGCGAAATGAATGATAAAATCTGTTAATTAAAGTACCTTTTAGTTTTGAAGAGTCTGTTTCATGGTTGAAAAGGTTGAGTTTGCCGCAATACTGGAATACTTTAAATGCTTCCAACAATTTATTCAAAATATGCGCTTTCACAAAAATTTGGACTTTAGTCTTAGCTAATCTTAAGGAACTGGTGAAATCACAGATTTTACTATTATTAACCAATGTAGACTTCCTTTTTGACTGGATGATATTAGACTAAAATGCTGGAGACACACACACAAATACATTCAGCCTGATGAGATCATTTATTGTTGCCTCATTAAATTTAGGTTCTTTAACTGCACCCACTGATATCAAAGCTGTACTATATTATTGTAAATAACATGCCTGGCACAATTAAACGGCAAACAAAAGCATTCATCTTGAAAAAAAAAAAAAAAAAATTATGGTTGAAATTTAGTTGTTCTTGTTTAATTCTTCGGTTAAACACCATCATTCAACAGTAGTAGGATTAGGTGTAAGATCTGAAGTTGACTTATATAAAAGACATTCTCTATTGAATGCTCAATAGTGTTTTAGCAGCAATAAAGAAGCCATTCACACAGTGGAGGACGGGAAACAACATCTCCATTCTGACACAGTAAATCACACAAACATATGAAGATTAAAAACAAACAAACAAAAAAACAAACATAAATCATGACATAAGTTTTAATATAATATATCAGCTAAAGCTGCCCACCTCTTTTTTTTTTATCCCATTTTTAGGAATTTTCCATGTTCTGTATAAGTTATTCACAACCAACAGTACATGTGGCATAATGTTGATTCCCTAAAAAAAATTATTTCTATTCATTCTATTATTAAATCATGGTTATGCTACTGCACTTGCATTGTTTATGTCTTGTAGCAATACTATTAAAAGAGTATTTTGATGTTTATAAACTGGCCAAATTCACTTTTCATTGTAAGTTTCTAACTGTAATTACCCCCACACCTCCCCCTCCCCCAAATTTGCCAAATTATGCCAAAATGCTGTTGAATGAGATTAATTTGCACTGATTCCAAAATGTTCCTTCGGTTCGGTTCAAAATAAGTAAAAAATTTAGTGAAGGTTTTAGACTCTTCAGTCTTACCTGGCTTAGATATAAAGCATATTTACAAAGCATATGAACTTATTGTTTGTGTATGGTCACTTTAGCAGGCAAGATAGTGATGGGTGTGCTCTGGAGGCCTGGGCCAAAGATGGGGAACAGCTTTTCATTGAACTTATCATTATATGTACATAGGTGCTTGTTGTTGCCTGTATCCCAGAAGGACACCTCTCCCTTCTCCATATTGAGCTTTACCCTGACGGTTTCAGGTCTTCTCTCTAGATTCAGGTCAGTGCGTGGAGTGGTTAAGGCGCTGTAGACTCCTTTACTCAGACCGATGGTCCACACTCCAGCTTTTGTTGTTACTGTGAACTTTCTCTTCCGAACCACTGACTCCTTGCATACTCCTAAGATCCATTTGGGGTGGTCAGCCACGCGGACCTCCCAACGGTGGCGCCCTGTAGAGAAACCCTCTGAGCCAAGGACAAAAACACAGGGATCAAACCTCTCAGGGTTGTCTGGGAAAGTGTGTCTTTCCAGACTCTGTTGCACACTGGAGAAATCAGAAGATATGGAGAGCCAGGGCGAGACTGTGTTGGGATCCAGGATTACAGGCACTGCAGACAAAACAGTGTTAAAGTGACCCACGAAGATCTCGGAGTTAACCGTACGTATATGTTAGACAAGGTGAAAAGTGCACTCACAACATGTGACATGAGTCAGCATACTCTCCCAGACTTTGTAACCCAAAGCACCTACATGCAAGGCCATGTTGATGAGAGCTCCATGAACCTTCTTTGGTTCTTCACTAGTCCACTGGGTTCTGTGGTAGACATCAAGAGGCCTTCTTAGCAGAATTAGAGCCACAACACATAGGAAGACAGATCTTGTCTGCCCTTTTGTGATGACATACAGAACAAATCACTGAAAAAATGCAGGGTGGGGAATTGGTTCTATGACGTGTTTGGTTGGATTTTGGAAAAAATTTTCTATTTATGATGAGACAGAAATTATTTTCACAGTAATTTATGAAGTTTTAAAAAGGGGAATGAAGTAAAATAAACTGAATAAAAATGAAAAATATGCACAGATAAAATTTCTCACAATAAATGTATGATCCTATATACTCTTTGCCAATTTTTGTGGGTGAAATCTAGTTTCAGGGGGAATCTACAATATTGGAAATTTAGCATGAGGGCAAAACATATATATAGTGATTTTAAGCAAGAAATAATAATAATTCAAAAAAAAAAAAACAGACCTAAGAATCACTTAATAAAATAAAAAGGCACATACCGTCTTTTTAGCTTCTGGAAATTCTGTGGAAGAAGAAAAGTGGACTTATAAGAGCTGAATGTTGGACATGTCTAATTTAGTTATCAGTTATGTCAAGTCCTCTTCTACACTTGTCATATTTAAAATCTAGGTTGAAAATACTTTGGATTGAAATATTTTGAAGTGAATTTAAAGTTATCATGACACGACTTTCAAAGCCACATTACATCAACATGAATACAAAAAATAATTTTGGCACATGTGCTTTAAACTAGATTTCCCTTCTTTTTCTTTTTAATCATAGACACTCTTTTTGTCATTGACCCACCAGAGATTATCAATTGCCAATAATCAATTATTGAAAATAACACTTAAGTCAGACCTGTTAAAATATCTGGATGCATATATATATATATATATATATATATATATATATCCTGTTTACAACTGGTAAACACAGAGTAAGTTTTAATTATTTTTAGGGACACATACAAAAGTTGTAAAAAAAATATACCTGAAGGAAAGTCAAATCCTCAGCTCCCATTTCCCTCTTTACTCCCTGAATCAATTCTGCAAGAGCGTTGATTTCACGAGTGATGGTTTCAATCTTCTCATTCATCTTTTGCCTCTTTTCATTTTCTTCTTTAACCAAAGCATTTATTCTAGCTGCCTCCTCATCACGTAAGACCTGATGGAGCCTTTCAAACTCTTCTTTGATTTGTTTCTCTGCGTCCTTAGTCTGGCTCTGCAACAATATAGAGAAGTAGAATTAATTCTAAATGATTAAGATTTCACAGCATTTTATGCATTTGGTTTTCTAAATGTTTTCGGAGACTGCTTACCTCAATAAAGGAGATGGTGTCTTTATATCTTTTTTTCATTCTTTTGAAGGAGTCCTGCTTACTTTCCAGTATTTTGATTTTCATATTAAGCTCATCCTATAAAACACTGCATGTTAGAAATGCGCATTTATGCAAAATCGGTATTCATTGCAATAGCTGTAAGTTGTAACACGAAGTGGGTTGCTTTTTACACCACAATGGGGGAAAATCAATGAGCTGACCTTGCAAAAAGGCACTCCTTGCTCTATAGTCACCAGCTCGTGCCCTGGATGAAGCGTTACGCACTCGACGCACACGGGTTCCTCGTCTTTAATGCAGAAGAGTTGAAAGGGCCGCTGGTGCAAGCCACAGATGACTTCATCTGTACCAGTACCCTGTCCTCTCCAGTTCCTCTCCTTTTTATAGGACACGCAGGTGTTATTTAGTGCGCGGTTGGAGATCGGTGTCTCTCCGTCGCAGCATTTTCGGCACAACGGACACTGTCGTTTTGACTGGTTCTTCCAGCTGCTCTCCAGACATTCTCGACAGAAACTGTGGCTACACGAGAGCAACACGGGCTCCTTAAAAATGTCTTTACACACAGGACACGTTAAGTCTGACTCTAGAAGCGATGGCCTGTCTGTGATGTCCTCGTCACTGAAGTCTGCCATGTTACTTTCACTTTCACTAAACGGCGATATTTTCTCAGTAGGGTTTAGAAGACGTTTAAATATCGCAGAGCTGTTTAAAACATTAGCCCTTCTGCGTTTAAAAAGTTAACCCTGTTGTTTAAAAAGAAAGAAGGAAGCAACGTTCTTCCTGATTTTGTCCTACGTTATATCTGTCAACTTCCGCGTTATGTAAAGAGGGAGGGTGGGTGCTAGAGGGAACGGCAGAAAATAAAATAAAAGTACTAACAGTTAAACAAGTTAGTCTACATTTTATGTAGAACTGGCTTGTCATATCTTTACAGTTGGCCCTCAGGACCACGAAAGGGGTTTTTATTAATTTAATTGATTATTTTTTATGGTGTGGAGGGTATACACATGTTCCTCAATACATATATAAGTAATTTAATCTGGAAAACAACATTATACAAATAAATACATTTGATAATATTTCGTTTTTTAATATTTCAGTGTTTAATTTATTTATTTTTGCAATGACAGTTTTAAAGTAAAGTATTTATTTTGCAAGCAACCCGTTGTCTATGGAGTAATTTAACTGAAAACGTATATTAAATATATAATCAAGTGATTAAATTCGTAATGCAGTGCTGTAATACATAAAACTAAAAGGAAATTTGGGCGCAAATGAATAATTTAAGATTGAAATATGTGTAATGTGTTTTATTTTACATAATAAAATATTGCAACAAGCATAAATAAAAGTAGGGAATAAATAAATGGGGCTTAATGATCAAAATGTACACGGTACAATTATGTAAAATGACGTTTCAAATACATATCTTGAAATAAAAATAAAAAAAAGTGTAATAATTGTATTATTTGTTGTTATATGTTTGTTTATTTTAGCCTGTTAAATCATTCCATGAATTGTCTATATATCAAGCTTGTTACTATTGTTTTGACCAGTGTTGAGGAAAGTTACTTTTAAAAGTAATGCATTGCGATATTGTGTTACTCCCTAAAAAAGAAACTACGTTGCATAGTTACTTTTTATGGAAAGTAATGCATTACATTACTTTTGCGTTACTTTTTAAATATGGGCAGAGCTTGAGTGTTTGTTTTTAATATAAGAAGTTCTATTTAT
>JAUMHE010000068.1:11251514-11263539 GCA_032359235.1 Enteromius mattozi | reverse complement strand
ATAAATGCTGGATTAAGATCGTGTGGGGGGTCGAATCGAGATCGCGATCTTTTAACGATTAATTGTGCAGCTCTAGTTCACATTCAAAGTGCCATAAAAGTCAACATATTACATATCATTCCGATGAAGCTGTGATTTTTAAAAAATTAAAAATAAAAAATTTTCCGGTCGGAAATGACCGAGGAAGGCTCAAGGGTTAAAATAACATCAATGATAGATAATACAAATTATGTATAAAAGTCTTATTCTGTTTAACCTGTTAAAGCTACATCATCAATTTTGTTTCTTTAAAATTGAAGTTTCTTTAACCTTTAGACAAAATCTATAAAAGTATTTTATAAAGTGTTTAATATAAAGTACTTCAGGCTTTTATGGCTCGTATAGCTGATATATTGAGAATATGGGGCTCATACTTTTAGAGGAAAAACACATCAGCTTTATTCAGAGGCTCAAATGGCACACTAATATAAAATTTGTTGGTGTTATTTATATGGCCAAAAAATAAAAAAAATAATTCTGAGACCTTATTATGTTAATCATTGAGATTCTTTGTTTACTTATATTGCTGTTATTACTCTCAGTGAGAGTTTTCAGTTTTCTGCAACACATTTTTTTTATTAATAATAAGTTCTCACCATTTTGCTAAAATTCTCAAAATTATGACAAAGTAAGATGAAACCTATAGATGACACAAATTCATTTACATTTATAGATAAATGATAAATCTAAATAGATAAATCTTAATGTTTTAGAAATGTTTAGTTAATGTTTTAAATATCTGTAAAATGAGAGCATTAGCGGTTAAAGCAACTGAGCTGAATGCATGTCAGGAAGGATGTCACCACAAAGGCAATAACATAAAAACATGATTTTTTTTTTTTGCATGTTTTTTGCCATATTACAGGGTGAATGATAGGCCTATGCTTTGCTTAAGATGTGTTATTTGTAGATAATTCTGCAGTTGTTGTTGTTTTTTCTCTTTCTACAGGTCTCCATACTGTGAGAGAGTCCAACCACACTCCAGTAGTTTCTCCATCTTTTTCTCACTTTACCCTTTGTGGGTGGAGGAGAGGATGACTTCTCACATCCCGACCATCCTGCTGCCTGTCTTGGTGGTTCTGATACCTGCTACCTGGGCAGGAGACTGTAAAGGCCAAAGACAGGTTCTGCGGGGTGTCCCAGGATATGTCACAGATGGTCCAGGAAACTACTCTGTGAATGGGAACTGCGAGTGGCTTATCAAGGGTTAGTGTCAAAAGCTATAAAAACAAAGGCCTCATAAATGAAAGAAGCTTCATTAGCATATAGTATTTAAACAAATTGCTTGTAATTCAAAGTTGGCTTAAAATGAGAATATGGTTTTTTTTTTGTAAATGCACATTATACATCTTATTGTGAATCCATGCATGCTTGATTTATACATTTAATTGAATTTCTAATTAAAATGTCATAACTGGATCTTCTGGTGAAATATTCCAATAATTATTTTTTTTAAATCTGCATCAAATCAACCACTGATGGATAGAACCAAGTATCCACCCCTTTTTTATTTTCTTTATTTGATTATACTTGGAAATATTTCACAACACGGAAGAAAAGGTCTTATTCTACTTCCTTTTCATTGCGACTTTATTAGTATTAATGGCTTTATTACTAATTATTACAAATACCAATTTGAGTAGTGACCTGTGACCGTGACCCTTCTCTCAATTTGTATATTTATAACCAATGTGTATCTCTTGAAGGTGATATTAAGACAAGAACTTGTATTTTTTTTTCCTGGTTGTAATGAGAACTCTTCTGTCCTCCTTCAGCTCCCAGCAGAAACCATCGCATTGTGCTTAACTTCACTTTTATGGAGACGGAGTGTACCTATGACTATCTATTTGTCTATGATGGCGATTCCTACCAGAGCCCACTACTGGCAAGTTTAAGTGGCAACACTCTACCACAACCAATTGAGGCCAAGTCTGGTAAGGTAAGATCAAAAGTATCAGTTTATACCATTTATTCAGCTGAGCCTGTGAGCCTTACTTTTCAGAGAATCAAAATGCGCTCCCTTTCTTTAATGCTCTTGATTCTATGAGGTTGTGAAGAAAGCAAGCTACATTTTAAGTTTTCCCATTTCTCTCAGCTTGTGTCCCTTTTATAACACTGAGTCATAAGAAACTATGCCAGAGCTCAATTGATAGACGTCTTGTTCACAGTCTGTCTCTAATTTCCCACAGTCATTATAATTTGTTGTTCTTCTCTTGTGTTCTTTACAAGATGCTGCTGCATCTCTTCAGTGACGCCAACTACAACTTGCTGGGCTTCAATGCCACCTACACGTTTTCAGTTTGCCCTGGGGACTGCAGTGGTCATGGGCGCTGTGACGTATCTACTGCCCGCTGTCAGTGTCATCAGGGGTGGGGAGGAATGGACTGCAGTAGCCCTCTCTGTTCTCTTGTCTGCACTCAACATGACCACGGTCGCTGTGATAAGGTAGGCAAAAAGTAGGCTCTGCATTATGCATAAAGTAAGTATAGAATGTAGTTTTGTTGTTTTAATGTTACACATTGTCTCTCTAACAGAGGGGGGAGCATTGTATCTGCAGCCCTGGCTTTGTGGGACAGAACTGTCAGCTGGGTCTCCGTGACAACAGTGGGGCAGGGCAGTGGTGGGAGGTGAGCCCAGGTGATGTTAAAGCAGCCCCTCGCACCGCTTCTGCTGGGGTTTACCTGCCTTCCACTGGAGCCATGTACATGTTCGGAGGTAAGATTTCTGAGGTTTTTCAGCTAACCTTTCCCATTACTAATTAATAATTTATCATGATTTGGAACGTGGCCACCTATTTAACATATTTTCATGCATTAAAACCCATTTATACTTGAGTGATAAAATTAAACTCTATGTTTTAAGGATAACACAACTAAATCTTGTATAATTGCAACTGCTGTATTTTTGTGTTTGCTTGTTTTTTATGTTGTGTTATGTAACTCTTGTATTATTTAAACGCCATGAACATAGCCTTAGATACTGACACGACATTAAAAATGGATAACTACTTCTTAATTTTTAAACCTCAGTTTTAAAGTACGCTTGTGGAGGGACTTATTTCAACCCTTGGTCTTTATTTACAGGGTTTGATCTGAACAGAGCACTGGAAGACCTTGTTGTTTACAATTTTTCGACCAATAATTGGGAGCAGAGATCATATTTATATAGTCCAGTAAGTTTCTTCTTTAATTTTTTGTCTTATGTATTTCTAATGACCTGTTTCATTTTAATGATCCTCCAAATAATAATATCTGTGTATCAGGCTCCTCGACATTCACACACAGCAGTAGAATGGCAAGGCAGCATGGTCATCTATGGCGGTGAACTTGCCAACCACTCATTGGCTAGTGATGTCTGGTTGTACCGTGCACAGCAAGATGAATGGCTGCAGCTAGGCCAATCAAACGCTTCAGGGGCACCAAGGCTGGCAAATCATGCAGCAGCAATAGTAGACAACTATCTGTATGTTTTTGGGGGTGAGTACATTATATTTTTATAATATATACAGTTTTTATATCTTTTAATGTTTATATTTTTATAATGCATAAAAAGAGCAACATGAGCATTATTGTATTTTTTTTATATATCAGCATCATAACATATATATATATATATATATATATATATTTTTTTTTTTTTTTTTTTTTTTTATCTGTGTCCTAAAATGTTTTCTGGTTGTGTTGTTCCCTTGCTTGTTCTCTTTTCATATCCTTTTTTTATTTATTTTATTTTTTTGAAATATTGATCAACCTGTCTTTTCAGGAAGGACAGAGGAGGACATGTTCTCCTCATCACTGTACCGGTTCCGGTTGAGGGATGGAGTGTGGGAAGCAGTTCAGCCTACAGGCGGAAAACCCCCTGCTACTGCAGGACACAGCATGGTCTACCATGCCCCTTCCAAAACACTGCTGGTATATGGGGGACACAGACCTACTACAGCTAGGTATTGTACACTTGTATGTGCAATATAAGCTGAATATATAGTAAAGTGTTTGTTTAATATCACTGTAAACTAAACTGTTATATACCACCTTTTTATATAAAGTTTGATATGCAAGTATGTTCACATACATGCTATAGTCATGCGCATCTAGTCAGTAAAGGCGGTCCCTTGATTATCGGTAAATCTCCATCACCTGTTTTCAAATGCAGGGGCAGTTACAGGATTAATTCACTTTCAAATTAAAATTTCCTGATAATTTACTCACCCCAATGTCATCCAATTTTTATGTATTTCTTTCTTCAGTCAAAAGAAAAATTAAGGTTTTTGTTGAAAACATTTCACAATATAGTAAGCTTCAATGGACTCCAAATGGTTGAAGGTCAAAATAACAGTTTCATTGCAGCTTTAAAGGGCTATAAATGATACCAGACGATGAAAAAGGGTCTTATTTAAAAAAAAAAAAAAGTAAATAAAAATGTATATGCTTGATAAACACAAATGCTTACTTTGCTCTTTTTTGCCGTGCACGCAATACGTCATTACGTTGAAATGTTCACGCTTGATGTTGCCGAAAGTACAGAGTCTATGAAAAGTCACAATTTGACAATTGTAAACAAGTTTGGAGTCCATTGAAGCTCACTATAACATAATGTTAATGCAGCTGGAAAGCTGCTTTGAAACAACATACATTGTGAAAAGCACTGTATACAGATACATTTGACTTGACTTGACTGACAGCTGGAAATGCTGTTTAAAGTCATATTGAAAGGTCCTAAAACAGATGCAAAATAATAATTTGGAAATGTTTTCCTGTAGTGTAGTTTATAAGGAAAAATCTGCTCCTTTCCCAAACAGGTTCAGTGTGCGTGTGAACTCAACTGATGCTTTCCATGTTGAGAAACGGTTTTGGACTTCCTTCCGTTCACGGTTTCCTGCCAGTGGCCCGAGGGAGAGAGCATTCCACTCTGCCACCGTCATCGGCAACTACATGGTGGTGTATGGTAAGGAGCAATCACATAGTAGTAGAGCTACAGCCAACCTCACTGTGCCTGCGGTTTGAGTGACTGAATGGAATGTGAAGACTTTTATGGCAGTATTAATTAATGGAGATGTTTTTCCTCTTAGGAGGGAATGTTCACATTCACTACATGGAAGAGAAGTGCTACGATGAGGAGATCTTTTTCTATCATCTTGGTTGCCATCAGTGGGTGTCTGTTGGAGAGAGCCTTAGTCAGCGTAAGTGTATTTTTAATGGTCAGACACGGAGTGAATCTGTTTGATATGTTTAGAGAGGAGATGAAATATGATGATGTATTCGATTGATGACCCGTGCTTCCCTGAGGATTTGCTGCACGAATAACAGGAGAGCCTGTAAGAACTTGTGTTCAAGATGCTTCAGCCTGACTGGGGGCTTGTTATGACCTACTCATGAGAGGTCATTTGTTTTGTAAATTCCCTTGTGTCTGATGCAGATTTACTTGCCTGTAGCTTTTAAACAAATGGATTGATGAGAAGTAAACTGCCCTCAGATAAAAATGTTATTTTATTTTTTTAAATATTATAACTTAACCACAGAAAGCTGACATAGGTTTGGTACCCTCATAGTGCCTGTCAGGATTTTTGGCATTGTTATTTTTGTTTTGCAAGACATTTTTCTTAAAGTTGGTATTATTTTATAATGATGCTTCAGTTTAGCCCTCAAGAATAGTGTGCATTTCACTGGGGGCTTCTTTAACTCTTTAACTGTGCAGCATTTTATTGTTTCCGTGTTTTTGTTATTTTATTTTTGAAGTTGACCTCAATCAGCAGTTGACCACAAAAAATTATTGTTCAACCTGCTTTCCTTAAAAAAAAAAAAATCCGGATTGAATTGAGGCATTTACGACAGAAGTAAATAAAGCCAGCCTGTAAACGTTAAAATATACAGTGTTTCAGAAGTATAGCCACAAGGCTTACATATTCTGTGCTGATGTGTAAAGTTACAGCAGCCCTCAGTAGTTGATGTGAGGCACTCAGAGGTGTTTGTATTATCTGTGCTTATTATTTGTTCTCAGAAATTTCCTCTGTGCTCTTGTAGGAGGTGTGTCAGTGAGGGGCCGATATTCCCATGTTGCTGCTGTCATGGAGGGCCGTGTGCTGCTAGTTGCTGGTGGATACAGTGGGGTTGCCCGTGGTGACCTTGTGGCATATAAAGTGCCGCTGTTTGTAAGCAGTGACCCAGGAGACAGGGTAATAGATTTAGATGATACATTTTCTATGTATTTTTAACTTTTTTTGTTTTGGTGTGTGTCAAGGTGTGTAAATGTTTTGTCTGATAGGACACAGTATGTGCTGAAGCTCCAGATGAAAGCTTATGCCTCAAGAATCCAGAGTGTAGTTGGTGTGAGGGTCGCTGCCGGGAGTACCAGCCTAACAACCCGGTAATACTTCCCCCGGCTCCTTCAATTTGCTTTTTGCTGGTTTTTGATCACTCATGTCTCTCTGATGCTTTTCACTTGTGTCTCTCACTCCATCATCTGATTTATGCGTGTGTTTATATACAGTGTGGCAGCACCGGATGTCTGGGCCTAGCTCGTTTTTTGTCTGACTGCCAATCGTGTCTGGTGTTCAGTGGGGTGCCAAACTCTCTGCCACGAGTTTCTGGGGAATTTGGCTGGTGTGTGCAGAATGAGTCCTGCTTGCCTGTTTCAGGTAAAGAGAGAGAAGAGAGCAGATCATAACATGACTGTTAAAACAACCACACACTGCTCAGTAAATCTTTATTTCTAGACACTCTTACAGTCGGAGAAATAATGTGTTACTGAGTACTGTTTGTAGATGACTTTTAGCAGTCATGCTATGTTAATATCACTGCTGTGTGCCCTTCACTGGTTTTCAAGCTTATACTTAAATGTCAAGTGACCTGAGTATGGCATATAATCCTTTGGCATATCATGAGTAAATATTGTACACTTTGACCCCTGGCAGAGCAAAGTGCATGCCGCGTGGACCAGATCTCTGGGGCGTACGGCTGGTGGGGGGAGCGCACGCGTTTCCTCACCTCCCTCCCCTTCTGTCGCACCGAGAACTATGTCCCGGGACTGCACCTGCTTACCTTCCAGCATCCACGCAATCAGTCACAGCCTGACAAGGTACGACAAGTTCAATCCTCAGCTCTCATGAACTTCTACTCTGCAGATACTTCCTCTCTTCTATATACCTGCTCTAGACATAGAATTTTACTCCTTAAATAACAGTTGTTTGTAATCTCTTTTTGTGATTTCAGAATTTTTTTTTATTGTTTTTTCATATTAGTTTGAAGTGTTATTACGTTGTAATGTTGTTCTTTTTCAATTTTAGTAGTTTCTGCTTTTTTAATAATATGTGTATGTAGTTTTTATGAATGTATTTCAGTTTGTTATTTTAGTAGATCTAGTTAGCTAGCTGAAATAATTTTTACATTTCAATTAACTTTTTTTTATAGTACAGTTTTTGCCAACTGTAATTAATACCTTTGATAATAATATGTTTTCATTCTTTATTCGTGACCCTGGACCACAAAAGCAGTCATAAGGGACAATTTTTTTAAAATTGAGATTTATACAAATATTAATGAATGAGTTTGCTATTGATATATGGTTTGTTAGGATAGGATAATATTTGGCAGAGATACTAAAAAAAACAAAAAATTGATCAAATCACCTGAAATTGTCTAAATTAAGTTTCTTAGCAATGCATATTACTAATCAAAATTTATGTTTTAATATATTTATAGTAGGAAATTTGCAAAATATCAATAACATGTTCTTTACTAGAAAAATCTAGAGTTTTGACTCATACTATGAATTTTTGGCTATTGCTATAAATATGCCCCAGCTACTTAAGATTTGTTTTGTGGTCCAGGGTTACATTTTCTACATGCAGATTACTTTTGTAAAATATTTGTTACTGTAAACTCTTCCTCTGATAATCCCACGCTGCCTCTGCTCTCTTACACTCATGCACACTTCTTCATAGGTATCTATCCTGCGCAGTACCTCCATCATCCTCAATCCCTCTACAGAGATGGATGTGACCCTGCAGTTTCGGGGTTTCATTCATCCCTTATGGGGTGCCCCTCAGGAAACTGTTGCCATGTGGGCTCGAATACAAAAGCTCCACTTCACGGCTCAGATGGCTGCTGGACCCAACTCTCTTCAACTGGTATGGGAAACCACAAAATCAGGTTTCCTCTTTTTAGACTAGAAAGGCATGGGATAAAGTCTCTTGAGGCATGAAGCTAAGTGTAAACCTTCTAAACCTTTCTTCCGTGCAGACGGATGTGCTGGGAAGGTGGTCCGCTCAGGAGGAGAAGGAGATCCGTATGTTATCCCGGCCAGATGGTTCCCGTCTGTTCCAGAATCTTACACGGGGAAACTGGTACCTGATCCAGGCGGAGGGCTACCTGAATAACTCTGCATCGGGACAGACCAGTGAGATGGCCCTTACCTGGAACCGCACAGCTTTACCTGGAGGCAGCGTAAGTGTTTATTACCTACCAAAGAAACTTAAAAGTAGACTCTCATTGATATTGTACATTTCCTCATTTGACATAATTGTACTTCTGCAATTTTATACGATTTTATGGTTGCGACAAGTGAAATTTTAAAATTTTCATAATTAGGTTGATTTCAGAAAACATTTGAAACCACTTGAAAGCATCAGAACTGTAGTAATAAAATATTATATGTGAAAAAAATATGTTTATATATAGATAATAATAAATAAATAAATACATACATAAAATAAAAATAAGAGTTATATTATAGAAAAAATATTTTTGCAAGAAAATTGATTTTATCTTTAGTTCTAGCCCTATACACTTTCTAAGTGCACATTAATATTTAGGCATTATCATGTAATGCTGTTCATTGCTCTTTTACATTCTTTTCTTATTTTTCAACATCTTCTAGGAGATTTCTTTTCTGTTCCTCGAACCCTTCCGCTCCAATTCATGTTCAGAGTACCGCTCATGTTCGGCCTGTCTGTCTGATCAGTCGTGTGGTTGGTGTCCCACCATGAACCTGTGTTATCTGCGCTCTGACGTCGATCAGCCCTGCATAGACTCGCAAGGAGAAGAGCGCCACCTACTGCTTAACCCTCAGCACTGCACACTGTGTGAGGAGTATAGAGACTGTGCCGCTTGCACTCAGGTACTGCATCCACATGTCTGAAAGATTGCCATGAGTGTTTTGATCCAGAGCAGCATGCAGTCTGTTTACCAGCTTTCATGTTCTGTGAGGCTGCGGTGGAGTTTCTCTCACGTCTGAATGTTTGTAGGACCCCTACTGTGAGTGGCAGATCAACTCCAGCAAGAAGGGAGATTATCTGTGCAGTCGCCGTGGGAGATTGGAGGGGTCTATCCGGGAACCAGGAGGGTGTCCTAAAGTTTGCAACCAGTGAGTTTGAAGTGATAAACTTGTCTATGAATTATTTGGTGTATGTAATATTTGATGAAGCTGAAGGACCTCAAAAAGATATCAACTTTAGTTTTTATATACCATCCTCTTACTCTCTCTAACAGGAGGCTGACATGTGGAGAATGTTTGTCTAACTCCAGTCAGTGTGCATGGTGTGAATCTGCTCAGTCCTGTTTCTACTTCGCTGCCTACCTCACAAAGTTTCCCTATGGAGAGTGCAGGGACTGGTATGACAGGTAGGTTAGTGCAGCTTCTGCTGGGATTTTAGGTCAATTGTCTGATAAAATCTAATGAAATGCCCTGTGTAGTTCACATACACTAGACACTTACAGTGCTTAATTACGGGTTTGGAACGACATCTGGATGAGTAATTAATGACAGGATTTAAATTTTTTAGGTGAACTATACCTTTACTAATGAATACTGGAGACACCCCTCAAAAATAAAGAATAAAATATGAAGGAAAGCTGAATTAACTAAAAAGCATACTGTTTAATAAACATTTAACATCTCATGAATAACTTTTTACATCATATTGCTGCTGCTTAGATGTCCAGGAAAATAAAACTAAACAAAAAGACCAGATAGTTTATACCAAAAAAAAATGCTGTCATTTTTACTTAGCCTGATGTCATTCCAAACCTGTATAACATTCTTTCTTCTGTGGAACACACACAAAAAAACATGTTCTGAAGAATGTTGATTGGGTTTTTTTGTTAATTTTATGGAAGTCAATGAGAACTGAAACTATTTATGTATAATCTTTCATGTTACACAGAAAAAGGCAAGTCAAACAGGGCAAGCAAAAGGGGAAGTAAATGATGACAAACTTTTACTAGATTCCTTTGTGTTGTTTAAACTGTAAATGACTGACTGAATAATTGAACATTTTCTAAACATTTCTCTTCAAAGAATTGAAAACATCAGAAAATGAATAAAAAAATGGACAGGGACTTTAGTGTCATTGTCTTACATTTACAATATTGTTCTTTTGTATCCCAGTCAATGTGAATATAATAATTATAATAAAATTTAATAATGTAATAAGATTGCAAAATATTATTGAATTAATAATCCTTATAATTATAATGAATTACAGTATTTTAGTAATAATAATTTTCTTCGTTGCTTATCCTTTACTAGTGCTTGTTATATTATACTGCATAGCTTTTAATTGCTTTTGCTGAAAATTGTCCTGTGATCTTCTTCCAGTGTTCACTCTGTCCCTCAGTGTAAGCAGTGCTCTGCTCTTGCTACTTGTTCAGAGTGTCTGCAGACGTTTCAGTGTGGCTGGTGTGGAGACTACAACAACCCCACTATCGGCAGGTAGGGTAGAAACATGTTTGTGAATACAGGAAACTACCATCAACTTTAGTAACACTTCTCCTGGTAACTATGTTTTTATTCTTCTATTTCTTCCTGCCCCTCTGGTTTTTCACAGATGTTTGAGGGGTGACTGGGGTGGGATGGATGACCCCTTGGCTGTTAACTGTAGTATGGCTGTAGCTGAAGTGAAAGCCAGCAGGTAGAATTTAAAACGCTTCATACCTAGTGGCTAAATGAATGTATCATTTGATTTGATTTACATCTCTGCCTTCTTCCATCAGCCCTGAGCCTCAAACTTTATCACCCCCTCGGCTATTGGAGCTTGAAATGGAGATGGAGTTGGAGCTGGAGCTGCTGGAAGGGATGGAAGGAGACGGAGATGCCGTTTGGTCCTACCCCTCCTGTCCGGATGTGGAGGAGTGTCGCTTGGGCTTGCATACCTGCCATCCCTCTGCTACCTGCGTCAACACCCCAACCTCCTACGAGTGTCACTGTGAGAGAGGCTTCACAGGAGACGGAGTTCACCACTGCAACCAGACGTGAGACTTTGTGTTAGCACTTTTTACAAGGGTTGATGTATTTCTTCATTATAGCTCAGGAATAAACATAGTACATACTTTTAATATATAATCATGTTCACGCTCTCTCTCAGATGTTATAACGAGTGCCGTCAGGGCCGGTGCAGCGGTAGTCCTCGGTTTGAGTGCGAGTGCTCTTTGGGTTGGACGTCTGATCCTGCCACTCTGGTGCTGAGCGGAGTGGAGTGTGACGTGGATTGTGGATGTAACTTCCACAGCACTTGTATAACAGCACCAGGGATCTGTGATCAGTGTCAGGGTAAAAATCCTTTGTTTGTTATAAAGGGGTGTCAAAAATGGTCATCCAATATTTTAAATGTTTTAATAAACATAAGCTACTATATTTTTACTTCCTTCTTCAGACTGGACATCAGGGCCACACTGTGAGCACTGCAAGCCTGGTAGTTTTGGCTCTGCTTTGGCAGGGGGTGAAGGATGCATTCCTTGTCAGTGTAACGGCCATGGTGATGCTCTACAAGGATTCTGCCATAACCAGACCGGCCAGTGCTACTGTACCCACCACACTCAAGGCACACACTGTGAATCTTGCCTGCCCGGATACTATGGAGACCCCAGGCAAGTCTGAGAATTAGCTCTGTTTATTTGGTGAGAATAGTGTCTTCAAATTTATAATGTTCCTTCTCTGTTCGATTACGTTATTAATTGATCTTTATCTCACATCTATGCCATATGTACATGTA
>JAUMHE010000068.1:11212888-11251414 GCA_032359235.1 Enteromius mattozi | reverse complement strand
CCCGGATACTATGGAGACCCCAGGCAAGTCTGAGAATTAGCTCTGTTTATTTGGTGAGAATAGTGTCTTCAAATTCAAAGGCAGATGAAAATGTGGCATAAACCAGGGGATTCAATTAGGGTGTTTGCTGATTATTTGATTTCAAAGTTAAAGGGATAGTTCATCAAAAAATTTAAATAGTCATCCTTGTGCACTCTCTTATGTTGCTCCAAATCTGTATATGTATCTTTTCTTCTGTAGAAGTTATTTTGGTAAAATGTTGGTAAGTAGTTCTATACTATGGAAGTTGGTGGGATTTTAGGGCTAATCCTAAAATACAATACTCTGTTATATACAATATGTAACATTTGAAATTCACATTTCTCTCACAGGAACAATGGTACCTGTTTCAGGCAGTGTCAGGGTCGCTCTGTTCTGCTTTCTTCTTCGTCCTCTGTACCCCTGTCCCTCTCCTCCTCTCTGGGGTGGCATGGAGCAGTCGGTGGCCAGGGTGGGCTCTCTCATTGCCTGTGGGTCCTCTCTGTGTCCAAGGATTTGGCACCATGCATGCCAGGGCAGTCATGCCCACCCGTGGCGCTGACCTGGCACCCGGATTCACACACACAGTGCACAGTGAGTAGATTATAGAGTTACTGCAAAAACAGCATAAAAATGTAGTTTCCAGCAATATTTTGACCAGAAATGTTTGCATTTCATTATCCAACAGAACTCCTATGTTTATGTATTTGACGGCTTGCCACAATTCCTCAGCAACGATGTTGTGCACTCTGACCACAACCTTATTGGAGCATTTTGTGGCACAACTAGAATGGAGCCAATTACTGTTGAGGCTACATCAGGTACTTAACAAAACTAAGAACTTAATAGTTGTGTTCCTCATCACACACAAAGCAAAGTTAGATATAACTTTGAACGTGGCACGATAGCTCAGTGAAATGATAAATCAGATGATCTCGTCTTCTCTAGGGGTGGTATCTGTGTATTTTGAGGCAAACGTTACCTCAGGACGTGCTCAGGGTTTTAATGCCTCGTTCTGGGTGAAGCGATGTAGAAATGCAAGTTCTGGAGAGGGTACAGCCGTCTCACTCGAGTGCCAGGCAGGAGCTCAGTGCGTGAACGGGCTCTGTGAATGTCCCCATGGTTTTGGTGGTCCACAATGTGACCGTCCTGTCTGTCCAGGGAATTGTGGAGCAGAGGAAGGCAGAGGCATTTGCAACATGGTGTGTGACATTCTTATTGCAGCCAGTTGTTTTGCTTTAGAGCATAAGAAGCACACTAAAATGCATATTTTGGTATGTCCCACAGTTCTCGTCTTACATGTTTGCATATACTTTTACAGACCCTTGGACTGTGTGTGTGTATGGAAGGCTGGGCTGGATCAGACTGCTCTTGTAAATCGGACTCGGACAGCCTGGTTTGGGAAACGTTGCTTGACACTCAGCTCTCTGCAGTAAGATTAACACTTTCTTACAAGACTATAAAAATGAGTCTGTTTTTACAGACTCTGTCAATTTATGATTTTACAGAATAAGGCACACAGATTCCTCCAGAGGATGGGTCACTCCCTAGTGTCCGGGCCACAAGGCACTCTTTGGATGTATGGAGGTCTCTCACTCCCAGAGGGCATCCTGGGAAATGTTTATAGGTACATTTTTGTACATTGTACTTGATGTAAACCGTTTTTATGCATATTTAATAATTTTATTTACAATACATTTTTATTGGTCTAGGTATTCTGTGGCTGATCGTCGCTGGACTCAAATGTTAACCAGTTCAATGGAGGAAAATACAATGCCCATGTCCAGATACCATCATGCCTCTGCTCTGGTGCATAGTCATGACCTGTTTTCTGGCTCCCAGGCAGCCACTCACAGTTTAATGTTTGTGGTTGGTGGAGTCACAAAGAAAGGTGTTGCAAATGACACATGGTGTCTGAACCTCAGCAGTCTGGTGTGGAAGCAGTATAAGGTATCACATGTTGAATATCCTCACAGTGCTCTTGTGCTCCTCTGTAACGGTGTTAAGAATGTTAACTGACATCTGTGTTTAGAGCTCAGTGCTTCCTCCTGTGGCTGGACACACTCTAACTGTGCGAAGAGGCTCATCTGTGCTGCTGATTGGAGGTTACTCACCAGAGAATGGCTTTAATCATCATTTGCTGGCGTTTAACCCTCAGTCTGGGAACTGGACTATCGCGCCACACACTGGCACACCCCCTACAGGTAGAGATTGAACACTGCACTTTTTCTGGCACAGTTGGGACATTTTGTCTGACAATTAATCATCTTACTAATTGCACTTAACAATTGAATTGCCTGTTTTGTTCACTTAAAATTTAAGTTTAATACCTGTACACATCATGAATAAATAATTTTTTGAAATGGTTTATAGTAAAGTAGTTTTTTTTAAAGGTTTTTATAAACAAATATACTATAGTATAATATTCATAATTTATATAAAATATATTTTAAAAAATCATACTGTCCCCAGATGTTTGAATGAAAGCTTAGTAATATTTTAAATCTTTACCAATGTTTCAGATTTCTCTAATACTTTCTTGAATTTTACAATACTATTCATCTGTGATATATTTTTATCCTAAATTCTTCACTTTCTTTATCAATAATGGGCAATTTTTTTTTTCCAATATTAAAATGAAGGGAAACAGCTCTAAACTGAATCAATTATTGTTCTGTCCTTCACCTTTTCAGGTCTTTATGGCCACTCAGCAGTGTATCATGAACAGACTGATGCTGTGTATGTGTTTGGTGGTTACCGCTTCCACGTTGAAGCTGTAGAACCTTCAGGAGAACTTTACAGTCTTTATTACCCCAATCTTACTTGGTCTTTACTGGTGCCCTCTCAGGGAAACAAGGTAACTGTAACAAACAAAGTTAGTGGGCAGAATGATGAATGTATAAGCAGTTTGACAGGTAGATGACACTAATCATCTCTCTTTTTTCCAGCCTCTCTCTCGTTTCTTCCATGCGGCTGCTTTAATGAAAGATACCATGGTAATTGTTGGAGGCAGGACAGGCGAAGAAGATTACAGCAACACAGTCTCTCTCTATCAGATAAACTGTAATACATGGATACAGCCAGGTAAGAGTCAAATCTGGATAAAGTATATTATTTATGCAATTGCTAAAACTAGTCTGTGTTTACTGACAGAATGGTGTTGGCCTTTCCTTGTACCTTGTTCTAGGCTCCTCAGTGGGTGAACCTGTAAACCGTTCCGTTTCCTTGGCTATGACTGGGTGGGGTGGTCGCCTGTTTCTGTCTGGAGGTTTTAATGGAGTAACTCTGGGGCGACTTTTGACTCTTTCCTTGCCAAATGACCCCTGCATCCTGCTGCCCACACCTGAGGCCTGTAACAGCAGCACTGGTAGCTGTGTGTGGTGCAGAGGTACCTGTGCTTCATCAGACACTGCTGAAAGGTACAACGGGAACTATTATCATCTTTATTCACTGTAGGCTTCTATGGCTAGCATAATGTTTTTTCTTAAATGGATATATCTTTTCTTCTTTTTTGTAACAGAACGGGTTGTGCTATTGGACAGGCTACCTGTTCTCCCACTCCTCGTTCCCCAGATCAGTGTCGCAGACTCAAGACCTGCAGCGAATGTCTGGCCCGCCATCCTAAAACATTTTCTAGCCCTATGCAGGTACGATCGTCACATCCAAAGTACTCCCATAAAAGTAAAGTAATTACTCCAGTCTTCATGATCTTTCAGAAATTGTCTTGATATGCTTATTTGGTTCTCAAGAAACATTTCTTATAAATATCAGTGTTAAAAACTTATTTTTAGGAGGTAAATAATACATTTGCTGAATTATTTGAATAGAATAGAGGAGCATGCATTTGATATAGTTTTTTTTATGATAAAATTTTATATATTTTTTTTATTTAGCATAGCTTTTAATGAGTCCATGCTGAATAAAAGTATTTTCTTAAAAAAAAATCTTACCCCAAACTTCTGAGCAGTAATGCACACACTGCCACACTTTCTGAGATCAATAAGATCAATAGGAAAGATTTAAAACTTTAAAATATAAAACTCTTTTAAAGTATAATATAAAAAATAGCATGAAATTCATGTTCTCCATCTTTCAGCCTGCTCTGCAGTGTAAGTGGTGCACAAACTGTCCTGAGGGAGCATGTATCAGCAGCTCAGTAAGTTGCACATCAGAGCATGACTGCAGGATAAACCAAAGAGAGATCTTCCTCTCCAGTAACTGCACTGAGACCAGCTGTGAGGCTTCTGACTGCCCCAAATGCACAGCTTCTGGGAAATGCATGTGGACACGCCAGTTCAAACGCACAGGTGAGAGTGACCACACAGTGAGCACAATTCTGTGTAGATAAGATGGGAGCAAAAGTTATATTTCAAAGCTTTTGGATTTGTTCTCAAAACTTCCCTTGCAAAAGTATTACGCTTCCTAAGAAGATTTGAGTCTTGCAGCATCTTGCAGAAATGTTTCCTTCTCCAGAGAAACAGGTCCCACTGCCAATGCAAAGTTTCTTGGGGAATGCAAAAGATGTACAAATTTCAACTTCTTTTTTTATTAAGGCCAGCAAAACAGCTTGTAGTTGCTGTTTTGACTCTTGGTTTAACCATCCAGGTGAGACCAGACGTATCCTGAGCGTGAACCCAACTTACGACTGGACGTGTTTCAGCTACGCCTTGCTTAACGTGTCTCCCATGCAAGTGGAGTCCTCTCCACCAATGCCTTGCCCTGAACCCTGCCATGAAATCAAAACCTGCACCCAGTGTTTAAGCTCTCGTGGCTCTGATGGAGGCTGGCAGCGCTGTGTATGGAGTATGGCACTGCAGCAGGTAATATTTCAATAAAGTTTGTTCCAACTCGATAACTTTTTACAAGACGTTCGACCAGTAACTTCATCAACATTCATTCACTCTTTCTTCTCTAGTGTATGAGCCCCTCGTTTGTTCCATTGCGCTGTGAGGCGGGTCAGTGTGGTCGTTTGCTCGCGGATGAAGACTCCTGCTCTCCTCAGTGCTTCCAGCTCACTCAGTGCTCTCAGTGCATTTCCAGGCCACAGTGTGGCTGGTGTGCTGTCCGGGGTGGAAACGGGGCCGGACGCTGTCTTCAGGGAGGACTGAATGGTACATGTCTATATCATTCTGCAATCATTTAAAAATGATGACACTGAATTTGTGATTAACTAATAAATAGCTTTGTAGAATGTAAAGTAAATGTAAAGTTTTAGACCAACAATACCTGACAAGACAATGTCTGAGTTGTTAGACACCATACATTTTTTTTTAACACTTAATTAACACTTGATTGACTTTCTACTCTGCAGGTGTAAGTGAGACCTTTTGCCCACAGTGGAACAGTAGCTGGTCCTTCCTGCATTGCCCAGAGGAGGACGAGTGTGCTAACGGACACCACCACTGTAACATCACCCAGGACTGCCATGATCTGCCTGAAGGCTACCACTGCACCTGCAGACAGGGCTACGTGCTCAGCAGGTATATTTAACAACTTTCATTCTCAAACAGCATCACTGACTCTCTCATGGCTGAGTAGTTGATTTATATTTTCTTCTCTCACGCTCTTTTTCAGTGTGTCGGGTCAGTGTGAGCCAGTGTGCGCTCAAGGCTGTGTTAATGGGACCTGTGTGTCCCCAGGAGTCTGTCAGTGTCACTTTGGGTTTGTTGGAGAGAACTGCTCCTCGCAGTGCCGCTGCAATAAACACAGTAACTGTAAAAGCATCTCTCAGCTGGACACCTGTCTAGAGTGCAAGAATAACACAAAGGTACTGAAGCGTTTTATTGTATACTGTTATTAAAAATATGAAAATATCAGTAACATAAAAAGATCCTCGTATATTGCCTACTGTTTAGAAGTTTTTTTTTTTTCCTCAAATTTTTCTTATGCTCAACAATCCTGAGTGATAATATTGGGAATTATTGCAGATTTAAAATAGTGTTTAGTGTTTTCAAAATGAAGACATGCATTATGGGCGTAATACTGTGTTTATGTTATTACAAGACTATAGGTCACCTCTGTCTCTTTCTTTGTTTAGGGTCAGCACTGTGAAAAGTGCAAGCCCTTGTTTGTGGGCTCAGCCATGGGAGGTGGGATGTGTCGCCCCTGTCGTGAATTCTGCAGAGGAAACAGCGGCATATGTCTGTCTAAAGAAGAGCATCGGAGGGCAATGGAAAATCCAAAAGATTATCCACTGGACCGTGAGAGTGTAAGCAATTTTTGAAAATCGTCTTTCCTTTCTGCATTCGGTATATGAACTCTTGAGGCAGGGCCTAAGTCATTCATTATATGCTTTTGCTTCTCAGATTGAACAATGGGCAACAGAAGGCCCTACTGATGACAATGCTGTGTGTGTAAGCTGTCAGAACAATAGCGTGGGTGATAAGTGTGAGAGCTGCCTTAGTGGCTACTTCCTGCTGCAAGGAAAGTGTGAGAAGTAAGTGCATCAGACAATTTGCATTGTTTATAATTGTGCTCCAATATTTTATTAGGTGTTTGTAACTTTTATTTTTCTGTGGTGCAATATATGCAATATATTACTTAACTGGACTGTCTAAAATAAGTGCATATGTATGGAAAACTGGAAAAACCTTTTGGCAGTTGGCTTCACAAACATGTTAGAGATTCTAGTGGAAAATGTCTCCATCTCAAAGATTTTCACATCACTTTGTTAAAAAATACAATGTTTCTGGATCTAACATCAGTATTTCCATTCCTTCCTATTGTTTGTTTGTAGATGTCAGTGCAATGGTCATGCAGACACTTGTAATGAACATGATGGCACTGGCTGCCCCTGCCAGAACAACACTGAAACCTCATCCTGTCTAAGCAGCCCACAAAATGACCGCAAAGAGTGTTACAGACAGCAGGTAACGGCCTGTACATTACCACCAAAAACATTACATTCCATATTTCACAAATAAGACCTTATATAAAATCCTGCTTTTTCTTCTTACAGTGTGCGAAGTGCAAAGACTCATTCAATGGCAATCCGGTTAATGGGCGGCAGTGCTATCGGCAGTTTAATGTGGACAATGAATGCTGCTTCGACCCCACATCACAGGTCAACTGCTTCCATGAGCCTAACATCCGCAATCTGCTCAGGGGCCGCACAGTGTTCTTTTCGGCCCAGCCCAAGTTCACCAACGTGGATATCCGCGTCACCATCGACGTTACGTTTGGAGAGGTTGAGGTCTATGTGTCCAATTCGCATGACACATTCATTGTGGAGGTCAACCGTCAGACCGGTGTCCATACCATCAAGATCGAAGATGAGGCCTCCTCTGCTACCACTTCCCGCGGAGAAAAGGAGGTTCCACTCGCACCGCCGTCACCCATGAAGGTGTTTGCAAACTCCTCTTCGGCATTGCTCGGGACGCTGCAGTCCACAAAGTCACATGGGACAGAACGCGAGACACGGGAAGAACGAACCGAAGGTCTCATAACATACATCACCGTGTGGAAGCCACAGACGGTGTTGATTGTACGTGGTGTACGGGATCGTGTGGTCATCACCTTCCCGCATGAAGTGCACTCGCTGAAGTCCAGCCGCTTCTATATCGCCCTGCGTGGCGTGGGCACGGATACTCATAACGGAGAGTCCCAAGGCCTCCTCTTTCTCCGACAGGACCAGGCCCACATTGACCTCTTTGTCTTTTTCTCCGTCTTCTTCTCCTGCTTCTTCCTCTTCCTGTCCGTCTGTGTGCTGCTCTGGAAAGTCAAGCAGTTCTTAGATTTCCGCCGTGAGCAGCGGCGCCACATTCAAGAGATGACCAAGATGGCCTCTCGTCCGTTCGCTAAACTCACCGTCTACCTAGAGCCGGAGGAGCCTCAGCTGGTGTACCTGCCCTCAGCTGGAGGGGGCAGCACTGTGTCTCTGGCCCACGTCCGGACTGGCAAGCTCGGTGGCATGGTGATGGGCCAGAGAGGACGACCCGGAGCTCTGTCCTACAAACACGACCCCGGCACAGGCACGGTCACCCACCACCACCACCATCTCGCTCTGAGTGGAGGCAACAATGGGCAGCACCTTCCCCTGCACTACCTGAACGCTCATCACTACGCACCCAGCTCTACGGCAAACCCCACCTCACATCACCACCACCATCATCCGTCCTCACATGGCAGCTACCAGCATTTCTGCCGCTCCGACCCCTTCCTGTCCCAGCTCATGGGCTTTTCGTACTCGTCCTTCAAAGTTGGGCCAATCACTCTGGAGCCCACAGATGACGGGATGGCAGGGGTGGCCACCGTGCTCATACAGCTGCCAGGAGGCATCCTTGCTCCCAACCGGGCCTGCTTGGGTTCGGCGCTTGTCACTTTGCGGCAGAATTTGCAGGAGTACTGTGGACACGGAGGAGCGGGAACACATCCTGGTGCCGGGGGCGGTCGAAAAGGCTTGCTGGGCCATCAGCATCTTACCACCATGGCCATGTAAAGAGGAAGTAATGAGATGAGGAGAAAGAGATTGAAAGGGAAAAAAACAATCATGAGAGTGTACAGGAAGGACAAAGGAAGTTGCAGAAATGTTAAAGGGACAGTTCACCCCCACAAAAAATTAAATTTTGCTATCATTTACTCACTCTCGTCATTCCAAACATGACTTTCTTCTGCGCAACACATAAGATTTTTTTTTTAAGAAATGTTTTTGTCCATTCAATGAAAATCAATGGGTTCCAAAACCATACAACATTGGAACTCCACTGGCTTTTTACCAAACAATTTTGGACCCATTGACTTTCATTGTATAGATGAAAAAACAAACATTTTTCAAACTATTTTCTTTTGCATACCGCTGGTTTTGAACGGCGTGAAGTAAATGATGACAATTTTTTTGGTTTGCTCCTGTTGAGGGTTACAAAAGGGATGTATTTATTACAAGAGAGGAATAAGGTGAATCATAGGAAATGTGATTTGTACATATACTGTATTAGGTGTTGTTTACTTGTTTATCACTCCTAAAAAAGTTCCATATTGACTTAAAGCAGCAACCTTTATGCAATGCACTACTCGTATCTCCATGCTTTGTTGCTGCATTTCTGTTCTATATACACTACTGAAATCAGCTGGACAAGCTGACGACTATGGCATGACACATCAACCGGTGAAAAAGTTGTCTTTGCAGCTGAACCAATGTGCTTTATATCCTCATGTGACAATCTGAACTGCCATCCAAACCAAGAGACGGTGCAACATGTCCGCTTGAATGTGCAAAACATTGATTGTCTGCAAAAAAACAGGCACAGATGTTGTAAAAAAAACAAAACAAAACGTATTGTAGTGCTTTTGTTACTGGTATTTTGTCATGGCTGTGATTGGTCGATGCTTCCTGTAAAATAGCAGATTTGAATCTAGTCAATAGGTCTGTTTCATGGTGAGCCATTGGCTTATTTTTATACATATTCATTCAAACTGAAGATGCATTTCAGACTGTCAGTTGACGGTTTATGGTTACACGTCCTTTTTGTTTGCGTTAATGACATGCCTTTACTCACTTTGCCTTGACCAGACGCTAATATAACTTTGTGACAGAATCCTCACACTCTTTGTATTCAATTTAGGATTGAATTTCTATTTGAGTTTAGGCCATAAATCTTTAGTGCTGCAATTGTGTGTGTGTATATATGAAGGAATAAGCTGTTTAACAAGGAACGTTACTTTTTTTTCAGGTTGTGTAGGAAATGAAGGATACTTATTATTTTTCCCCTTTCTTACACTACTTATTTTTATGTTACTTTAATTTTTGTAGGAAAAGATACAGCATTTGTTAACAGTGTGCTGATGTTTAATTTCCGATGATCAATGAAATTTATAACACAAGCTGGGTTGCTGCAGCATTTTCGTTTTTATTTCAGTGATGGGTCATGTTTAGCTAGATATGTGAGATCTGTTGAACAAAAAGTGCAATGGGAATTTTAAACATTAAAATATAGTATGCTCCTGGTGAGACACTATAAGGTAATTAAATGAAGAGGAGAAAACACTGAAAACACTACAGTTTGTTACAGTATTGCCATTTATATGGAAATTCATATGTTTTGCTTTATCGCTGTTTTTTTTCTTTTTTTGAGGATGGACTGTTATTTTCTGAGTGTAATCTGACTGGTATTTATGTAGGACAGGTTGATGTAGAAAGTTAGTTTCTTCTAAATTTAAAGTCATAGTGAATTATAAGATATTTTGAAAAGTGTTCATTTGACGTTATGATTATTTAATGTAAATAACAGAAACATAACAGGAGAAGCCATATGTTTATCTGTAATTCAACTCCAGAGAAAGCTATTTTAAGCTAAGTTAGTTAATTTGTTAGGATAAACCAGAAAAAGTGATTGTGATATAAATTATGCGCAAGACCAAAACAGATTTGGGGCTGAATATGGTAAAGAAAGCTTTGTGTTCTGTTCAGACATTTTCAAATGCTTTTACAGTTTTTACTGTGGTTGGTGCACTTGCCTTTTATGCTTAACAGCGGTCTGTCCATAATAAAATATCATCCATTAATGGTTACCAGGGCTTGTTTTGATGTCTTTGTTTTTGTACCCGATTTGACACCTATTCTAAAAATAAGACTAATGAGAATAAAACTACATACTGTAGTATAAAACCAAAAACAGAAGCTGCAAATTTGATTAAAATTAGGTCTCTTAATTAAATGTCTTGTGTTAGGTGGATTTATCTGTATTATATTAACGTTAGATGTAAGGAAATGCTGATGAATTTATCAAAACGCACTATATTTACGGACTTGATTTTAAAATTGTTTTATTTTATGTCCACTAAAATCTTAAAAAGAAAAAAAAAAGATCATGAACTTTTATTTTGAAAAACCGCGTCAGTGTTGACCTTATTTTGAAAAGTGTTACCGTGGCTGGCTTTACCTCGTATCTATAAGCAGTATCGTTATAACGTATTTCAGACCTGAAAAACAAGGTCAATGCAAACTGCGCCAGTTTTTTCAATCTATACTTTGACTAGTATAACTAACGTTAGACGAGTTGGTGTGATTTTAGCGGTGGCTGTGTAAGGCGCCTGTCTGAGCTGTAGGATGCTGTACGCTGAGGGCTGTGACAGTCCACAGGACAATCAACACTGTCCGCAGTCCGATCGAATAATTATTGCCGCCTAAATGCAGCAGATTAACTAAAGGTGTAGCATTTCCGGTAAGAACATTTTGTGCTTTATTTAATCAACACGACACTTCTGTTTACATCTGCAGGTCTGCAACGCTCTAATACTGTCAAATGAGCTATTATGAACCTAAATGATTAAACATCCCTGCTGAAAAACAAACCAGCCTTAGTTGGTGTCTCAGCCTGGTCAGACAGTCTTCTCAGCAGGTGTCAGAGGAGTTCTGAGCGGTTTTCAGGTGGTCTGACTGAGACCACCTGCTTGGCCACGCTGGTAAACCAGCTAAACTATTTTGTCCAGGCTGTTAGACCACCTTAAACTTGCTAACGTGTTGGAAAAGAGAGTTAATTTTGTCAGCTAAATTTTGTTTAAATCCAGATGCCTTACTTGATATTGGAATTTGAGATTATGGAAGAAAAGCCTCCACCTATTAATTTGTGTTATCTTTAAAAAAAAAAGAAAGAAAAAAAAAGAGAAAAGTTATACCAGGAATGTATTGTAAATAAACCCATAAACTATATTGTTGTTCTTCTTAAACATTTCTTTAGGTTGTGCACAGGAAGATGAAAGGTAACTTGCTAAAGAAAAGAAAGTTATCCAGAAAAAAGAAAACCAAACGACTGCCAAATTGTGATAAAGAGCCATTGCCAACAAATGGTGATGGCATTAGCACTGACACAAATGAAACCAAAACATCTAATGCCACTCAGGACTGTGCTGTGGGCCCCTGTCCTGCAGTCACACAGATCAAACCAGAAGAAAGAGAGCTGGAAGCTTTGGGAGTCCTGACGGTGTCCTCAGAACAACACCAACAACAGAAGCAGCAGAAAGTCAACCTGCAGCCTCATCCTCCTGCTTTCAGAGCATTCGTTCCCAAGACAGAACCAGACTGTGTCCCTTTAAACCCACCTAGTTTTCAGGTCAAAACTGAGCCTGGCTTTTTTGAAGTGCTGCAGCGAGAGTCTACTTTGATTGTGAAGGAGGAGAATGACAGCTGGAAGGAAGTGAAGCTTGAGACGCTAGATGAAAATTCAGTGGGTGATTCTGACCTGGAGAAAAACACAGGTAATACATTTATTTAATATGCCCAATCTTGTGAGTCACGCAGTTTAAAGATAACAGCAAGAGGCATGGTTTGAAAAATCCAGTAGTTTCAAATTTTTTTTTTTCACAATCTTCTGTCTCTTTCTCTTTCTCTCTCTCTCTCTCTCTCTCTCTCTCTCTCTCTATATATATATATATATATATATATATATATTTTTTTTAATCAGCATATTTATTTTTTATATTATTATTATTATTTTATTTATTTTTTATTTTTTTGCCAATGTAAGTGTGTGTTTAATTATAGAATTTAAATAGTGCCACTGAAATCTCAGGGCTGTCTAGTGTCATCTAGTGGCATATTTCATGTTTAATGAACGTGGTTTATATAAGTTGTATAATAATACAGTTATACAATATTTCTTGTATTAAACATTGATACTTATAAATATATTTATACATTTGTGATTGTTTCACAGCACTAGTAAATATACATTTTATAATGAAATTTTATAATTTAAGTTAAACATTTATTTCTAAGTATATATATATATATATATATATATATATATTTGAAATTGACCAATAATTCAGTTATAATGAATTGTAAGTTTTATTTCAAAATAAAATATATACAAATAAATTTTTATTTGTATTCTTATTATTTCATTGTAGGTATTGTCTTTCAGTTCTTCCAGTTAGTTTTATTTCAGTCCATGTTTCCTGGGGTGTGGGAGGGAGGTCAATTATTAATATCACTGCTTGTTAATTAATTGTAGATGATAATCTAAACCTAAGAAGATTCACTTGACATTTGACCCCAGAAGACTGTTTCTTTATCAGTCGGCATATTTTTCTGTCCCTTTTCCTCTCCACAGCGTCCTCCTCCCTGATTTTTCCTTGTCCCCATTGCTCTGTGACTTTCACTGACTTTACATACTTGGACAAACACATCAAATGGTGCCATCGAAGCGAATACCTGGCATGGGTAAAAAACCACAAAGTCTACAACTGCTCTAAAATATCCTCCGGGATGCTCAGCTGCTCGTCGTGCCACTATCGGTTCTTCTCTCAGAGGCAGCTGGAGACCCACGTGCGCAAGGCCCACCTCCCTACACCCAAACCCATCCGAAAACGCTACACCTGCCCGCAGTGTGATCGCAGCTTTGATTACATCGGTAACCTGAAAAACCACTGCCGTAGATGCCATGGCTTAGCCACGGAGTGTAAAGATGGACAGATTAGCTGTGCTAAATGCGGTCAAAGCTTTGCTGGAGTCTGGGGTCTCGGACCACATCGCTGTTATGAGGATGAGAAGAAACCGAATGTGGGTGTCGATGAACCCATTTGCACGGACCGTGGCTATTTGTGCCGAGACTGTGGCAAGAACTGCTCTACACTTCAATGCCTGACAATACACAAACGCATTCATACTGGCGAGAAGCCATGCGTCTGCGAAGACTGCGGCCGTGGATTTCATGATATGGGAAGTCTGCGGAATCACAAAGTCATACACACAGGAATCCGGCCATACAAGTGTCTCGAATGTGGTAAAGCTTTCGGCAGGATGGCCCACCTCAGATGTCATCTGCGAACCCACACGGGCGAAAGGCCGTACCCATGCCCCCAATGCGGGATGCGTTTCAGCCACCGATCGACGCTTCGCATCCACCAAGATATACACTCCAAGGAAAAACCATTTTCATGTCCAGACTGTGGCAAAATGTTCTCCGCTCTGAGGTACGTGAAGGTCCACCAAAGAGCGCACAACTCTGAGCGAATGCTGCAGTGTAGAGAATGTACAAAGACGTTTTCACGGGAGGACGTGCTTAAGAAACACTTGCGCATTCACACGGGCGAGCGGCCGTACCAGTGCAATGTCTGCACCAAACGTTTCGTACGTATCTCGCACTTGAAGAACCACATGCGAACGCACACCGGCGAGAAACCATACCGCTGCGAGCAGTGCGGCTCCAGCTACGCCCAGTCTGGAGATTTGACCAAACACATGAGGAGACACACGGGGGAGAAACCCTTCGCCTGTTCTGACTGCGACCGCCGCTTCAACAACTCGGGCGACCTGAGCAAGCACAGGCGCAGTCACACAGGCCACAGACCCTACAAGTGTGTGGAGTGCGGGAAGAGTTTTCTCATGCCCCAGCACCTGAAGTTACACAAACTAACACACACGGGCGAGAGGCCGTACAGCTGCCCGCAGTGTCTTCGCACATTCACTCGCCCGCACCATCTTTCTCAGCACATGGAAAAGCACACATAAGGATGGATAGCCGCACTGCTTCTGTCAAATCTCAGTTACATGTAGGACAGGTGGGAAATGTTGCCCTGGAGGGCCACTTTCCTGCAGAGTTTAGCATTAACTCAAAAAAATACCTATCTGTATCCTGGAGACCTTGATTAGCTTGTTCAGGTGTTTTTGATTAGGGTTGGAGCATAGTCTTCCTTTCTGGACTGCCCTTAAAAGTTTAACATTATAGCTATTTTGCATGCTCAACTCCTTTGGAGATATCGATTGAATAGAATTAATGCCTTACAATTATTTTTGTTAATATGGGTAGTAAATCTGGCAAATGAACTGTGCTTTAAAGTGTCTATTGAAGGTATGGGCGTCATTAGCAGTGTAGCTTGAATTGTTAAATAATTTAAACCATTTACAGACACACTTGGTTCACAAGAATGAATGAAGATTAGAGTTGTACTTCTTCTTTGGCCTAATAATATTCTGTAATAATAATAATTATTATTATTATTTTAATATTAATTTGTGAGCTGTGTGATGGAAGCATTTAAGGGCTGCATCATCTATAATTTGAGGTCTTTCTCTTTGCTGTACAGAAGACACCTGCAAATATGAATGAAAGATGAATTTGAGGCAAAATTACAGAATTTTTATTTCTGTTTCAACACATTTACACTAAGTGTAGCAGTAATTTTAGAATTCTATTTCATTTTATGTTAATATGAACGTGTACTATTGCCTCATTCATTTTTAATCACATTTTCCGATGCTTTGTGTGCAACAAAACACAATTTTGTATTTGCTATCCTAATGCTTTTTTGGAGGGTGCTGTAAACCTGTTGAATTGCGTGTTGAATTTTCATCAAGTAAATACTGTAATGGGTTAGTTATTTTTCAGTTCATTGTTGTAGTTGATCAATTTAATGTCACTGTTCAATGCCAAAGTATTCTGAGAGTAAAATTTTATTATTGTGGCTGGTTAAGATGAAAAAATTTTAAATGTATGCTTTAAAGCACTGGTACTCCTTGGCCCAGTTTCACAGACAGGGCTTAGACTAAGCCAGGATTAGGCCATAGTTCAATTAGGACATTTAAGTCATTTTTATAAACATGCTTAGAAAAAAACATTACTGGTGTGCATCTTGAGACAAAACAAAGGCACTGATATATTTTAAGATCAGTCAGTGCAATTTTATTTCAGTTGAAACAGCTCAGACTTACATTTTAGTCTAGGACTAGGCTTAAGCCTTGTCTGTGAAACCGGGGGTTAATGTAATATAAAAAATGAATATGAAGTTTAAGATATAAGTTTTGAAATAGGTGATGAAATCATATGAGTTGCGCTAAATAAAACTTAACACAGTGGTTTTGTTATTGTATTGGCTTGAACCGTGCATCTGAAACTGTATTCTTCTTATCTTAAAACAGTAAATACAATATGCAAACCAAGGCCATTTTGTCTAAACCATTGTCTTTTTGTCTTTCCTCCTCAGCTTGTGCACAGGCAACCAAAGCATCGTTGCAGTCTGTGCAAATGCTCAAAGCCAATAGATGGATCATTTGGTCAAAGGGCCCAAACAGGTCTGCTTCAGTCAATGTTGGGGGAATAGCCCTATTATTTTTATGTCTACGATTACGAGGACAGCAGCGTGACTGGTGCACCGAAACAGATAACAAAGATGTATTTAGGGCTAAATAATATTGAGTCTACCTTTGTTTAAAGCTGGAATCAATACTTCTTAAAGCATGTCCATTTTTCATTTAGCAAGCCTCTTGTCTGAGAGGAGGGTCAGGGAGATGTATGGAAGAGAGTGTTTTTTAATTCTCTCTGTTGCTGTAGTAATAATAATTGTCAGAACAAGCACGGCTTCTAAAGATCGGGTGATAGGGAGGTGAGCCACACGCACAAAATTAATAGATTTTGAAAATTGAGACAGATTACATGGCAGGTTTTTTTTTCCCCCTCACATGATTTTCTTGTTTTACAGGGTATGGACAAAAATGACCATTGGAGACAGAGTAACATGGGTAAACCTTTTGAGTTTTTGAATGTATGCTAACACTACTTCTGTATTTAACTAGCCATATCAGTCACTCTCTAAAGAATGTAAATGTTTGGAAATTGCCACAAACGTTACAATTTGGTAGCAGTTCCTCCTTTGGGGCACCAGGGGGAAACAGATATCTGTCAAAGTGTGCTTTTGGGAATTAGGATGTGCTTTGGTGCCATCTGTCTCTCTTCAGTGCTTCTCACTCTTCCCACAGTGAGATAACCTGCTGGGTGACTTCACACAAACAAGTGAAATGCGTAACATACATTTCTGTTTGCGTTACTACCTCGTCTCCGTGTCAAATTATTATCATAAACCCATACTTTTTAAAAACAGAACGCGTTCATGCGTTCCGCTGAGCTGTTTTTACACATTTTTCCTGTGTATTCATTAGGCGACGTTTTTAGCCTTTTCGGAAACCAGGACTCTGCGTTCTTAATTTCTGTGGCGCCGCGTCTCGTGTTTTTGACGTTAGAACGGTAGTGGAATATACTACTCGACAAAATCTCAACAGATTTGAAAAAGACAAGGCATCACACATTTGCCGCCTTTGTAGGAAAACACAACGTCATACACTAAACGACTGAGGATCATACACTAGCCTATTAGACTTTCAAGTCGTTTCAAACACACACAAAAAACTTTGAACACGTCACAAATACAAATTATGTGTAGTCTAAAATTGTGGATATGCTCTGAGTGGATGGAATCAGGATGGTCTGAAGCTAAAAAAGAAAAACCCTGTGGAAAAAAACAGCATATGCTGGTTAGGTATGTTTTGAAGCTGGGATACTGGTTTATGCTGGTCCCTTGCTGGTTTATGCTAGTCCTTGACCAGCTTAGACCAGCAAAAGACCAACTTAAACCAGCAAAGGACCAGCTTAAACCAGCTTTCCAGCTTCAAAACATACCTTACCAACATATGCTGGTTTTTTTAACATGGAAAAAGAGAGTCGGTGCCCATCATACACTGAATGATTTTCTGTGTAATGCAACTGCTCAAAATCCTCAGACTTCTGTTGACTCACCAACTAGTGTTGACACCTCCAGACAAATCTGAGTAAAAGTCTTTGTAGAAGTCGTGTAGTGTAGCCTATTCCAGCCTTTAGTTTACTACATAACTTTTATGCTAACAAATGTGTTGATTTGTTGTCCGAGATCATAGTTTGATCTTTGACCTGTGATTTGACCTGTGTTCTTTTGTAAAATGCTCCATCAACGGTCAGTGCTGAAACTCTAATACCCTTATTTACAGGCATTTTTCTGACTGACCATCTCTAGAATACTCTAAAATTGAATTACCTCAATGTTGAATTAAATAAGAGCCCTCTTGCACATTTTCCCCCCAATTCCAATTTTTTATATGTAATTCCAGCAATCCAATTTTCTCCATATTTTCTCTCAATACTCTTGTCAATTTGCTGAAGGAACACATTGTTGGCTTTGGTGTGCCGGTGTCACAGTGTCGTCTCGCTGCAGTGGTTTTGGCGCTTGTTGGCCTCAGAGGTCAGTGTGTGGGAAGAGCCGCCGGCTTTCGGGGTCTTCAGGGGGCTTTAGGGCGGCTGCGTCTGTGTCCCTTTGGGCTCAGCCAAGCCCAAATCCACTTCTCTCATTCATGAAAGGGTTACAACAGAGGTCAAATCACCACTTTCCACTCCCTGCGAATAACACAAGCCGTGCGTGAGGGATGGTTTATGTAGGCGTAGATGAAACTGTGTATTTTAGGTGGTTTTTCTTTTGGTCATGGTACTTTCTTGGCACGTATTAACTGCCTGAAAGCTCAGGCGCACAAAAGACAGTGAAAAGATGCTGTGAGTTTTGCTCAGGGGAGGATGGTTAGCACAGAAAACGAGTAGGGTCGGTGCTGTCAAACTCGAAATGAGGAGCTTCTCATTTTCGATTAGCGTCATGGCGCACACTATTGCCGTCTTTTTATATGTTGCGTGCCTCCCAGCGCTGGTGCTTCTCAAATAGCCCCAAATCTAGAAATCCACAACTGCTTCTTTCTTCTCCTTCTTACTTCTCCTCCCCAGTCCGCCCTTATGTCCTAACCTTTGGCTCTGGGTGTCTGTTTAGCACAGGGATAGAGATGTGGAGGGTGAGGGAGACTGACAGTGTGCGCTCCCCTACTCAGTAAATATGAACTGCACCCAACAGACAGCCTCATTTATCACAAGGGAAAGAGCGCGGGAGGGAAGAAGAGAGAGAGGGAAAAGGGATAACAGGCTGGGACGATGTGGCCTTAGCAAGCAGGAAGAGAGCGCGGGGATGAGAGACACAAGAGTAAGGAGGGGAAGACAAGAATAACACAACAACTCAAGCGAGCGCGGGAGGAGAAAGACGACAAGCAGACGTGATGTTTAGAGGAGTCAAAGAGTGGGATCAAAAGAAAGTAGTTAGAAGAGAGGAGGTGTGGGAAAAGACGCAGGCCTGTTGAAATACTGTAAGTGAAGAAGAGAGAGCAAAGTCCTGACAGTGTGACCAGATGAAGTGCTTAAAATAAAAAACGCTTGTGATAATTTTGTAGGTGTGAGCAGATCATAAGAGAATATGGTAAAGTGAGGCCGAAAGGAACGATGATACCTGTGCCTGGGGTTGGTGTAATGAATAATTCTCATTTTGATCTGCAGTGAATGAACTTATTAACGGATCACAACCTGTAATCTGGCTGTGAGTGTGGATCCTGACAACCTGCTCCAGTTGATAAGGCTTTAATCCTCCGTGCTGAACACAGGTACTGACCACAGAGACCAAAGGTGACTGAGCTTAAGATGCTGACTTCAGAGTCATTATCGTCTGTGCTCAGTCAGACACTACTGCTTTGCTATCGCAATTAAAGCACTAAAGGTAAAAGTTCAAAATAGTTGATTATCTTTTCTACGTGCCTTGCTTTAGTACGTGTCATACGTACTGAAGCTGCAGTTAAACCAACATTTATTCAGACACCTTCAAAACTGCATTATTACAGTTTATTCGGTATAGTTTGAAAATGGTAATAAAATATGTATGGTAATAAAATATGTATCTGTCTACACAATTGAACGTGTTTCACTTTTTACACTTTCTAAAATGCTGCACAAGCAAATGTATTAATGGTACTTAATATTTTAGTATGGTCCATTACCAGCTGCTTTATAGATTTCTTCATAAAAAACATCAATATTTACTTTATAAAGCAGCAAACTTATCTGTATTTAAATTTATCGGATTGAATCCTTCAGTATTTAAAATGATTCAGTCATATAAACTAATTTCTGTGCATAGCACATGGTAATCACAGCCTGTATGATATAGTTAATATCCTTTGCAATAAAACCTTTTAACAGGGTCTTTTTTACTTGTAATTATGGGCTCCTGTAATGAATTAGGCCTGAGTGGACTAATATCCCATAATTGGCGCTAATAGCTGCTAACTCAAAGCCAATTGTCTGCCAATAAGAACCTTGTACATTGCCCTCCAGTCTTCGTTATGGCCAGTATCTGACCTTTCCATTCCCAAAGACTAAAGGGCAGATTTTTTTTATCGTTGCATTCATCTCTTTTCTCCCTTCTTTCTTAAGACCAATTGAAATCTCTGGCTCTTAGCAGGAATTATATTTTTGCTATCAGATTGCTACTAAAGTAGATCTCAGTTAAGAAACTAAAGTTTTACTAAAAAGGTTCAAGAAGCACATTACTATTATTTTAACAGCCTTGCAAAGTCAATATTGTAAAATTATGTACACTACATTAATATGGTACTAAATGCATGTTGTTATGCCTGGTCCCTGGTCTGTCCACTGATGAGTCCTAGACCTAAAAAAGGTTGAAAACTTCTGACTTGGATGGATCAGGGAATGATAGTACTGTAGGCTGTTCATAGGTCTATGGCAGAGTTATGCCACTGCTTGCTACACACTGTTATGTTACAGTATGAGCTGAAAGGCTTCAAGCAGGTCTATAAATTAAATCAAGGCCACGATAAGGAAATTGACAGAGAGAGAGTATTGCCCCAATGAAAGCAATTGGATGCTCGTAAAACGATCCCTGGTGGGCCCTCTATATCTCTTTTCTGGTGTGCATCGTCCTCTTTTCCTTTTGTCAGTGCTTCTTTTCCCTCTTTTTTTTCCTCCAGCACCTCATTAAACTATCTACCCTGTTAAATGTCCCAGTACTGTTCCTTTTGCTGTGTTAATTTCCCTCCTATTTCCATGCATACATCTATTTCCTTTTCTGCGTTTACCACATTTCGGTTGTTCTCTCATTTTCATGTTTTCTCTCTCTCTGACTATTTCTCTCACACTCTTTCTCTGTCTGAACCCCCACTCCACGGAGAGACAGGAGAGAGGAAAGATGATGTGTGACAGTTGCTATATTTCGATCTTATGTCAGTAAGATTAATATTGACACAGTGTGTATCTTACCAGAGGCCTGTTGACTGTGTACGTTGTGTATTTATTCATTATTCTTGGTTGGGGCATTTTTCTCAAGAATCAGACAATAACTGATGTGTGGACTTAGATGGAGAGAGTATATTGGTGGCCTGAAACGAGTCGATATGGTCACATCTGGGTTTGTCTTAACCATCGTCTTTGTCTCCATGGGGTGGCTGCAAAGTCAAACCTTGTTGTAGTTTCATGGGGTCTGAAACACCTCATGTTTCACTGACAAGCCCTTAGATACGGTCAAAGTTTGTCAAGGAAGATGTACCAGATAATTCAACATTTTGGCTACTTTGTGTGTTTAAATGATCTGGCTGTGAGAGGATTTGGTGTTTCTAGTTACAGGATCAACTGATCAATTATTTCAGCATAATTACGTTGAATGCTCTTTGGCTTAAAAAAAAAAAACAAGATGTTCCTTAATTTTTAACTATAATTGGAAAATATATATTTCACTATAATTGGTTTCTGACATTTTTATGTTAATATTAATGTTTTTATTCAATGTAATTTCACACTGAAGTTGGCAGCGAAACAGAAAGGATTCTGGATATAAACAAATAGAAACAAAAGAGGAAAAGAAAGAGTACGAGAAGTGCAAGAGCCCAAGGGGGGAAACAGTTGTCGCTGGAGACTTTTATTGACTTTCCCCCCCTCTTCAATCGCACGTGACTGGAGCACGCGCGGGGGCCAACAGATAAATTCACAGAGAGGGGCTGAGGAAGAGAGAGAAATGGGAAAATAAATTACTCTGGAAAGATATGACGATGGGCTACATGCGGCTTTAAATCTAAAAGGGAATTCGCGACACACTCGACCAATTTGTCACTGTGCTTTTTACCCTTCTCTCCATTTCTTTTAGCTACTTTTTCTTTATTATTTTGCCACGTTTTCAAAACACGCACAATACATGCACGTCTACTTTCTCTTTTATCTGTTTTATCCAGTAATGACTAATTATGGTTCACTGAAATGTCTAACATGCTTTATGTGAATTTCTAACCACGATAATTTAGTTACATTTAATGTAAGCAATGTCCTTTTAAAGTAAATATTATTTTAAAATACAACAAGGTTTTATTAAAATAACTGAGTAACGAACGGTAAGTCACTGAGAAACAGTAGGCTACTGTAATCGCGGTTGAGGCGGTAACCATGGCAACCGCATAATTCTGGAATAGATTGCGTAATCAGATGGAACATTAATAAACACAATTGTCATCTTTTTTATTATTTTAATTAAATAATTTGCATAAACAAAACTTTCTTATTTAATTTCTAAACTTTAAAAGTGATCCCTGTAGGCACACTATTGTGAGTATTGTGTTTGCATTCAAAAGTTTTTTTTTTTTCTCGTTTTGCCCTGTTTGATAGACCCGTTTACAGTTTCTGGAAAGATCCATATAACTATCACCCCATTCCATTTGTCTTTCCCTCGATCTCGGATTATGTGTAGTACACCGTCATGCCCCACCCCCTATAATATCTATAACAGCCAAAGGAGAGAGGGAAATGAGATGCAACAAGGGAAAAAGAATGAGATGGACTTAAAGTGAAGGATAGCTGGAAAAGGGGGAGAGAAAGAATAGAAAAGAGAAAAGAAAGAAAACGCGGTCTTAAAGTATACCCCCCCCCCCCTCTTTTATTTAATTTAGACGCCAGGCGAAAATCGATCCTGCCATTCGATACGCAATCCGAATCAAGGCGAATTAAGCGGGCGGAAATTAACTCTGAAAATATTTTTGATGGAGTGGCTTGTAGTCTCTCGGCCAAATGGACTGCAAAGTGGAACAAATGACAGGGGCCTAGTGGTGGAGACAGCGGCGCTCCATCTTCCATTAGGGCGTAATGGGATAGGTCCAGCCCCCTAGCTCGACTCGGCTGCATTAATCAAAACAGCCTCTATATGAAGATTTATGGTTCTCCCAGCGTCGCCGCTTCACTTCAGCGCCGCTGAAGCCGGAGCCAGTTCTTGTGTTTCTCTCGCTCGCTCTCTCTCCCTCTCTCGCTGTCGCTTTCTCTTACGCTCTGTGTGGGTGTTAGAGAGACCTTCTCCCTCCTTATCTCCTCCTTTTTTGTTAGACCTACTAGTATACTTAAACAGAAACGCGTTTCTCGCCTCGGTAATCGTATCGTGTCATCATCTGCGCGAGTGTGCGGTGTAGGCTATTTCTCATCCTTTTACAATGGCGTGGGTCAAAATCGGGAATTCCAGTCTATGTTTCTAAAAGCTGAAATGGACGTTTCTACAAGATACACATTTTTCGCTATGTAGCCTTTTGACAGACTATCATAAAAAGTAAATACAAACTTAAACCAAGACGCAAGTCTCTTCAAATTCTTACAATAACGTGATTACGAATTATTGTTTTGAAAACAATTGTTCATACTATGATTATTCTTTTATAGCTAGGTTCAGCTGTGAATTTTGAGTAACTTAAATAGCTTCTCTTGGCATTGCGCTGTAAAACACTTTTTGTATCTAAGAGAAACCTTTATTTTCAAGAGAGCAATTGTGTGAGAGAAAGAGAGAGGCGGTTAGAGGAGAGCTGAAGTAGAGGAGAGCTGAAGTAGCGGAGAGACTTTTGACCAAGAGGGAAAAGCTTGGGTCCGGTAATCTTTAAAATCACATAGTTGGTTTCACTTTTTGTCTCCCCCACCCTTTTAGTCCTAGAAAGTCCCATCTCAATGTTTTATTTCTTTCATTGTGGTCCAATCTCTTTACCTCATCTAGCTCTGTTGTTTTCCAACATCTCTTTCTCATTCCACCCCCTTTCAACCCAAACTCTCATACTCCAGAGCCAAATGCATGTGGAGACATCTCTATATCCCCCCATCTATCTCTGCTTTCCTCCTGCCCTGCCTCCTTTCCTTTTTCTTTACTTTGCTTTCTTTTCCTGTGCACAGAGGGGAAGCCGGCTGCCAGTTTTAGTCTGCCGAAGGGTTTATTCAAATTAGAAACGCTTCAATCTCCTTATCCCCTCTCCTCTCCCTCATCCAAGCACTCACTCTCTCACCTGCTTTCCGTGGCTCCCGTCTTCCCTTAGAAGTCCCCAGAGCCCAGCTAGTTTAGGGGGACGATGTTTGTGGAGAACTGGGAGATGAGGGGAAGGAGAGGTTAGGAGGAAATCAGGGAGGGAGAAGCACTGAGGGCGTTCAGATTTGTCTGGAGGGACCTGTTAGCCATTTGGTTTCTCGTCCCTCTCACATTCTCTCTCTTCTGATTTAGAAGCTGTTATGAGTGTTTACATATTTCCTTTCAGTGGAGATTCCCTTTTTTCTGACAGTAGTATCACACTAACAACTTGTGTACTCTGCAAGTTTAGTTTTCTGTGCTTTCCACTGTCTTGATTCTGTTTCACGTAACTCTAACACTTGTGCTTTTTTTTCACCCCTCTTCGACTGGCTGTCAGTCATTCCTCAGTGAAGCAGGTGGGATGTCAGTCAACCCTGGTAATCATCACTGTAAATTCCTATAAACTATAAATCTCTAGTATCCCACCTTTGAGCATAGAAATATTTTATTGAGTCATATTGCGGAGATCATACTTTTTTAAACTGATTCACAAAGCTGTGATTGTTTTAAAGGAACTTTAGGTGGGCTTCACTGTATAAAAGTAGTCCACAAAAGAATAATATACAGGTTTGGAACATCACAAAGGTGAGTAAGTAAAGACAGAATTGTCATCCTTTTTAATCCTTTGCAGTCAATATACTATAGTTTGCAAGGTTTCCATGGATCCAACGCAGGATCTGGAAAATAGCATGCATATAAGGGAATCCAAGCATATACATATCAACCCAACAAAGCAAAATTAGACTAAATGGAATGGATTAACATATTTATTAATAAGGCTTCTTCAACTCTGGGAACATGTTTGACATGCTGCTTTGATTCCATTATATGAGCAGTGGGAATGTGAATATTTTTGTGCTGCTTAAAATAACTGAAAGATTAGCCCCTATCAAGTCATTATACAAATGAGCCAGGAGGCCTCAGTTGGGCCCCTAGGCCTGTCATATGCAAAGCAGGAGATGGGTTCTGTTTGTCTTATGGAGACATAATATCACATTAATAAACACAGAGTAAGTGCGTCTAATCATCCAACTGCGTTTGCATATATAATGTTACCTTAAATGATGGATTCTGAGGCTGATTTTTCAATTACACTCACGTGTTCATATAGGACAATGCAAAAAGCACATTTAATAGCTCTTGACATATCAAGACCTTGATGGCTTCATATAATAGACTGCAGTTAATTATTGTCCAGTATAACATACTGCATTGGCCATTTATAGGCCATTAATCCCATAAGGATTAGCCTTTGCCAATCTTTACATAAGAGTTAATTGATAAAACAAGCCACGGATTCCACCCAGGCACACAACTTCAAAACTTAGAGCTGGCATTGATTTGCCTAGGCATCCTAATCACTCAGAATGGACTTCTATAGTCATTAGAGCACTTGTGGAGATTTGTAATTGCAGTGTACATTGTAATTAAGAAGCATGAGACTATCGCCTTAATCACAATTCAGGTTCAATGACAGTGTAGTCATAGAGTTTTCCCTCACATTGACTGCCAGTGTACTGTAGGCCACATTATTCAGAGTTTAATGGTGTGATAAGTTTTACTTGTCAATAAAACAACCTATGCCACCATAAGTTTATTAAAAAGCAATCTTGCAAAAACATACATTACACAACATGCTAAATAATACATTTTTATATGCAGTTTCTTCATGTTATGCAGTAGTCTATGTGTTGTTTTATGTGTGAGTTTTTCCTCCACTCTGGCGAGTCAACAAACTCTTTTCTGCCTTGGTTCTAATCTTTTTCTCTATGTGAAATGTGAACTCCGTTTGCATATATAATTAAATAATTTTCTTAAAGAATTATACGTTGTCTTGAGCTACTTGCTTTTGATTGATGTCTGTTTATGATTCGTTCCGCTTAGAAATTCCTACAACATTTCTTTCCTGATAATATATCAATTTATCAGGAGAGGTTTTATGTTAATTTCCGCCCTCCCCCATACAAATACCCATCATAGTCCAATACCATCTCGAGCTAATTAAGCAAGTGTTAATTAAAAATGCTGGAGAGTATGAACGCGAAGAATTGTTATGGAAACGTTGAAGTTAATCAAGCTTTCAAATTATTGATAACATCCTGAGACCGGTGATCGATCGGGAAGACATTAAGAGGCGAAATAAAGCAGATATTTGTGCGTGCAAGAGAGAGAGAGAGAGAGAGAGAGAGAACGAGCGCGAGAGAGTTAGTATGAATATCGCTGTATTTTATGCCTTGTTTGTTTTTGTCAAATCTAATTTTCTTATACTGCCATCCATTTTTTTAGCCTATTAACGGAACGTTTCTCACTGAATGCTTACAATCACCTACGTACAGTATTTTGTCCCTGGCCTGCGCCTGCTGAATTGAAGATGACTCTCGAGATGCTGCAATGGAAAAATCACTCTCTCTTACAGCTATGCAAAGGCCACTCGGTTAAGTCTTTGGAAATTAATATTTCCCCGTCCCCTGTACATGCTCTCATTCAATCCAGCGTGCGGTAGCTGTGCTTACACGTTTTCACCCCTTGTGTGTGTGCTTGTATGTCGTGTACTTACAGGCCCGCTTCATCATTCAGCCAGCGATAGGAGCAATTCACCCATAAAGTGGCGCTTTCGGCCATAAATAATATTCAGGTCGGTCTATTGTTAAGTGTAAAGTTGACTGGTGTTTGATATTTTTTTCTTTTTTCCTCCTTCTTCTTTTCCACGGCGACCTCGGGTTAGGACTCATACATCACGGGATGACAGCTATAGAAAGGCCCTAAATTAGCAACTAAATCGAATATTGATCAGCTATGTGCGGCCCTTCGCGTCGCGGTTCCTTGCCGTTTCTCCAGTGGAGAGAGTGAAGAGAGGTAGCGGTGGAGGTGTACGGGAGGAGGGGGCGAAGCAGTGGCGGTCTCCCAGTGTTGTGTTGTTTGTGTGTATCCACAATGTGAGAATTATACAAGGGAAGCAGCTTTTAAAAAAATGAGGTGCAGTCTGTTGAGATTCACCTCGAGCAACTCCGCAAGTTGGTTAATCTTTTTTAAGATACTAATGCCATTCATTTTGTGGTTAGTAAATCTGTTTTAAAAATGGCATTGTTTTTTTAATGACCTAAAAAGTGTTTAGGTATAGCCTACCGAATGCCTGTGCGCGATCTAACATATTTACCGCCGGGGAACTTTTGTGTGTTTTTTGAAACCCCAGCTATGTTGTTAGCCTACACACAAAACTTTTAGAGGTTCAAGTAATAGGCCTACCACCTGAATCACCTCGACTTACCTGTGTAGGATATTTGCTGAATCAGGACAAGGCGTTTCAGCTACTTTATACCAACTATACATCATCGTTACTCATATACCACAATTTTATTCAATGTATGCAAAAATAATTATGCACGCCCAGTATCTCAATTAAGAGCAGCTTAATTTGCCTGCAGTTATTAATGACTGAGTGACAGCAAGCGTCGCCGCTTCTCAGCACTCGCTTTCTTTTTAAAATGCAAACTTTATATTATCCAATTATCTATTCACCCATGCAGACAAATCCACTCATCCATTTATCTGTCCGTCCGCACATCGACATGGGTCTTCCTTCATCTCCATTTCATGTGAATGCTTCCCTAATATCGGTGTTGAATATGAAGTTCTTGCTCAATGAATGCTGATTGGCAGTGTTTGTAAATGATCGTTGCATCCTATTGATGTTTTCGCGCTTTTCTGTAGGGAGTGGGAGGTCCGTTAGTTAGCGCGTGCTGTTGGACAGCGTTTGATGAAACGATCCAGAGACCTCTGGCGGGAAGGCGCCGTGTCCGGGGCATGGTCGTCCAAACCCAAGGCCGCAGTGTAGGTGGCCAAGGTCATACAGGGTCACTCAGATGAGCCCACTCGTGCTCTTTTTTTTTTACCAAAGGGCGGGATAGTCAGGGTTGCCGAGTCCAGATCAAATATCGAGTGTTGGCATCATGGTAGAACAAGCAGAGCACAGAACCGCGAAGTGCTGGAGATTACAACAGGCTAATTGAAATGGATGCTCCTGAAGCTGAGTGCTAAATGAGGCCTCAAATATTTCTGTTGTTCACTCGAGAGATATGTCCGGGCCATACACTGCCCCGTGTATCATCTCCCACATCAAATACTGACCTTTGACATTAGACACATTTATTTAAAAATCTGTCAAAATTCGTCAATAATTCGAGTATGCACGTAAATCTGGTAAATGGTTGGCGATTTAAGCACCATGGACAGCGCACTCCTCTCGCCTATACTACAGCATCTCATGTTCTTTTTCATTCTTTTTTTTTTAGCCATTTTAGGCATGTCTGGTATTTAGTTGAATAAGCTACTGTTCTACATTTTTATTTAGTCACTAGGACAGCACTGCATGTGTATGTTCTTTGCAGAGCTGGAGCTGAAATTCGTCACGCACTTGTGGAAATGTAGAATATTTGATACACACGCGTCTTTGTTTTTCGCGTTTTGTTTCCATCAGAAAATTCATAGCGTGCTACTAGATGCCCTCTCCGCTCATCAGCGACGTTCTTGGCAAACACTTTTAGAACTTCGCTTGAGGACAATTCCGGCAGCCATCTGTTTCTGGCAGAGCTATGCGCACGGGGCAGGAAGCTGAATTAACAAATTTTGAGGGGGAAAGGTGTTTGTCAGCCAGTAAGGTCGTTACTGTGAATGTGCACCACTTTATTTATTTTTTTATTCTCACTCCCACTTTTCTTGAGAGCGAACAGAAGGTAAGAAAAGACATGTTATTTTCCTGTTCTCTTTTTTCTTTCCTGGCAAAGTGCCGTGATCCTTCCTTTTGCAATTCCGAATCTTCACACGACACTTTTCTTATTATCACTCTCTGAAACAAAGTCCACGTATTCCCTAGCATTCCTTCGCGCTATTTATCCTGGATACCTTAAATAGCTTGTGAAAGTCATTCATGCTACATCACTGCATGCATTCATGCTAAATGACTATACTTTATAAAGTCAAACAAAATTGTATGTATATGTCTAAAGAGAAGTGAATGCATTTTAATCATTCGGTGGAAGTTTGACAGGAAGAAATAATGTAGATAGATAGCTCTATCATTTGTCATGGAGATACATAACTCAGGTTGTTTCTTAAAACTTTCATGAACTAATACCAGTACCCTATCTATCTATAATCTATTTCACTGTTCACATTCTCTTAAACATACTCCTGAAAAGACTTGTATGTAATAGTATAACTCAATATGCCAGTATAATTGATTAATGAGCATCTCGGGTTATTTGTGTCTTGAGGGTGCAGGTGGAGATGAAGTGGAGTAAAGTGTGAAAAGGGATCTGGAGGGAGACAAAGATGTTCACACACGGCAGAACTACTGCGGTGCCCGTCACAAAACAAGAAGTGAATCAGAGAGAATCACTGCAGAGTAAGTAAAGGAAACCAATACCCCATAGGGTGAAGTAATACAAACAGAGAGCCAGATTATAAGGAGGGGGATGAAGTGACTGAGAATGAGAGAGAGAGAGAGGGAGAAGGAAGAGATGAATGAAAGGTAATTGCATTAGAAAGAAAAGAAGGCCAGAAGGAAGGAAATGATTAGAGGAAAAGAGACTGATAGCCGATAGAGAGGGAGTGGGTGAGATGGACAGAGAGAGAGAAAGAGGGTGGGGTGGGGTGTTCATTTACTCCTTTCATTCAATACACACTGACACTCCCTCAGTGTCAATACAGAGTGTGTGTCTCCTCTGAGCACACTATCCAGGTAACTTGTCTCTATTAGTTCTACTAGATGTAGGAAATAGTATTATACTTAGTATGTATTAGTTTCTATTTTATTTTAGTGTTGGCATCTATTAGAATTTTATTTTGTAGTATTTTAGTCTACTTGAAACTTTACTTAACTTTACTTATTGCGTTTTATATCACATTTTAAAAGAGATTTTAGCATAATTGTTTATATATATATGAAGTGACACTAAATTTACACACACACTCTTAAATTAATTTATTCTATTGCGTATATAGTTACTTCATACATTAAGTAATTCATGTTAAATCACTATGTGTAATAATACATCTGTATTATATACACACACATGCATGAAATTTGGCATTTAATATATTTAGAAGTGATTTGACATAAATAGAGATATTACTTTATATATATATTATAACAGTGCATTATATTAAGTGAAATCATATATTGTATTTTTATCTAATTTCTATATCTAAAACCCTAATGTTTCAGAATCCCCAAAACGTGTTGTAAAATCATGTAATGATCAGGAAAGTCTTGAGTAAGACAGCTGGCCTCTGACCCTCAACAGCCATTTTCCTCTTAAGCATCATAATCTCACCTCAATCTAGCATTCACATTTTAGGTAATTTGTTCATTTTGGCGACTGTTTAGTATGAAATAACAGTAATCACAGCAAACGCTGAATGTCTTTTCTCTGTGTGCCTCTCTGCCTCTTCTTGTTCTCCTTTTGTCATTGACCTTTGGACCCTGTCTCTGTCTGCATATTGACTGTTGGACTGCGAGTCACTTGAGCTGGCTGTCAATACTTACCTGGTTTAGACACCCTGAGAGCTGCGGTCATCAAGCAGACACACTGAGAGAGGGGGAAAAGAGACACATGCAGAGAGAGGGATTTCTGAGGTCATTTTATTGTATTGTTTAGTGTTTTTTTTATTTTTTATTATACAAAAAAAGTGAAGAAAACTCAGTTTTAAGATTATTCACAGAGGTTTTATAACAATGTGTAATTTCACAGGCATATTTGTAGTGACCTTTACAATGCTTGTCACTTCTATGGCGCACAGCTCTATCTGTGCCTGTTTTACAGTCCACTCCACCTTCTCCACGCTCTACCTCTCATTCCTTCTCTCCCTCTTTCCTTTTTACTCTTTTCATTTCCTTTAATCTCTCACTCCCTCCTCTTTCTCCCTCCCTGTCACTTTGATTTCCCTATCCACTGGCCCGGCTCTCTGTGTGCATGTGTCTCTGTGAGTCTGTAAGTGAGAGCAAGAGAGACAGACTGTTAAAATATGTTTGTATTTGCAAATGGCTGTTGTTATTTTGAGCTATACATCTGACTTTAAAAAAAATATATGCTCAATTAATATGCATAAAATTGCAGGCTGTGTCTCAGTAAACCTGATTGTGACTGATTTGATGACTTTCTAATTCTAATTACAAGTATAAACCAGACTCCCATGCTTTTGTCAATCTAGTTCTTTTATGTATGAATTTGAATTTGTATATATCTGAGAATAGCCATGCGTGTCTTTCTGAATGTGTGTATTTATATTAGAGTAGACAGTGTCTGCATGGCCCACAGAAATCCTGGGAGTGAGAAGGGCAGAGCATCAGCGTGCGGGTGTTGGGGTGTATGTGTGTGTGTGTGGATGGGGGGAGAGGCAAAGGGTCCCCCTCTTGTAGACAGTTTGACTGATGACATGCATTAAACAGTTAATCTGTCTGATTGAATGTTTGCTTCCTCCAAATTGAAACATTAAACAACAAGGCGAGAAGCGGGAGGGAGGGAGAGGCTGAGGAGGAGAGCGGGATATGGCTTCATCTACTCCCCAAATCATGCAAAGAACGGACTGGAATATATAATATCGTTCTGTGAGTGAGGGAGAGCGCGAGCGAGAGGAAGAGGGAGATTGGAAGGGACAGTGTGTGTGTGTGTTGCAGGAAGGGACGATATGAAGGGGAAAGCAGCCGGACAGGAACAAGCAATGAGAATGAAGGGATGGTGAAAGATGTGAAAGATGGCAGTGAAAAGAAAAGGGACTAAAAAGGGTGTGTTGTTATAGTCAGAAGGAAGAACCAAAAAATGTCAGAGAGAAAGAAAACTTTATTACTTGGTAGTCTTGGTAATCACTTGTGTGTTCAGAAAGTTGCTACCCCTACTACTTTTGTCATAACATTTAAATCTGTCAAATCAGTTGACTGCATTCTCATGGACCACTTTAGATGTCAAAACACAATTAAACAGAGTTGCAAACAAAAATAGTTGCACATATTGCTAGAGTGCGAAGTGTATTGCCATATACTCTGTGTGTGTGTGTGTGTATATATATAATATAATATAAAGTTGCTTAGTGAAGTTGCTTACCTGTTAAGCTACAGTACTGTGAAAACTTTTACAAAATGTAGTGTGGAAGTGAGGATGTTTTTTAAAAAAAAAAAAATATTATTAATATTTTTATCCATTTTTGGTATTCTTTGCCTTTAAAACAACTTATTTCAACTTTAGATGTATTTCCTCAAGCCTCTTGAAGATGTTTCCACAGTTTAGTCTCTCTCTTCTGTCTAATTTCAGAAAGGCTGAATGATGGTAAGATCAGATCTGTGTCGACCATACTGTCTCTTCTTGGATCCAAAAATATCACTGGATTAGCTAATTCATAAATTGACACATTGTATTTGTACATTAAATCAGAATATATAAATTAATGACTTTTGCAGAGTAGTACGTACTGTATATTTCTATAGCAAACATAGAATATGAACTAAACTGTGTATCTATATATAATGTATAAATATATATATTTTATATAAATCTATTTTACTTATATTCACAGCACTCTGATTGGGCTGCTAAAAACAAGAGCAATAATCCAGACACTGAAGTAAGTCTGGAATCCAGGTAGGATCTTTCTGAAGAGTCTGTATGTGACTTTTATATACAGTGAACAAATCTATATTTCCTTAGGCTATGCATTTGGCCAAATAACTGCCTTTTTTCCTTTCCGCCTTCACCTGATCTTTTTTTTTTTTCTTATATTGTAGCTGGATAATTGCAGAATGCCACACAAGATGACGGATTGACGACCAGATGAGCCTATGGATGCTCTCACATCAACGAACACGAAAAAGCAGAGCGATCACAACATAAATAGACAGATTGCAGGATGGATGAATTGATAGATCTTTTAGAGAAGGTCAAACTTCTGTGCGCACACTCTCAAACCATCGTGAAAAGAAGAGAAATTGATTGCCGCTCACAAAAGGGTTGAAATGACCAAGAAATTATTTTTCTGGGCAATGAACATTGCGAGTGAGTGAGAGAGAGAGAGAGAGGGAGAGAAAGGGGGAAAAATGCCCAGCCTCTTTGTATGAATTGTCTCAAAAGTAACTATAGTCATCTTCAAGATGTTGCCAGTGTTCTGGTCAAATGGCCACTCTACCAGACCAGAGCGGTTTTGAGTTTCGGTACCTCATCTCAAGTTTGGCCTCCAACGTAGCCTTCACATTTCGCCAAAGGAGATGGTCATGATGTCATCATTTCACCTGTCAAGAATCTGTCAAGGTTGCCTTGGAGACCACTGGCACCCCTGGAACCCTTGTGCCCCATGGCACCAGCTTTCGATTGTGGATATCACAGTTCCTGGATTGATGGACGCCTCCAATCCACACTATATTACCCTGCTGGGGTGACAAAGAAGACATCTAACACTCCCACCCCTTCCCACAGTGCAAATAAAGACATCTAGGGGGAAAAAATGAATGCTTCTTTAATCATATGACGTCTGTGTGCACCAAGCCGTTCAAACGGCGCGCCACTAATGGACTGCTGATGAATAGACAAAGGGAACAACCATCCACAGTGAGCAGAACAAATAGGCCTCCAGCACAAATGGAGATGTAAGTGAACCCACTCACTCACGTTTGGATATGTAGATTGGGGTTCAGATGATCACACCCGCAGACAGAGATGAATATATGGGCTCGTGAGCGAATAAACACATCGAGCCTTATTGTGAGCTCACAGAGAGGCCATTACCACGAATCCGCGTGCTAATCATAATTAATCACTTACTTATTAAGCGTTAATTGCGCTGCGCAAATGTATCCTCGCCCAGAAATGGCCCGGTATTGAAGTTGCTGGGCCTAGACAGGGCAATATTAATTTATTCTTACTTATTAATTTCCCTAATTAAAACAACAAGACCTAGATATATAAGTGTATTCTTTGTGTAATAAATGAGGGTTTTGAAAAGCAATAGGGAGTCAAGCGTGTCGCTGTACAAACCGTAAATCATCTTCTCGGGGTTGATTCATGCTCTTCATCATTTCTGAGCCAAACGAACATATTAAGAAGATGGCACCCAAGACTGTATAATTACGCACATCCTTTACAAAAAATACATAAATTCATTTAGATAAACGGTTTTACTCCTAATAGAACTTGCTGATCTCTTTCCACTAAAGCTTAATCATCTATCTAATAGGATCAGGATGTGTTACTGCTTTGCAGGCCTCTCTGAAACTTAACAATGCCTCTTTTGGGGAGAGTTTGCCACTCCCGGCAGAAATTGTTTAATTTAGACTCAAACTGTTGGCATGTTGCAGATATTTTAGTCTAGTTCTCGGTTGTGGGTTAACTTAATGAGTGCCCCTTGTTTTCCCCCGTCTCGCTTTTCTCCATGCATTTTTATCGGTTTGCTCATTTCTTTTTCTCCATTTCCAAAATGGTCCACCTGAGCGGGCTAAGCGAGGGCGGGGTGCCGTAATAGCGCTAATGCCCAGTAATACGGGCCAGATATTATAATCTAAGCGCTGTCACAACGCGTTAGCCGCCGCAGACTGACGTGTCAATGCTAGTGAACGCAGGTGATATGGCGGGGCAGGAAGCGCGGCCCGGTAATCGTCTAACACAGACACGTTTATTTTGAGTCTCGCTCTCTCCCTCTCTCTCACACACCGTCTTTCGCGCGGTTTTGAGCGCGTGAAGGCTAACGACCCGTGCGCGCTCCTGCGGTCACGGTGCGGTGCGCGCTTCGTTGGTGATTTATGCGTGTGTGTAATTGAGTGTTAATAAAAGGTTGTCCGTAGCGCGTGTAATTGTGTGTTCAAGACTTTCTGTGTGCGAGCGTGGATGTAATTGGGTGTTATCGATGTTGCTCGCGCGTTTGTATGAGGCTGGGCGCGCGCGTATACATGCTTTTTCTACAGGTTCTGCTCTAGTCTCTTACTAGTGTTTCATATACTGTATCTTATGGCGCTGTAATCGCCCTTTAACAGACCAGAGGCGACGTACACTAGAGGGCATTCTATACGTAGTATCAACACGTGTATGGCTCAGTTGAAGTAATTTTGGCCAACTCATTATTTCTGACAGCAGCAAAACTATTTTAATTTAGATTATTTCTTTTTATATATATATTTTATCACATGAGCAAGACTTAATATGTGCTCTGCACTGTGCTGATATATTTAAGAGGCCTTCTGTAGCATTATTGTAAAAGTGATACTACTCTTATACAGCAGCTCTAAAAAAAAGCTGTTAATGTCAGTAGCTGTAAGTAGTATAAAACAAAAAGTGTTAGTTTTTCTTTGCAAACAAAAATATATTTAAATGAAGCCAAAGTGATCAAGTCTGGTCAGTAGCATAGCCCAAGGATTAATGTTTCCACCTGTCCTGGAGGGCCAATGACCTGCAGAGTTTAGCTCAGTCCCTGATAAAACCCACTTACCTGTGATTTTCTAGAGATCCTGAAGACATTGATGAACTTGCTCAGGTGTTTTGATTAGGTTTGGAGGTAAACGCTCCAGGGCATTGGCACTTCAGGGCAAGATTTGAGGAACCCTGATGTAGCCCATGAGTGGAGCGGAGTGACAAAAATTCAGCTTCACTCACCTTTTTTTCATAGTCAGCCTGCTCTAGTTCCACTCCTTCACTGTAAAAATAAATAAATAAATAAAATCAAAAGTTAAGAAAACCTAATAGTTTAAGGCACCAAGCTTGTGGAGATTTTAGAGTTTTCTCAACTTGTTTTCAGTTATACAACAAAAATCCCCTATGAAAACTCAAAAATCTCCTGAAGCTAGTTATTAAGGGGTTAATAAACTCCAGAGAGGATAAAAAGCTTTGTGCTGTGAATGTAGGGTGTTTGTGTGATTCAGAGGTATAAGAAATGCAGTATGCAATATTGTGCTAAAAATAAAATGGCTAAAGAATTTGACATGATTCAGTCATTTCAATTAAATATAAAATGTATTTAGTTTATTAATGGTTTGTGATTTCAAGAGAATGTTTACATATTTTAAAGATTCATGAAATATACGATGAAGTTTGAGCACATCTGAAGTAGAACAGAACAGAACGTACAGGTGCAGGATAGTTGTGTGTGTGTGTTGAAGAGTGTGCATGGTTTGGGGCCTGTTTAATTGATGTGGGCTGAGCATCGATCCCCCCCGCCTGGCCTAATGAAGGCCTGATTGGTTTGTGAGGGCTGGCTGGTTCTGCTCAGCTGCCCGGGCGGCCCGTACTAATCCACAGCACAGCGCATTAACACACACTCAATCCACCATCACTCTCTTTTGCCCCCTCCCAATCTTCCTTTCTTAAATTCTTTTTTCTCTGTCTTTTCATTCTCTTTTTTTCTCTATCCATTTTTACCTGAAAGTATTTTTTTCCACTTGGAAAAGTTTTACACCTATAGAAATTAATAGTACTTTTGACAACTAAATGGAATATGATGTAAAGCTCGATATTAGACAGAAAAATTATTAAATGCATGACAAAATAGTTGACCTTCACATGACTAGCTGTATATTACTTTTCTTTTTTTTATGATGCTGTGTTCACCATCTATTTTTGTATATGTTGGTTATTCACTGCTTTACTGTCTTCTCTTTATCTATGCTGTTTTAATTATTTAATGTTATAGTAAATTATAAAAACAGTAATTTTTCTGAACCATCCCATGTTCTTTTATTTCTTTACAGAAAACATTATTTACAACAACTCTGTGAACTGCATTGTGAAGCTGCCTGCTCTTATTGACAAAAATCTCCAGGTACTACAGGTTCTTCGGTTTCCCAGCATGCACTTCTTCACAGTGTCTACATGATGTTGAGATTCAGATGTGCCACTCTGGACTATTGAGAGACTCCTACAAATAATAACATTTATTAATGAAACACACAATGTGTAAATACATAGGGTATGTAAACTATCATTAGGTAAAATTTTAATAGAAAACTGATACATTTTTTACAAAAAAATGTTTTTGTGAAAACTGATCAATTTTTCGGCATGGTTGATGAACACAAGGTTTAGACTTTATTTGAAAAATAAATCTTTTCCAACATTATAAGAACATTTTTAACATCATTTTGACTGATTTAATGCATCATTGTTAAATAAAAGTATTCATTTCTTCCAGAAAAAGTATTATTGTAATAGATATTTTTCATCTCTTAAATTTAAAAATGGCAAATATCTTTATTTCAAGGGCTAAGTAAAGTTTTAAGCACAACTGTATGTTTTAGGCACATGTTCTCTTATTTGTCTGATGTTGTACTGTTTATTTATGTGAAGTGATATTCCTCCTCACTGTTGATATCATAATTTGTTGTCACACATAATGCTTTTTGTCAGGTACACATCTGTTCTCATAAATCTCCGAGTGGATTCACACTGTTAAAGAAGGTGACAGCCCAGTTACAGAAAGCTGGTGGCAGATCTTGGGGATTGGAAGCCGTGATATGGTTTCCACATCAGACTGACTCACAAAATTTGTCAAAGCAATCTCCATGGTGCTTTCCTCTCCAGAGGTGTCTCAGTTTTGCCACTCCACTGGTCAGTAAATTTTGATTCTCCAGCTTTTTCGATGAGTTTTTGCTTTTATCCAGCCTTTCCATTTATATCAGTTCTTTATTTTTGACACTAGCTTTAACCACTTGTCACTTGTTGATACCGGGGTGCATATCTGACCTTTCATACTGTCAGCAATCTCCCTCAACCGAAAATCAGCTAATATTAATTACCTCAATGCAAAACAATTACAGAACACTAAAGCTTTTAAGCCCATTATGTTCAGTCACAATGACCCTTGTGGGTTTTGAAAGATTCACTACTTGTTTGTCATCTCCCAAACGCATTATTCATCTGTTATTTTACACTAAATGTAAAGCTTATTTGAACGTGTATTGAATTTTCAACACTTATCAGCTTGATAGTTTTCCTCTTTAAGCAAGAAAAGCAATTAAGAAGAGATTTTTATTTGTAATGGTGGTCTGCCATGAGGCAAGGTGCAGTTCATTTAGTTATATGAATTCAATAAAATGAGAGCGGGAGCAAGTCTAATGCAAACTGCAATGAAAACATTAAATCTGCAAACACATTATGCTGAACATGTGACAGAGTGCCAATGGTAATTATAGTGCACATGAGGACTGCAGAGATGTAGTGAAGAAAATGTAAAAGAGTTATGTTGAATTAATTGTATTGTAAAGTTATGTATATTTATTTATTATGCGATTGTGGTTGCAAAGGATTTAACTGTTGGCCTAAATAAGTAAAGATGGACCAATATATGCTAAGACGTTGTAGTTTTTGGATGCAGCAACCTGAAATCACAGGTATGGATGTGAGTATTACAGTGCCCTCCAGTAATATTGGCACCCTTGGTAAATCTGAGCAAAGGTGACTGTGAAAATAAATCTGCATTGTTTATACTTTTGATCTTTCATTCAAAAAATTCACACAATTCTAACCTATCATTGAAGTAAAACAATTGAAAATAGGGAGAAAT
>JAUMHE010000068.1:11165208-11194906 GCA_032359235.1 Enteromius mattozi | reverse complement strand
AATATAGTATAAGTATGCATTATATAAACAATTTAAAATAAACTACTGCATAACTACTAGCATTAAAAATCCTTAATGCCCTAGCCCTGATTTGATCCTTTTCAGTGTTTTGGATTGAAGTATTTCCAACACATTCCTTCTCTCTTCCAGATTCTCAAAGTACCTCTGCCAAATAACTTAGCCGGTGAACTGGGTGAGTGAACGTCTTCTCAAATCAGATCACGGCACTTAATGTTGACATTGTATTACTGCTGTAGTTACACAAAAATAATTTCTCTCTCTCCAACTGCGGTCCTTCAGATCGCACGCGTCCAGAAATGATGAGCGAAGAACAACAAAAGCGCATTGCTCATGAAATCAAGTACTTGCAGAGTTCAGAGATACTGCGGCAGTTGGATGACTTCAGGTGAGAGTCACAGGCCGAGCAAGTGCATATTATGTTTACTTATGTATATAAGATGAAATTCAAGTCTTCGAAAATGTAAATGTCAGGCCCTTATAACAAGTCCTCAACTAGCCCTGGTGCTCAATTGCCATACCTGTCTACCTGTACTTGTTTCCCACATTAGGCAGAAGAGGATGATGGGAATGACTCCCAATGAGCGTGAACTAAATGATGTGGAATCCCATCGTCCAACTGATCGCATCCCTATGGAAATGAAGGAGAAGGCAGTAGCTGAATCCATGCTGGAAAAGATGGTAGAGGCCAAGTAAGCACTGTTATTATTACTGTTAGTATATTTCATGTGTGTATATTATGACCAGAATTGGTATTTATTCATCCCTAGTTGATGGAATTAGCCCATCTGTCAGGTTTCAGTGTGTCTGTTTTCTCTTGGACTCTCTTGTCATGGTTGAGAGAGTCTGAAACACAGAGCCAGACCTTTGCCTTTTTTTTTTGCCCTCCGCTGTGCCTAACCTATAATCCAAAACTGTCTGCTGTGTGGGGTTTTTTTGGTGCCCTGCTGAGACAAACACCATGTATGCAGTGGGGAAGAGAATCACAAACACTTCTCCCTCTCGATTCGCTTAGACAGAATACAACTATTGTCAAATCTGCATTCACAGCGGATCAGAACCCCCGAGTCTCTGTCGATATTCACTCACCGGCTGCTAAGTGATGCCTATTGAATGTGTCATACTGCACAGGATCTTCTTGCTGCTGGGCTGTTTGACCCCTTGCAGTGAATTCTATAATAGCAGTATCAGAATTCACTCCACTCACTGTTGTGCTTTATATGCCGTTCAATTAACTCTGAGGATCAGCTGACGTATTCACTGAAGCTTCATTCTTGGCTCTAAAATTGTTCTTTTGTTGTGGCTTGGGCGTTTCTTTGCTTAAACTGATGCAACTCAGTCACCTTTTGATAACGTAAGGCAAAAGTTAAATGGTTGCTTGCCTGAAATGGGCAAAACCAATAGAATTTTTTGTCTTTCATGACACTTTTCATGATTTCAGTATCTTTCATGATATATAGTGCAATCACCAGGCTTCTCTTGTTCCTGAACAAGGACAAACAAAGCAATAATAAGTATAATTTATCAGATTGGTCTACTATAATCCTATTCTTACTATGTAAGGATGCATATAATATGTAATATAGATTTTTCTATATTATTCAGTATATTCTATATTGGGTTTTATTAAATATTTAGTTGCTGCTTATTAAAATGTTTCATGAAGTAAATTGTAAATTTGTAGTGTTTTAAGTGTGTAGTGTGTGTGTGTATTATATATAATTTACTCCACAGTATAGAACAGAAGTCTAATACTAGAACATTTCTTTTTTCAATTCATACAGTTATTTGTATGTGCTTTGTGAAAAAAGTCAATGATGTGAGAGAGTAAAAAAAAAAACTGCGTGAACTGTTCAACTTGGGTTCATTAATTGTCAGGCATCACAAAAGGGTCGATGAGGGCAGTTGATTCACATTATAGGGTGAACACTGGACTGTAAGCATTAATATTACACCCCATTGAAAGTGAGGACCCACGTGCAGGAAATGAGACAGGAGGAGACCACTGAGCCTTTCGCCTCTGTTGAACACACATTGCCAATCTGGATTCAGTTCATTATTTTTACACAATAAAAGCCAGCATGGATAAACTGGTGCTCACTGACCACTATATAGTACAAGAACCACACATGTCCCTTTGTTGAAAGCTCTATCATGTGCCCCATCTCTACAAATAAGTTCCTATTTACATTCCTATTTTATATGAAAACAACAATACATATTGAACTTAGGCGCCAAATTATGTTTTTAGGTGCCACAGAATAAACGTGATATAGTTTTATTTTTTAAACGTTTTGACATTTTCAATCATACTGTTGTGTGTTTGTGTAATCCTTTCTTGTATTTATCAGCATTTTAATCCATCTTGTAGATTAACTAGCCCAATTTTATTAAGCCATAAAATGACATGATTTACTGGTTTCACACACACACAAAAATCTTATAAAATGGCATTTCAGCTTTTAAACTAGCTTTTAATGAAAAGGGACAAGGCAAACATATTATTATATTAATTTAAAATATAAAAACTGCTGTCTTAATTGTTTAGATTTTTAAAAGGTGCATTAACTTCTTTCACATTAACAACTATGTTTGCTACATAAAAACATGGGTCGTTAATCGCATTAATATGAACATAAGATAGGCACACTAGAAATGCAAATTCACTCTCTGCCACGAGGTGATGCTTTAGGAGCAAATAGCGTCTTCTTCAGTAACAGCTGTAGACACCGCGCTCATATACACCTTAAATTTGATACAAGTAACTTTTGTTTAGTCATTTGTAGGCAATAGCGAATAAATATAGCAAAATGCTCCTCTTTATATTTATTTTTCTAGCTGACTGATGAGCTTATGGATGCCCAATGGTTATTCTGAGGTAAATGTATAGCTACATGAATGAGCATGAGACATTTCAGTATGTTGCATTACAGGCTCTCTTATTAAAATTGCCTACCTTTTTATGTTAATTCGCGTTTATTTCATGCTAAAAGATATGATTCACTTGCTGCTTAAACTGAGGCGTTAAAGCGATTGCTCATACCGCATTTTTTATTTAAAAAAATCTGTTTTTATTTTATGAATTTTGTTATGAATTTGGCAGAATGTTAAAGCTGATGCTTTGTTTATTAAAAAGTAAGTTCAAAGCTTATTGTGATTACTGGATGGCAAGTGCGCTGCAAACAGGCTAATATGAAGCTCATGCATTAACAGAACACTGCATAAGATCTTGATAACAAGATTAGTAATGATTATAAACGAGAATTTGTAACACAGCTGACAGCATTACCTGTTGAAGTTTGTTCAGGTTGTGTACGAAATAATAGACTCTGCTTTTGTGCTTTTCGCTTTCACAGAGTTATACCTTTTTTTTTTTAAATAATTTTTTAAAAGTGCTTGAAGGAATAGTTCACCCAAAGATTAAAATTCTGTCATCATTTACTCACCCCCAAGTAGTTCCAAAATTCACAAATAGAGTAAAATTAGGAATATTGTAAAATATAACTGCAATTTGAAATAACTGTTTTCTATATTTTAAAATATAATTTATTCCTGTTATGGCAAAGCTGGATTTTCAGCAGCCATTACTTTTTAGTGTATCATGCATGACTGAGATTAGTGAGTCGGATGTTGATTCAGTAATGCCCAAGTAAGCATTCATCAAACTGTGATTCTTTTTAAGTGATTGATTTAAAGAACCGACTTGTAAGAGTCATTTGTTTAAGAATCAAAAGCTCATTATGCAGCCAGAAAGAATGATGGGTTGTTTTTGCATTATATTGCATTTATTTAATAGTTTTTGTACTTTAACATTTGATTCAGACTCCATTTGTTTTAGCGCTCAGCATTCGTGACTCCTGTAGTCCAAGTTGGCTTGGATGCTCTGTCTAGGCACACCCTTTCTTTCTATTAAAAACACACCATGTTACAACTTGAGGTCTGCCCTATTAATCCAGAAGAAAGAAATGGTGGCAAAGAGAGAGGAAGTGGTAGAGAGAGGATGGAGTCAGAAATGCCACGCTGGCAGGAAGTCTCTGCTCTCTGGCTCTGTGCCAGAGAGAATGATGGAAAGGGGGATGAAGCAGGGGTCACGTTTGAGGCCAGCAGAGAGAGGAAAAGAGCAAGGGACGAAAGCCAGTTTGCAGTGAGGCAGGATACTTGATATGTGCTGTACCAAAATGACATTGTAAAGAGATATAGAGGCTGAATGGACAAAAACATGCACGGAAAACATTGTGTCGCACACATTCAGTGACATTATTAGAAACATTATGCCTCCTCAGAGACTTCACACAGATTCCTTTGATGTCTAGTGGTCTTAATATGGGTATTCAGTCTTCATTTGCTTGCACACAATCGTCCTCTGTTTTCCCAAACACTATCCGCTTCCTCTTGCACAGTACCCCCCCATTCATTCTCCTCGCTCAGTACAACAGTAATGACCTCACTTACAGACGCTCTCATTGGCTGCACTCTTAATCTGAGAGGCGGATCAAGGGTTTTGATTGGCCAGACGCTGGGGATTCTTTATCACACTCCTCCTTTTTTATTATCATAGGAAAACATAAGTATCCAATTTCCATGTTCTTGCATGCCGGTTGCATCAGGCAAAAACACAGTTAAATAGGAAGTTCCACAGCCGGAGAGCTTTGCTGGCTTCTGGACATCGCCGTAGGACAACTTCAGTGCCTTAGGAGAGTGCCATTGTAGCTTCTGCAGTTTGAGAAGATTGTGTAGACATCTAGCTTTGCAAGAGACTGTTTCATTGCATTGTTTTGTATTTCACAAATTTTGCCTGAGTGCATTTTTTGATGCACCAACATTTTTTGTAGATCTTTTTTTTTTTTTTCATTTGCAAGTGACAGAATATGTTCATTAGTTTGAATTTAACAAACATTACAACAGTTACTGTCATTTTGTGTCAAGAAAAGCTCGAAACCTTTAGATTTCACCGTCCTAAAACAGAGTTAAAAACTGGTCGAGAACGAGGAAGAAAAAATGTTACTTAACTTTAAGCGGTGAGTCCTTTTAGCTCAGAATTGTGCTGCATTTTTCCTTTGATATCCCTCTAATTATTTCTGTTTTGCTCTTGCAGCCCCTCAATTGTTGCCGACAAAGACAAAAGGTGAGTCTTTTTTCGTGATCTTCTTATCTTTTTTTAAGTGCAGATGCAGAATGCAAAAATCAGTTGCATGTCTTTTCCTGTGATCATTGTTACATTATAGATCGGTGTGTAGTTTTGTGCTTACTTTTAATTTAAATAATTAAAGTCATCAAACAGTCACTTTTAATTAGTTGTAAAAGTATTTTTTGGCTTTTCTGTAGTTGTAAACCCATCTTTTCAAATGAAAATTATTTTTATGAAGTTATCAGTCCTTCATAACAGTTTATATTGTTTTGTTGGTTTTATTTGATTGCTAAGAAATGCAATATGAGCAAAATGTGCCCGTGAGAAAGACTGTTAGTGGATATTTGCAGCTGTTGCAGTTATTCATTTTGTCATGCACAGCTGTATCACTTAATCCATGTGTGCATGAGACATGCACATGTGCACGGTCTCCTCCTCCAGACTTCTGTCCCTCTCCTTTCCTGTCCTACTCCCTCTCCCTCCTCTCTTTCTCCTCCTTCAGTGGAGATTCTGTTGTTCTTTTAAAGGGAAGGGAATGGCTCGATGCCAGTTGAAGATCCCCTATGAGGCACTTGAACAATTTATTAACACACTGGGGGATTGCACTGACTAGTCACAGATCACATGACTTGAGTTGCACAGATAAAAATACCTCAACTGTGACAGTCATAATTTTTTTGTATAGTAAACTCTGAGGGCTAAAAATACACTACCATTAAAAAGTTGGGGGCTTGTAAGGTTTTGTATTTTTAAAGAAATGGATTTTGTGGCAAAGATGCTTTAATTTGATTTTATAATGTAAAAAAATTCATTCATCTGAGAATCATTAAAAAAAGAATGTCATGGTTTCCACCAAAATATTAAGCAGCACATGATAGTGTGATGATAATGAAATGTTTCTTTAGCAACGAATCAGCATAATGATTTCTGAAGGATCATGTGACACTTAATACTAGAGTAATGTCTTTTGGGAAATTCAGCTTTACCATTATGGGAATAAATATTTTTTTAATATTGTGTTAATACTAATTTTTATTAATATTTTACGATATTACTATTTTTACTCTGTTTTGGATAGAATAAAGCCTTAATGTGTAAGAAAGACTACTTTCACAAAAAGCAGTAATTTTTATATATTAAATGTATTCAGTGTTGAATTTTAAGCATAATTGAATGTTGTGGAGTTTTAGAATGCTAAAAAAAATGTGCCGCACAACTTTTGAAATGTGAAGCCATCGTGTCTCAATTGCCCACAGGTGACTGACTGCACTATAGGTCATAAGCCCTCTCTGTGTAATCTAATGGGAAGTGAGACAAACTAAATAATTAAATTACACTTCAAATAATTTTTTACAAAGATGGTTTCCGTCATTTTAGGTAGTTCTTATCATGCTGATGTATGTTCTGCGTGAGTTTGGGCGGGACTTTGATTCCACGGCTCCGCCTCATGATCTCTACTCCGTAGAGTTTGGCTCCAAATGACGTCATTTTCGCAAGATGTCAGCGGTCATATTGAGAATGTTTTGGCTTCACTTTCTATAGTGGTAGGAAGTGGAGTCGCATCGTCCATCTTTTTTACAGTCTATGAAAAATACCAAAATTTCTTGAACCACCCCAAAATGTCGAAGAAACATGACTGGTTTTTTTTGTTTGTTTTTTGAGGTGGTGCTGATAACACGTTAAGCTATATAAAGTGACTTTTCAGTACTCTTTCTAACCTGTTCTGTTCTTTTACTCCCTTTAGTAACTCCATCTTTGGAGCAGTTGCCCTTTATATGAAGCACCTTGGTGTCAAGACCAGGGCGCTTGACAACAAGAAGACTAAGTCAGGATGGCGGCCCTCTGTCCCTTCAGTGCTGAAGGTTAGACGATATGCTACATAGTTTATTATACAACATATTTCCTCTGACTTTCATTTTACATACTGAATTTGTATTATTTTGTTTAACAATATTGTTTCCTTTTCTTTTGAGCAGCCATGGGGAGGCAAACCCAGCAAACCTGAGAAAAAAATATCTCCATTCCCCAGTACGTACTCAATAAAATCTTTTCATCCCTCTCCCTCAGAACACATGCCCTACTTACATCACATGCTAATTGACCAAACCTGTATTATATCACTATGCATTCAACCATTTACACTAATTACCCATAACATCTCAGAGACCTGCTAAGATCATTGAGACCAATGTATACAGAAACAAGAAGGTGCTTCCGTAGCTTATAGTATGAGAAACATTCTGCATATATATATAATGAAATACCTGCAGAATTTAAAGGAACTTGTTTGTGTTGCTATGTTTTCCTCTTGCAGATGATGGTAAGCAAACTAGATTGGACTTTGAAGGTATTATGGTCTGTTCTTTGGGTAGATTCTGTCCTCTTGGATGGTACATTCCCTTGCTAATCAAATCTAATGCATGTTTGCATGTTCCACTTCAAACTCATGGGTTTGTCTGTAGTTTCCGTTTCCTTATCCATCAATTTAGCAAATCTGATTTAGTTTTTCTGGTTGAGGTGACTTTGGTTGTGATAATGTGTTTAAAATGTGTGTATGTGTGTGTTTTTTTTTTTTAATGCTTTAATGTCCATCTGTCATGTCTTCTTGTTAGAACCACACAATGATCATCTGTCATTCTTTGATGATTGTTTGTAATTTCACACGTTTTACATGTTTCTTTTCATTCATATGTTCTCTCTTACTTTCTCATGGTCTAGCAAAGCAAGTCAAATCAAACCCGCCTCATCGAGTGTCTGTAAGCGATAGTGGCGCCACTTCAGTGCGGAAACCTGGTGTGGCGGGGTCAGGTAGCACACTTGGCATGGACAGCAGTGAAGACTTGATCATCAGCGTCAGTGTGACTACTAGTCCTGACTCTCAGAGTGAAACGGGTGAGGATCAGAAAATATATCTTATGTGTTTTAGATTGAAGCACACTGGACATGTGGGAAATCAACACACAATGCTGTATGTGAGTCATCTGGAAATATAAATGCGAATGAAAATAATATATACAAAACTGCACAGCCAACATACTTAATCAAGGATTAGAGCAGTATTAAAATTGTGGATGATGCAAACAAGTCAATAATTATTTTCATGCTATGGCTGATAACCAATAAATATCGAAATTTTGCACTCTTTTTGTCTTTAAAAAAAATCAAACACTGACTAAAATCAGCAATTTCAATGGCTACACAAGAACAACAATTTTTTTATAACTATATAAAAAAATTTTTTTTATATATATTTATTATAATTTTCATTCTGACAAATTTTCTCTTTGAGATTTGGTAACAAATAAAAAAAAAAAGTGCATTATTACGTAGTTAGTGTTTTTAATGATTAACATTTAGAGAGTGTTAGATGTAATTTTACTAACATTTATATTCTATTATTTTAAATTAGAATATATGTTTTCATTTAAACGTAATCATAAGTATTTATATTATGTATGTATCATCACACACACAAACACACCTATATATATATATATATATATATACATACATATGGGTAATTTTCTCTTGTACTATTCAATTTCAAATATGAAGTTATACCAATAAAATCTTTTAAAAATCTGTAGTATCGGCTGATCACTGGTATGGTACCAGTATATCATGATACCTATATTCATTGTAAAACAAACAACAAATACAAATCAATAAAGCTACAAGTGGTCTTTGATATTATTAAATGTCCCTGTAATGTTTCATGTGCAGAAATGTTGATTCTTTCCTCCTGTAGGTGTCAACAACAATCGCTCAGACCCCAAACCAGTCCCAGACTGTGGAGATGCATCTCCTGTCAGTACAACTGGGAGTCTCTCCATCAATGAACCTCTCGCTGTCATTGAAATGCTTCCAGATGACAGTCAGGACAGTGGAAGGTAAGAATGGAGGAGAAGATACAAAACAACATATAAGTAAAATGAAAAACATTAAACAAACAGTTAGCATACTTTTTAAGTTGTACAGCAGTTACAGTGTTACTTTGTACGACATAACTAAGGGAGGGTGGAAAAACTCCCTGCCTGCTTTGTCTCGGGGAGTGTGCTGTGTCCCTCCTGTGCTGCTGCTCCTGCTGCTGCCCGCAATATATGCTACCCTCCTTAAGGACAACAGAGACCAAGACAATCCCTTACTGCGCATACGCGCCTCCCTCCCTTTCCCCTCCCCTCCTATCCTAACTCCCTTTCTTCCCACTTTCAAATTTTTTCCTCTGCATTGTGCCGCCTCCTTTTGTTTTTTACCTCTTTGTCTGTTTGTTTCTCGTCCCACCTGATGTTTTGCAGTGTTAGTTGTTTTTGTTAGCTTTCAGTTTACAGTTTATCCATATACCGCATTCTTCGCATTCAGTCAGCGCTATGTTCCGCAATGTTGCGCCAAGGCAAGACGCTTTCAAAATAAGCAGATTCTGTCTGAATTTGAGCAAACATTATGACTGCTCAACTTTTTGAAAAGTTATGTTTTTGCTTCTGTAGATATTTAGCAGATGCTGTCATCCAAAGTGACTTATGTGATTTGCTGGAATAACCTGATGTTCTGCAGTTTGGCACAATGGTGATGGTTACATGTGGGAACTGAACCTGTTATCTTTGGTGTTTAAACATAAACATAACTTAAAGGGTTAGTTCACCCCAAAATGAAAATTCTGTCATTAATTACTCACTCTCATGTCGTTCCAAACCCGTAACACCTTGATTCATCTTTGGAACTCAAATTAAGATATTTTTGATGAAATGGGCGAGCTTTCTGACCCTGCGTAGACAGCAACGCAATTGAAATATTTCCAGAATTCAGTGGCTCAACTGAAATGTTGCGAAAGCTACAAAAATACTTTTTGTGCGCAAAAAAACAGAACGATAACAACTTATTTAACAGTTCTTCTCCCCGCCATTTTGGAAAGTACCACAACGTATGCACATGCTTTCCTGATCAGCGTTGTTTATGTTCTGGAGAAAGCGTGCACATACTAAACATAAACATAAACAGCCCAGATTACGATAATTATGTTGATTGTGTTCTGGGGAAAGTGTACGCATACATTGTGGTTCTCTACAAAATAATAATTAAAAAAATAATTAAAAATGTCATGTTATTTTTGTTTTCTCTGCACACAAAAAGTATTCTCATAGCTTCACAAAATAGAAGTTGAGCCCCTGATGTCACATGGACTGTTTGACCGATGTCCTTACTATGTTTCTGGTTCTGGGAACATTCCAGTTGCGTTGTTGTCTATGCAGGGTCAGAAAGCTCTTGGATTTCACCAAAATACCTTATTTTGTGTTCTGAAGATGAATGAAGGTCTTACTGGTTTGTAGCGACATGAGGTTGAGCAGAATTTTTATTTTTGCGTGAGCTGACCCTTTAAAAACTTAATGTAGCTCCTTTACTTACTGTTTACAGTGTATGGCGTAAAACTAGCATTACTGGATTAGCTGTGCATTTTTATTTTGCTTGTGTCCTTCATGTGGAAACATTGTTTGTTGCTGGTGTCTGTTGTTGTACGCTCTGTCTCACTTTGTTGTTGGCCTTGAGATTTTGCTCAGGATAGTGTTGAGGTTAGTTGGTTTATAGTTGGAAGTTTTGGTTGGGTGTTTGTTAATAAATGATTTGTTCTCGGTTATGCCGTAACTGTTCGTTCGCCCTATGTTTTTACAGAAAGAAGACAAGGTGGGTCTGCGTGATTGTCTCTGGGATTTTCTGCCAGCCTCAACTGCTACTGATGCACACATGTTCTCTTACTAAACACAGTTTACATTTACGTTTTTATTATGCATACATTATAAAATATTGTACAGTGAATGTTATGGTTTTAAGTTTAAGATTCATATTTCGTATATCACACAGACACTCGTACTCATTGCATGGCTAAGTATGGTTCTTCTCAGGTTTCTGGGCTTTAGGGATAGAGGGCAGAAGTATCTGCTTTTTGGGATGCTTTGCACGAATGGAGCCCACTTAGCCAATAGTGTTTTCTATCAGTATAATTGAGGTGTTCAAATGCACTGAGATGCTGTAAATGACACATTAGAAAGAGCTGGAGATGTTTGTTAATGTGGATCCCAGAAGGGTCTTTGAACTGATGGGGCTGAATGAATCTTCCTGTGAACTAGTGTTAATAACATGTTTCATAGTGGTTTTGACATCATTTGTCTTAACATTTCAAGTACTGTTTCTTCTTCATCACTGTTCAATTTTCTGTTTCTATCATCTGTTCATGTTACCTTTGGTCGATAACCTCACTGCCATTTAATCTTCTTTCCACATTTCTACTACTTCCTTTCCTTTCCTTTCCTCCTTCTCCATCCATTATTACATTTTCATTTGTTTGCCTTTTCCTTTGTTTGCTTTTTTCATTCCTCTTCCCTGTATTTCCTTATATTTTAAATTATTTTCTAATTCATTCACTTTCCCCCATTCCTTTCTTCGTCTTTCTGTTGGTTCCTCTTCCACTTTTCTTCTACCTTTTCCTTTACCTCAACCCCCCCCCACACTTCTCTTGGGTATTCAGGAATGTGCGCCGCAGTGAGAGCCTTTGCGTGGACCGTCGTCACTCTCGCCGTAGTGGCTCTACCCGGGGCAAGCAGTCTCGCTCCCGTAGTGACGTGGACCTGCAGTCAACCACAACCTCTCACCCCCTCTCACCCTCCCCACAGCATTCAGTCTCGTAAGGCAAAGACTAACCATCACTCACATTTAGAAACCCTCTTAAACACTCTGTCCACAGGAGACAGCAGCACAAGGGGCTTCTCTGTAACTGATAGAATCCAGAGACTGTAATCATCACTGCCTTAACAATTTTTTTTTACTTAATATGTATGTATCCCTTTTCAGTTTTCCCATTCATTTGTCTTTCTTAGTGCGGACGGTGGATTGTTGCCTGACATCCTTGTCGCTGCTCCTGCTTTTGACCCCTTCCCTCAGCAGGAGGAGATGGAGCCCCGACTCCTGGAGCTCGAGCAGGACCCTCCTAACTGGAGGGGCCTTGCTTCTCCTGAGGACGTGAAAAAACTGAGCAAGAAAGAAATCAAAAGACAAGAAGTAATCAATGGTAATACAAGCAAGAATGTAAAAAAAATATATGTTCATTCAGTGCTTTATTTTGTTGAATATGCTGTGTAGCAGGTTGCAACGTTGAACATATTTTTCTCTGTGTGTCTCTCAGAGCTGTTTACAACGGAGCACGCTCATGTTCGTATGCTGAGTGTATTGCAGACTGTGTTTTCTCGTCCACTGGAGAGGGAAGAAATTATGACCTCGACTGAACTGGCCACCATCTTCCCCAGCCTCGATGAGATCATAGAGATGCACTGTATGTATCCACTTCAGATATATTAATGCACTGAAATCTGCCTGGTTTTAAAAGATTTTGATGGCCCTTCAGATTACGAACAGCCTTGCTATAGCTTGAATCCATTCTTTTCTAGATGCTTTCTATGAGAACCTGAAAAAATTGCGTCAGGAGGATGAGTACATTGTCAAAATCATAAGCAAGCCACTTCTCAACAGGGTAAGTAGCTTAGAGTGTGCTAAATGCTAGTTTTTCATGTTCTTTCTTAACACTGTCATTTAGAATTTCACCTTGACAACATGAATTATCTTAGCTGTTACACAAATAGACATATTTCTATCTCTTTAGTTCAGTGGCTCAGAAGGAGAATGGTTTCAGAAGCTCACTGCACGCTTCTGTAGCTACCAGTCCTGGGCTCTGGAGCAGATAAAGAGCAGACAGAAGAAGGATCCCCGTTTTAATGCTTTCATACTGGTACGTTTACTCTTAAAACACAGTTTTCCATGGTTTTGAAACTGTTCACCAGTCAACATTACTTGGCTAGGCATCATAATTTTTATTTTTTTATTTATTTATTTGCATTATAGGAAGCTGAGAGTAAGCCACAGTGTCGGAGGCTACAGCTGAAGGATATCATTCCCATAGAGATGCAAAGACTAACTAAGTATCCCCTTCTGCTGGAAAACATTGCCAAGAGCACTGGTAAGTGTTTTTAAATGTTATTTCAATGAAACCTCTTGTGCAAATTGTGCGAAACACAATGGGTTAAAAACTGGGCAATAAATCAATAATATCACATTCACAATGAGACAAAAGCTGTGGTAACTCCATGCATACCTTTCAGTGAATCCTGGTTCTGTGATCAGTAGTAAATCTCCATCCGAAGGCCAGAGGGCGCTCTCGCACAAACTCCAAATATGCCTGCAGAAGAAACCCAGGGAATCCCTAAAGTGTAGCTGAATAAACAGAAGATTAAACAGCTTTCATTTATTCAACATGACTAATAAACACATGACTACGACAGTACATTTTCTTTATAATAAAGAAAATATATTATAATAATAGTCTTTATAATAAAGTATAGTAGTAATGCAATTCCTTTATGACCACATAGAATACTATGAAATGCCTTATTCTGTGTGAGAAGCCACATCATCTGACATAAGGATTTATTTTAGACACTCAACTTACTTTATGAAGTGAGTGGTGTAAAAACATGTTAGTAAACGTGGTGGTATTTTCACATGCTTTCAGAAGGAGCAGTATTTACTACACAGAGCCATAGTTCACTGAGAAGCATCAATTGAGCGTCCAGTCAGCCTATTTGAATGATTTCTGATGGATTATGTAACACTATGCAACGAAGTAAAGGCTGCTGAAAGTTTTTGCCATCACAGGAATAAATAAGCATTAATAAATAAGAAAACAGAAGAAATGCAGTATTACACAAAAACTGGTGTATAACCACTGTCCATTTCTCACAGATGATGAAATGGAAAAAGATAACATTAACCAAGCAGCAGAATCCTGCCGTAAGATCCTCAACCATGTCAATGAAGAAGTCAAACTCATGGAGAACCTGCTGGTGAGAATTCAGTGGAGCTTCCTTCAAATACACATGATTTAGTGTATGGATGTGTAGTCTGGCAATATACAGGCATTACTACATTCAAAATTCAGTCATCAATTACTCATCCTCATGTTATTCCAAACCTGTAAGACTTTCGTTCATCTTTGGAACACACATTAAGATATTTTTTGATGCTCTGAAAATACTTTTTGTGAGCAAAGAAAGCAAAAATAATTACTTAAATCTACCTTTTTTTTTTTTGCACAAAAAGTATTCTAATAGCTTCTTAAAATTACTGTTGAACCTCTGATGTCACATGAACTATTTGATTGATGTCCTTACTACCTTTTTAAACCTTGAAAGCGTTGGTTTTGTTGCTGTCTATGGAGGTTCAGAAAGTTCTTGAATTTCATCAGAAATATCTTAATTTGTTTTCCAAAGTTGAACAAAGGTCTTACAGGTTTAAAATAATAAAAGCAATTAATGTAAAAAGTAATTAATGACAGAATTTTATTTTTTGGGTGAATTATACATTTGAATAGTTCACCCTGTATGAATCATAATCTAATATACATTTTTCCCAACCACCAATCTCATAATCTCCTAAATTTCTGCTTATCTTTAACTCAGATTTTGAAAGATTACCAGCGCCGGCTGGACACCTCAGGACTGAAAACAAGCAATGACCTCTACAGTGAGTACAAGGTGAGAAATATCTTAATGTCTAATGTGTGGATTACTAATGTTACTTATGCTCTGGGGCTTATATGATCCACTCTTTTCTTTGTTCATCAGAACATTGATCTGACCACCAGAACAATGCTGTTTGAAGGACCTCTGACATGGAGGGTGACCAAGGAGAAAGCGATCGGTAACCCCAGTTGACACATTCCCGAATTAAAATTGTCTTGCAAATTAGCAAATGTGTTTATTAGCTTTCAGTGCTTCTGTAATCAAGAATTCAGCCTCTTACTTGTCCTACTTTTGTGTGTGTTTGCAGATGTGCATTGTGTTTTGCTGTCAGACCTCCTGGTCTTGTTTCAGAAGCAGGATGATAAGATGGTTTTAAAGTGTCAGAACAAAAACAACTTTGCCGTTCAGGAAGGCAAACAGATGCTGAGTCCAATCATCAAACTAGAATCTGTTTTTCTCAGAGATGTGGCCACTGGTGAGTAAGTTCAAGAGAATTAGCATGTTGTATTCTGAAGAATGCAAGTCTGATATACAGTTACTTTTATTCTTTTCATCAGACCCAAAAGCCCTCTATGTCATCTTCACCTGGGACAGTGGAGCACAGATCTATGAACTAGTGGCTCAGACTGTTGGGGAGAAGAAAAAGTGAGTTGTGTGAACTATATGAAGTCATTTTAATAGAATACTTACATGAATGACTGACAGGCAGATCATATAAAATCTCTCTTCAAAATTGAAACCCAGAACATGTAATTTAACACTCACAGTCTGTTTTGTGCTCCAGTTGGGCACAGGTGATTAGGTCTGCAGTTGACGAGTTGAAGAAGAGAGGCGGCAATAAGCTGAAAAGGGATGGCAGAAGTGGCAGCATGCCCAGTAGTGCCAGTGGACCTGCATACAGCCCGTGAGTGTGTTTTTGGCAAATAGCAAGGCCCCATAAGAGTAATGTGGCCAACTGAAAGCCGACTTCACTCTTTCCATTTCTTTTCTCCAGAGTGCATCCCCCTCTTAGTCCCACTGAGAATGGAGATCTGTTGAAAAGTCGTGGTGGTGAGACTTTTGGCTTTTGGAAATGGATTTCTAAATTAAGTCTTTCCAAGTAATTTTACAGTGGTATTATAACGTGTCTTTGTTTTATTTTACCATAGGGCGATTTAAAGACAGTTTTACTGAAGAGAAGAGTAAAGAAACTGAGGCTTCACTCATAGACTACCTAGCTCTTAATGGCTTTGATCTGCTCAGCCATAGCCACGCCCCTCCAGAGAAGTCTGCTATTGGTGCTTTGGAGGAAGGTCAGAATATATGTCATATTATGCAGGTCTAACAGTGAACACCTACAATTTCATGCTGTATGTAATTTTTTTTTTCTCTTTCTTCTCGCAGTCATGTATTTGAAGAGGCTGTTGGTCGGGAGTATTAGCCTGTCTGATGACTCTCAGACTCTTGGGGAAAATGGAGGGATGGCAGCTGAAAACCAGGTGGCAGATGGAGGTCAGTCATCAGGAACTGCATGCATATTGCTTCAGGTTTTAAGCTGAAGAGGTTCAACCTCACATTTATTCCTAAAGGCAAGGCATTTTATTTCTAAAGCACATTTAAAACAGCAGCTGTTGACCAAAGTGCACACAATAAGACCGATAATTAGCAAGATTAATCAAATTTATTTGATTAATCAAATCAAAAGCCGGAGAGAAAAGATATGTTTTCAGCAAAGATTTAAAACACTCAACATCAGATGACAGCCTAATGTGTACCGGCAGATCATTCCACAGCTGTGGAGATGTAACAGAAAGCCAGTACTAGAATTGCAGAGTACACAACTAACAAAATATCATTCAGCACCTTCAGTAAAGCTGACTCTGCACTATGATGTTCTCTGCAACCCGACTGAAACTTGTCTAACAAATTGTCACTTCAAAATATGGTCAATTGAAGGAGCCTTTTTCCATCACTTTTAATAAAAATGATCATCAACAACCTGTTATTTATTCTAATTCTTAAAAAGAATGGAAGATCGTAAACTTTTTTTCTGGTTAATTTTGCAATCCCCAATGCTTATTTCCTCCTCCTTAGTGGAGAAATCCAGCACAGAAGAAAGAACTGAAGGAGAAGAGAGTGGAGGAGATGGAGGGAATAAAGCAGAAGAGGAAAGAGGGATCAGCGCTCCTCTAGTGCTTTCTCAGGAACGCTTGGAGGAGGTGCAGAGGAGACTGCAGACTCTTGGGGAGCAACTGAAGAGACTGCAGGTGAGGAGAAAGAACAGAGTTCTTCAGTTTCATTTTCATTTCTTTGTCTGAACATGGTGCCCTAAGTAATACGTATCTCTGGTGTTCAGGCTGTCGAGGAGGACCATTATAAGTTGCAAGAGGCTCTTGCTAAATATTCACTTCAGGGTGGGCATTACAACTGAGAAACATCACAACCTGCTGTTACAAGGTACTACCATGTACTTAATACAAAACCATATTTTTTCATATGTATCATCTTCATTCTTATATAGCGCCATTCTCTTTTTTTTTTTTTTGTAAGTATAGCAATTCAGTTTCTATCATCTGTCTTGTTTGTCCTCAGATCACTGTATGTGCTGGACTCGAGACTTGCTTTCGAGGGACTCGCTGATTGACTAATTCTGCCTAAACGTTCCTGCTTTATCTCTTCTGTCTTCTCAACTGTCCTTTCAGAAGATTGTCAGCAGGCCTCCAGCACTTTCCGTGCCACTGAGAAATGAAATGAAGTGGGTGTTGTGAAATTATAGTGATCCTTAATCTTGAATGAGTGCTGATGTGTTTCTGTTGCGTGGTATGAGATACAGTCTTGCCCAAAGATGCCAAAGAATTGTGCAACACCTAGAGAACAAAATGCTTCGAGTCCATGCGAAAGCACTGTAACATATACAAACATGCGCACACACATACAACGATAAACCTAAGCATGTCAAAAGTAATTTAGTACCAAAAGACTATCTATATTCGTAGAAAAGTATAGTTGCATCTTTGTCTGTTTCTCAGAATGTACTTTAGTCAGGTTTTCAGTAAGGGTAATCTAAGCAGAAAATGTGCTTTTTTTTTTTTCTTTTGTTTTTTTTTACTCATTTCAAGATCTTTACTCATCCTAATAATTATTACTGTACTGTATTAAATGTATTTTAAAAAATATTCAAAAGGATATATGATTTTTAGCAGAATATTGAGCCGTAGTAGCATGCATTGCAATAAAATGCGGAGTAAAAACGTACATATTTTTTTTAACCCGATTTTGGTTTTGATTTGTTGTCTTACCAGAAGTTTTTTTGAATGAGAAAAGATGTGTTAAGTAGGATCGATCAACAGATGGATGAGCAAAGAAAGTAGAGAGAAGGGTTGAGGAAGGTAGGCTTGCTTTGTAGTGCCTAACCTCTCTGAAGTGAAATCAAGGCAAGCATCAATGTCAAGAAACATCGTCAGGCTTTGACATTGTGGGTGTGAAGAAACATACACATGTTACGTAGCTTTTTGAATGAGCAGTTTGCACATGTTAGGGCTGTTATGACATGGAGCATTCACAATGTATAGCATTCTGTAACCCAGGTGTTGCAGATTGCACTCTGGTAGTCGACCCGGATCGTACGATAATCATCACACATTGCCTATTTTTGTGCACTATGCAAATTCTGTTTCGGGGGCTGGAAAACAGTAATTTCAGATAATTCATTTTTTTCAGTACAGTTAGCAGTTTATAGTATGTTTTTTTCTTCAGTAGTTGCTTGTCATTGTTTCTCAGTTTATTTTATTTTAGGGAGTTGTTTTCTTTATAAGCAGGACCAAAGAAATGAAAGTGGAACAAAGTTTAGATATGAAAACACTTTTGACATGGAAAGGTCAGCTGTGAATTGAAATAACTCACTGAGGGGGTCCAAACTTGTCACCCATCCCTTTCCAAGCAAAGTTTTTGCCTTAGCTGCTGGATCAACCCACAAAATGGCGAAGTAATGGATTGGCTTATAATCCTATTTAAGGCAGAAGGAATTAGGTTGGTTGAGAACTGAATTGCAGTACGAGTAATAGAGGAGTATCCTGATTCTCATTATCAGTCCATGTTTTTTCCAGCTTAAGGGATCAGCTTTTTCTCTCCTGCTCTTCTTATCTAATTATGAAACCACATAAGAATCAGGCAATGATGTTAAATCTCAGAGTTCAGACAGGAACACGAACTGTTTTTTCACCAGTACTGTAATTATTGTCAAGTATCCATGATGCTACTGCAACAGGTCTTTCTATTCGACCAACTTCCAAATTTATGCAACCTATTTTACCTTGTTTGTTTCATAGTGATTTCCAGTCATTTTCAGGTTGTAATTGTGTTGATAATATTGATTTCTGTAAGGCCTTGGCTCCTTTTCCTGCTGTTTTCCCAGCTGATTTCCTTCACGAAATGGTTTACCAGAACAATTTGCCAGAAGTCTTGCATTCGAAGTAGCAAATGAAAGTTTGATAATAAAACCATCATGGTGCAAGATCTGTTCTACCTACTTTACTTTCCTTCAGTCCTTTTGCACAAATATTTTTTCATTCTCGATTGCTTGAATGGGTGATTTATTCATTTCCTTTGATTCAGTTTTTTTTTTTGGTTTTCTTAGAAAATTATGTAATTACCATACTATGCATTGCTTGTTATAAAAGAAGGACTGAGAGAGACAAAGTACACCCTTAACCAGAAAACTATAAAAGTACAAAATTTCACTTCAATGGCAAGAGTCTCATTTTTGATGTGGAAATGACCACAGTTTAGATTCGATTAGTAAGTGTGTTTCAAATTGAGCCTTTGATATTCCCTTGAACTCTTAATAATTGATAAGACACGGTTTTGGGTGTGGTGTCATTCTTTCTCATTTCTTAAGCTTTTTCATATGTATCTGTCACATATATGTATACATAGTGATATATCTGTATTTTTAAATGTATTTATAGGGTGCCTTGTGCAGATTGGGTTTGTTTTTAATTTCTAAAGGGCTCTTTTAGTCCAGTTGACAGGCACGGGCATACTTGCCTTCTCATTTAGCAATGTTCAGTGTTAAATATTAAGCTGATATTTTGTTCCAGACTCGCCAAATTATAACAGTTCCTCTCATTTGTTCTTAAAACTGGCTGAGTGCTTAGTACTGAGCGCTCTTTGTTAGATCTTTTAAACCTTCTGCAATTCATGACTGTCTTTTATGTAATTCTGTGTACAGGAGTCCACTCATTACAGGCATTCCATTGCTGTCTGTCTATATAAATGATTATGCAAGGACTATTCTGTGTATTTGGGCTTTGATTTTATATGTAAGATACATAAGAAAAATTTAGGTACGTTTATTTTAATTATTTTTTTCCTTTTTTTTTTTTTTTTTAATAAATGAACAAAAATGACTTGAGCTTGTATTGTCTTTATTTTCAGCAGCATATTACAACATTATCAAAAATAAGAAAAGTTGTGTGGTGGTTTACGAACAACAGACTTTATATTATGAATGCGTACACAAAGCATGGTAAGACGTCGGAGAAGAATATAAAAACTGAAAGTGGTGCCAAAACAATGCAAAACCATGTTTCCACAAAAACTGACTAGTGTAGGCAGTTTTAGAGATAAAAGTGAGAAGTAGATTCGGACGTTAGAAGATTAGAAGCTGTTTTTATGGTAAAACACCTCAATGTTCACATTATTTTGTCCAACCCCTGTATTTGCGTGTGTTCACCACAAACTGAAACACAAGAATGGGTGGGTGTAGATAACACTGGAAGGGAAGACACTTGAACGGCACATTTACTGATGAGCAGTAAGAGGGTTTTTAAAAGTTGATCTGGTTTATCAGAGAAAATGCCATTTGCGCTGATCGTTTTCTTGTGTTTCTGGGGAGGTAAGCATTGATGTATTTCGTGTTTGTATGTAATGTTAGCTTTATTGTAAAATTTTAACATTAAGCATTCATTATAATCAACTGGTTTTAAAGTGTAAGCTCTCTTTGAGCACACAAAAAAAGTCTATGTACAGATAAATTTAAATGTAGTTTTTCAAAAGCATACCATTTCATATTCGTCAATAAACTATTTATCTCCTACAAAAGAACAAAGTATACAAAGTTTCCATCTGCACATCTATGTTCTGCTTCAGTGAAGCTGAATTCCTCTCAGAGCAGCTGTTACAATTTGCATCTTATTGCTACCAGTTTACATCTTTGTCTTTTTCAGTGTGACTTACAATTTTAATGGTTTAATTTAATTTTACACTGTATTAAGTAGCTTTTCACATGACAAGTCTTGTCTATACAGCTTTTTTGTGGGTGGGAAGTGTTCAGTTTAGCTATTAGATTTAAACATGCTGATATCATGTGGATTGAAGTTAATGTTTTTTGGGGGAGAAATTAAAGCTATACGCTAAGCTGCTTTTATGTTAGAGCATTTTAATCACATATAAGCAAGTTTTAAAGAAACCCCCCACTGTGGACTGTTTTACACTCAAATACTTTGCTGAGCTGTTGTGCCTACCAATATTATAGCATATTATTATATGTTTTTTGGTTTTATTGTCTTTTGCAAAAGCTGTTTCCAACACTGCTTTTGATGACCTGGAACTGAAGGCAGATAAGCCATTGGAGCGTGTGGCTCTCTACAAGAAAATCACCATCCAGTGCTGCTACAACTGGAAACAGGTCCAGAATCCGGTCAACTGGATCATGAATGGTTACACCATCAATAATGGAACAATTACCAAATCAGTAAACCTGTATGACAATCAGAAGAAAGATGATGGAAAAGACACATGCCATTCGCTGACTTTTGAGAGTGTCCGTCTCAATGATACTGGCTTGTACCAGTGTAGACTGAATTCTGGAAATTTTCAGATCTTTACCCATGGTACCTTTCTTCAAGTATACAGTGAGTCAGACCACAATTATATATTTAATATGTTTAATTTTATTTATTGTCAGTATCACTGTTCAAAAAAATTAATTAATTAAAAATCAAATAAGTGCAGTCTCGGTAACCAAGACCACACTTATTTGATTAAAAATACAGTAACATTCTTTGTAATTTAATACAGTGATTTTGTGAAATATTACAATTCATAATATATGGTTTTCTGTTTTAATATATATGTTTATTATTCTACTAAACCCTCTTTTGGTGCTCAAGAAACATTACTTGTTATTGAAACAATGAACTTTTCCCCTTGGATTATTTGATTGATGGAAAGAAAAAAAAAACCATTTGAAATAGAATTTCTTTTGTAACAAAGTCTTTACTGTCACTGTTGATGAATTTATTACATCCTTGCTAAAAAAAAAAAAGTATGATTTTTCAAAAACAATGCTGCCCCCAAACTTTTGAACAGTAGTCTATGATAAACACTGTATATATAACAGTTATGCATTTTAATGTAATACACAATCTGATGTATAGGCCCACTGTCTACCTATGTACTCTTAATAGCATAAATATGGTAGTCACAAAAATAACAATGCTTGCATTCAAGCACTCTAAAAGGCTGCATTGCGCAATAATCGCCACAAATCATTCAACTGGCTGAGTTAGACAAACACAAATAACCATTCAATGACATAAACCCAAATTCCTCTCATTCATGCTAAGTTTGTGTTACTTAACTCTCCTTATTTAAACACATGCAAGTTTTGCTGTCAGAGGAAGTGAAAGTTTCAGCTGTTTTGGCCTATTTTTGTTTGTTAGTTTCATTTTTCTCTAACTTTTTTTAAGACAATGGTTCATGGTCAGTTTGATCTACTTATCATTTCTGAAAAGCCTTCCGGAGTTAAGACATTCTCTTTAATTAGAACCTTTGCAGAAGGCCTTGAACCTCAGCGAGAGTGTGAAGAACAGCATCATTACAGCAGAAGGGGTGTTGCTGCTGATGTGTGTGTTGATCCCTGGCACCGTGATCCTCTGTAAGGTCAGAGACGCTCGTCATCGTGTACTGTTGCTTTAATGTTGCTTCAGCATATTGGATGCATTCCTGAAAGAACATTAAACAAACAAATAAATAAAGAGATTCCATGATGATGATGGATGCTCAATTGTATTCCTCTAGTCAAAGAGGCTGAATGAACTGGAGAGGAAAAAAGGAAGAGAGGAGGAGAATATCTACGAGGTATGTCTACACTACATTTTCTTTTCTTATTAGCATGCTGCGTATTCACAAAAGCGGCCTTCAACAGGGTCTAAACCTGGATGACTGCAACTCAGCTTACCATCAAATTCAACGCACCAGTCAGCAAGGCCCATACCAGGATGTGGCCAACTGTGCAGAAGACATTCAGCTGGAGAAGCCGTAGACGAACAGGAAAAGGAACCAGAAACAAACCAAGGGAAAAGTGAACTCACTTGAGCTAAATTGTTTAAGTCGTAATTACATGAGCCTGCTCTCAGTGTGTCTTTGCATCTCTTTACTAGTTTGAAGATAAGCTTGTTTGTATTTTGCAGTGGTAAATCAAACATATCTGCTAATGGTTTGAATTAACTGTATGAAACATTTTGCATTTTGATGAATGTGACGTTTTAAGTCTGTCTTGAAGAAGATTATAAATAAAAAACAAATGCACTGGATACTCAAATTGGCAATTAAAGACAACACACTTGAGAAACCAGCATATTTGTTTTATTGTCTTGCATTTTGACGTTGTAGCAGTACTGTGAATTGATAGGTGCTTTGATCATTCTCTGACGCGTTATTGGCTATAAATTTTGACGTGGGCGTGGCCGCCTGCAAGGTATGTCCAGACAGAACAGAGGGGAGGTAATCATTCGCGTTTGAGGAAGATGGCGTCTGCGAAGAAGTCTGGCAGCGGTGTTCTTGAAAAAGCAGTAAACAGAAGACGCTCGTCCAAACACAAAGAGGGTCCAATAGGTATATTCTCATTTAATAAACATAAGCGCTTTATTTAGGGGGCGAGTTGTCGCTTGTAAATGACATCCGCGCTCCCGGTTAGATAGTTCCAGAAGTGTCAAACAGAAGATTAAAGCCCGAGCGCTTACTGTACAGTAATGCTGGTACAATGTAGCACATCGTATGAGCACTGTTATTTCCTTACTAATATGTAAACGTAGGTTTTAAAATGCCTCGTGTGATTGCCAACAGGTTTGTATTACGTTTGAACTATGTTGCGTTATGCAATACATCGGCTACTGTGTCTGTAACACTATAGTGTAATTTTGCAGTTATGCATTGATGATATTTCCAGTTAATGATGACATTTTATTCAAAGTGACAGGAGACAGGAGAGAATATACATACGTTTGAATGACCTGTGAGTATTTGCCTTAACTTTGCTGCAATACATTAGAGTAAGCTTTAGGATGCCTGACTTATGAATGATCTAGATTGACGTCCGTCTGTGTGGTTTTAAGCTTATAATCACAGTAAAGATGTGTGTAGTAAGTGTAGATGCTCTTAAAGGGATAGTGCACACATGATGAAAAACGTAGGCTATGACTTTCTTTTGTTTTGTGGAAGGATGTTATGAAGAATGTTGTTAACCGAATCATTTTGGTGACCATTGACTTCTACTGTATGGATAGAGAGAAAAAAAGAGACATTTACCAAATCATCTTCATTTATCTTCCACAAATGAATGGTTTTGTAAAATGGGACATGGGTAAGTAAAGTGTCTTGTCGCCGCTTTAGACCTCATTTAAAAGCAATTTTGGCCACTTTGGTTTTTGAATAACCTTTTATTTCACCGCAGTGTTGTTGAGGGGGTTTCCATGTTCTCTGTATTGCAATGGGCAGTACGTCACAGGCTTTCTGGGTTTTAGGTTTTCACCATAGACCTTTGCCTTGTCTAGGGATCAGTGAGAGGATTTGCCATAAAAGCCTCAATCGGTTGTGCAGAAGAACATTACGAAAAGACTTGTACATTCATATATTAACCATAGATAAGTTGTTTACTTGTTGCTGTCAGGTTTGGATGAGAGTGAGAGGAAACTCTTCACTGATGTCAGGGCCAGCGCATTGTTTTTCTTTTCCTGTTGAGATGATTTTAGGACATTTACAAATAATCTGGGACAAAGGTCTGCCCGGGGCCTTTCATTGTTCCTTATTGCCAGCCAAATGAATAAAGGATGTGGTCCTGGATATACATATCTAGAATGTAGAGAGAAAGTTCAGGTCTGGTCAGTTTACTTTGGTTTGCAAAGATTCTTAGTGGAAATGTGTGGTCTTTGAACGATGAAGATATTGGGAAATCCATCTGTATGCAAGCTTTTTGTAGTTTGTGCTAAAAATAAGCTGGGTTTATACCATACAAATCTGAGAAATTCTGATTTGCCAGCAGCTAATCTCCAGCAGTGAACTTTCGTAAGCTAAATAGTACAAACATTTTACATGAGCAATGGGACACAAGCTAGTTGTATATTTAACAGTAATAAAGAAATATTTCAAATTATTTCAAATGTCAGTTTATATTTTAAAAGTATGCTTATGTTTTGAAAGTTGAGCATTTGTTCTCATTTCTAGCAAGATGTGAAAATTTAAACACACTGAGAACATCCCTTGCTATTTTCTGCTATTATTTCCTCTCTTTTTACGCATTGATTCTTAACGTAACATTCTTTGCTGTTTTTCAGCACTTAGAAAGTTAGTCTTTAAAAAACACTAAACTAAAATGTATTCTCCCTGTCAAATTAATTTTTTGTATAAATCTTTTTTCTCATTTGAAATAAGGAATTTCAGCAAAGCATTTATGGTTTTAACGATAATAGTTTTGTTTTTACATTTATATTATTATTAATCACCTATGTAATAAAAATAATTATCTGTATTGTTTGTGAGTCCCTAGTTATTGATGGTAAACCTTTTAAATTAATGTCAGTGTTGTTTACTGCATAGTTTTTTTTAATATTATTTCATCAGAACTAATTGATTGACCATATATTAATTATAGTAATTTATTATACCAAGATGTGACATGGATATTACTGACTCACCATATAACAGTAAATAAACACATAGTTTTTATTAATTTAAAATGCATTCTTATACATTTATATAGGCCTATACTTTTTTTTTTATTATTATTTTTTTTCTTATTATTAATATCATCCATAGCAAAAAAATAGATTTCTGTCGTGGGCAGAATTTCAATATTGATGTATTCCTAGTTACTGAAGGTGGATTAATGTTATTTATACTCAACATTGTTTATTATACAGTGCGACATGGATATTACTATAGTCTCACTGTATGACCTAATGCAGTTGCCTAATACAATTTATGACCTAACTAAAGTATGCTCTGTGTAATGCTACACTTTTGTTGTAGCAATGACAAAAATAATGTTTTAGAGGTCATTGTTTGTTTCTGTCTGGACCTTCTTGTGTCAAAGAGAGGTGGCAGTTTTGGATCGTCCAGTTAGGGTGAAGGTCACTAGCCGCCCCCTGGTGATATAACCAATAGAGACAAAGGTTATTTAGGCAGTTGGGGTTTTGTAGAGGGTAGTTGGTTCTAGGACACAGTTAGCCTGGATCCTTTAAACGGCAAACACTGTGTGTGTGGCACATGTGTGCATGTTGCAGTGAGTAATTTGTTTTTATTGTACTCTGGGTGAAAAGTCATCTCACCACAACAGAGAGACAGTTGGTATGGGAGAAAATAACAAAGCTGTTCTCTCCTGGGAATGAGACGAATGAGAGTAAAGGAGGAAGAGTTTGCAGAAAAGAAGAGAGGATGGAATAGAAAGTGACAGAAAGTCACATTGTGATCTGAGGGGATGAGTGGGTTGGAGGGAGGGCGAAAGCATCCAATCGAAACACTCTATCTTACTGTCTTCCCCTTTTATTTACCTCCCCCTTCCTATGTCTCTATTTCTCTGGCTCCATGGCTGTGCGGGTGTTGAGGGGACAGGACGCACAAGGACTCCAGCATGAGTTCTGATGAGGGTAACGTTCATACTCTCCAGGGATCAGTCCCTGTGTGTTTTTGTGTGTGTATGTGCTCTGTTTTCTGCATGTTTTTTGATTGTAGACTCTCACACTTAAGCTCCGCTTCACCCCTTTGTGTACTTTAAACGTGTGTTGTTGCTCTTCTGCTGTGGATTGTGCTGTATGCTTTATTCATGTATTGTAATTAAAGCAGTGTCACTGAAAGAGTCATTTTGCTTAGCTGGTTAGGTCAGGCTTTGGCTGTAGATATGTGTTATGTTTGGAAGCATTGGGCAGATTGGTATTGTGCAAACGTGAATTATCACATTCAAAGTTGTTTGCGAAGTACATCGTTTTTCTGGCTTCATTTTGGTTCTTTCATTCTTTGATGTGCGATTTCCAGTGTGATTGTTGTTCTGCTAGGAATGAACAATGTTGATTGATCAATTGTCTGTTGATTAATAAATGTTCTTCACATCTTCTGTCCACTAAATGTGCAAATAACAGCAAAGATATTTACAGTAATTCTGGTGTGTGTGTACTACCATTCAAAAGTTTGGGGTTGTTGTTTTTTTTTTTTCTTTTTTCTTTTTTATAGAAATTAATTCCACTAGGATTCATGAACTTGGTAATAAGTGACAGTCAAGACATTTGCAATGTGAAAAAAAAAAAATGTATCAAATAAGTGCTTTGTATGCAACCAAAAAATTAAGCAGTACAGTTTTTTCCAAAATTGATAATAATCAGCATATTGGAATGATTTCTGAAGGAAGAACACTGAAGACAAGTGAAAATACAGCTGTGCCATCAAAGGTAAAAATGACTTAAAATGAAATTAAAACAGTTATTTTAATTTCTCTTTTTCTTTCATTTCAGCCTGGGTGGTGAGACTTCTCTCAAATCTTAACAACCCCAAACTTTTGAACAGTAATGTATATTCAGTATACTATGTTTTAAGTTAAATGTTAAATAAATGTTGATAAATTTCAGTTGAAGTTTTTTATTAATCTTAAGCTTCTAACTGAAGTGACATGTATTTATAGCTTTCTCAATGAAACTACTATAATCTTGTTTTTTACAGTTATACATTTTACTTAATTTCAATAATTTCAATTAATTTTAGCACAGTGCTGTGCTAGTTATAGGCTTATGATGAAGGTCTGTAAAGGACTTCCATTGTAAGGGGATTTCTGGTAACATTTTTCTGTTTGTTTTACCATTTGTGAGATTTGTTTGCTTTGTAATCAAGCTTAACTCATATTTAACATAGATTTTATCAGTGAAAGAGGATTAAATTCATATTATTGAAAGTTAAAAATTCTTTGTGTTTGTTCTGCTGTGTTAAACTGGTGCTGGAAGTCTTTCAGTGAGTAAAGGGAATGTGTGGTAGGTTCTCTTGTTGCACATGTTTCCATAATAAAAGATTTAGATCATTTAAAAGCACGGGGTTCAGGTAGTCAGTACTCTAATACCTGCTTCTGAACTGTAACCCAGCATAGCAGTAAAAGTCATTTCTCAAACCCCATGACTAGTTTTACAACAGTTGCTGGATTATAGTCTCTCAATGGTAGCAGATGAGCAGGTGACAGTGACACAAAAACATGCTTGGTTTCCCATGCACAGATTAGGACACTAATCTCTCAGGGTCTGGCTGCAGTCTTTACAATGAGGACAGGGTACAAAAATGGAAGAGAATAGAGGACAATCCTTCATAAGAGAGGAAGATGTGTTGTTTGTTTTTGCCAATGAGGGGAAGAGATTACTGCCAGTAACAGGGAGGAGGTAGAGAGGCAACATGGGATACTTTGGCAGAGGGGAAAAGGCTATTTGGAAAGTCTGAGAAGAGAATGACTCTGCGAATGCTGGGAGGGTTTATCTGTGGTAAAGGGCAAAAAGAAAATGAGACACGGCTAGTTTTAAACCATATGTGCAACAGATCAGAGGGTATCTGGGGAATTCAGCTCTAAATAGCACTGCAAATGTATTTCATGTAATCAGAAATGTTCTCTTGATTTAGAAGTAAGCATTTTGGATTCCAACATTCAAAGCACAGTGCTGTTTCCTTTCCACCCAAATGTAAAGCAAGACTGAAAGTTTAGGGTTTGACCGCTCTTAGTTGTGGGGCAGGCCACAAGTTTGTATCTGACTTTAAAAGTGATTACCCTAAAAATGTATTTGTTTGCACTTTGAGTTTTGTCTGAGAACACCTAAAGGTTTGTTTGGGGTACCAATATTCATGTCCTTGTCTAGTGTTGTGAAGTTGTTTGTGATTCTGTCAGTTGTCTGGTCGGTCACGGAGTACAACAGATTTACCTGGTCATAATCTTGTCACTGAGAGACCTTACTCACCTGTATTGTCTCTGTATCTGGCATGTCAATCCTGATCAGATAAATGTGCATGAGTGTGTGAATGACTGTACAGTAGCAGGCTGATGCCCACAGTTACTCACTCACTAATATGTCCTGTGAAACTGTCCAAAGCTTCCGTCCCATTTAGCTAGCCCCTGTCTTATCCAATAGAGAAAACATGCAATTGCAGTTTTCTGAAGAGTCAACATCTTGAAGGTGAACATGTACCGTAATGTGTCCTCATAAAGTCTGTTGGATGTGTAGTTCTTTGTGTGATAGTTGTAGGACTTATTATCTGAGTGTGTTTTCATAGGCACTGTACTGGTATAAATTGTCTTTTATAACAGTGTTTTTGTCATATTTTACAGTGATCATTGTATCATCCCTAAAAATGATAAATGTACTTGCTAAATGTACTTAAATGTAAATGCTAACAAATGTAGTTGTTTTTATAGATTATATCTTTGTGCTCCCATTAGCCAAAGCTATTATTCCAGTCTTGAGTATCACACAATCCCTTCGTTAATTGTTATTATTATTAATGATAAAAATGAGTTGTACTGCTTAATGTTCTTTAGGATTTATGACAAACTATGCCAAAAGAAGAGCATTTATTTCAAATAACTTTTAATCAGTTTGAATAATTTTTGCATTATTAAAAATAAATAAATAAATAAAACACACACACACACACACACACACATGTATTTTTTAAATTAGTTTATATACTTTAAAAACAAATCCTAATGTTTAAT
>JAUMHE010000068.1:11124626-11150349 GCA_032359235.1 Enteromius mattozi | reverse complement strand
GAATAGGGCTACAGTGCAATTCAGCTAGGTATACATCCGCGCTAAAATATCAAGGTGAGAGTCATCATAGCTTGCGTAGTATAGACCCAGCTCCCAACCCAACTTTGTCTTTATTAATTATCACAGATTAGATTAACAGCGATATTTTTTTTATCGCACGATAAGAGTCTCGCGTTAATGCAGCACGTTACAAAATATTTAGATTTAAAATAAATTCTATTCTTTTGAACATTATATTCATCAAAGAATCATTATATTATCAGTGTTTCCACAAAAAGCAGAACTGTTTTCAGTATTGATAATAAGAATTTATTTATTTATTTATTTATTAAAAAAAAATCTTTATTGAGAACAAGGAACCAAAGTTCATCTTGGTGTTACAAAGTCAGGACAAAACAATTTCCATACATTCTTTGAAGCATAGTACTACACTTTTCCTCAGTGGTTTGTGTACACAGTCCATTTATCCCAATACTTAACATATTTTTCCAAATTAGAGCCGTAGATCACTGACAAGCTACGCAATATTACGTTCAGTTTCGGGGGTGATCCATTCGTAATACTGAACCGATATTGCGTAATCAATAAACCGGCTTTACTGACAAGATGCGCATGAATATATTGATATATATTGCCCAGCCCTATTTATAAGACAGCAAGAATGCATTCAGTTATCTATAGTTAGACAAAATGTATCAGAGTCTCCACAAAAAGCAGCACAACTGTTTTCAACATTGAGAATAAGTTTTTTTTGAGCAGCAAATGAACATATTAGAATAAGTTCTGCAGAATGTGACACTGAAGACTAGAGTAAGCTCCGCTGATAATTTAGTTTTCACACTGGGAATAAAGTACATTTTAGTTATGAAATGTTTATTATAATATAATTAAAGTAGAAAACAGTTGTTTAAGCATATGAATGGTGGTGTAAATAATCATTAAAAAAAAATCATCAGTTGTCCAATCACATTTGTACCTTATCTCTCCTAGCCCGAGGATGTGAGTTTTTTCCTCTGCAAAGGAGAGGATCCCTCAGTATCAGAATCCTTTTCATTTGTGGCCATCCCGCCCCCTGGTGGTGAGGAGGACTCTGAGAAACCCCGGGAGTTCCCAGAGGGCTTCGAGCCTCTGCGTTCAGAGCAAGTAGCAGAGATGAATGTCCAAAGTTCTCCCATTTTCAGAAACCCCTACATGTCCCCTCTTCTGGCTCCAGACAGCATGCTAAAGGGACTACCTCCAGTACACATAGTGGTAAGCCTGACCAGAGTCACTTACAATTGACCAATTCAAGAAGTTATTTTCAGGATTTACATTTATGTCATAAGCTCAAATTTGTCGTGTCTTGTACCATCTGTCTCATCCCTCTTTTCTCAGGCCTGTCATCTGGACCCCATGCTAGATGACTCTGTGATGTTTGCCAAAAGGCTGCAAAATATCGGTCAGCCAGTGACCCTGTGTGTCGTGGATGACCTTCCTCATGGCTTCCTCAGTCTGTCCCAGCTCTCGAGGGAGACTCGGGAAGCTGCTAACGTATGCATGGAGCGAATCAGGGATGTCTTCACCATGAAAGACCCTCCCCCAGAGATGCGCAAGCACCGCAAACTGGAACGGACCAACCAGAAGCCTTCTGCTACCAAAAGAGACCACACTCAACTTTCGCAAGTGACTGTGCAGGAGGAGGAGGAGCTATTTATTGGGGGAGGGGCTTCTGTTGTGGATGAGGAGGGGCTTGCTGGTTTTTACCCTCCCACTAAAGCTGAAGCTGAAGAGATTCCAGCTTAGACACTTAAGACACTTAGACACTAGACTACTGTATCGTATAGAAAGAAAATAAAGGAATTAACCAACTATTACATGAAAACTTATGTAAGACACTATTAAGTATTTAGTTATAGAGTGGATAAAGTTCAAATTAGAACACCTTCAGCTTTATTACTCCAATGTGATTGTGTACACTTGCACTCCCTTTACACCTGTTTACCACCTTGCCTTTTGTTGCATTATACCAGCACAAAAACTAATATCCTGCCTTCTACAAAAACATCCCAGCACATAACCGTCATTAAAAGACATTACAAATGGATGTATAAACCCAAACCTCACTCCTTATAGCACTCTAACTGTTCATATACAGTATGTTAATGAAATAGGTCTACAAACTGTGATTCAATATTATACCTGTGTGCTACAGTTTAAACTCTATAGAATGCATTGCTGCTAGGCATCCTGGGGCTAAATGACAAAAGCATTTATAATTGGTGGATTTTTTTCTTTATAGTAGCTTTTGAATTATTTATGATGCCGAATTATAAAATGGTGTTACTGTGTATGTTAATCAACTTTTATTAAACTACCTGCCTCTCGGCTCCTAGAGGACGGCCTGTGCAAGTAGCGTTTGAATAGGATTTCTGATGCTGCTTTGTCCTCATAGAGTTGGGTGTTTATTAAATGCAATTAATCGTGCTCGAATTTCCCACAAGCCTTCTGTGGAAGAAAAGCTCAAGTTACACAAAACCGCACCGAATTTGTGATATAGTGTTACTTGTGTTCTATGTCGTCGAGTCTTGTTATACTTAAAATAATAGTCAGTTATGTTTATACGTATGACTTGGTGAATTGTGTTTGGTTTGCTGTAAAGCGGTAGTTCATCCAAAAATGAAAATCCTGTCATTTTCTCCACCCTCACATCATGATGACTATTTCTTTAAGAACGTTTCAGCTATTTTTGCCCAAACAATGAAAACCACTGGGGTCCAAAACAAACCAACACAGGGCTCCTTTGACTTTTATTGTATGGGCAAAAACACTGAGAATATAAAAGTCATACAGTTTTGGAATAACTCAAATGTGAGTAAATACTGCCAGAAATTTCAGTATTTGGACGAATTTGCTTTTTAAGTCTCAAGTGGTGTTGAAGTGGCATAATTTGACTCATTAAGATGTGTTTGTTTACTGTATCATAGTCATACTATAATCACATTTATCTGTACGGTTATACTATAGATTGGTTTGTTAGTCAAAAAGACAAGAATATATGTATACTGATTTAAAAACTGGACACTCCTTCATCGTTTTTCCCTCTGGCTCGTTCTCTGACATGTCAGTGCAAGCTTCCATTATTTTGCGCTGTCCCTTGTTCCTTTAGTCGGTTTGTTTCCCTCTGTTAACAATCGTGTCATCTGTCCCTGCGCACGCTGACCCATTTTGAGCACACTCTTCAATTCTCACCCAGCCCGTCCTAGAGGTATTTTAAGCAGACTCCCTTAACACACAGCAACCTTGAGCCGATGAAAACTTTCAGCCTGCACATGTGTGATGCATACTGCTGTGATAGCGTGTCTCTGTTTGAATCAGGTCGCCTCTTTCTCTGGCACTAATTGAGTCTAGCCAAAATAGCCAACATTTTGCTACTCCATGAAGTTTATTAGTTCTATATGGGAGGTTTGGGCCTTTGTGTGCACAGCTTTGCTGAGTGGCAGTGGCTTGAACTCCTAAAGTGTGTTTATATAGCGCACATATCCTATTTAAGGTATTGTCGACTTTATTATTGAAACAACGAGTTATAACTCCACTTGCTGTCATTTTAAGCTTCGCTCAGCTAAGTGGCAGAGCGCGAGATGTCTTTTGGGACTCTATATATCCCCGGCAAAGACCTCTTCTTTATCGGTGTGTCTGGGATTGGATTAACCCGGAGTTGTGTGCTGAGAGAAAACAATGCTCCATCTACTGCTGATTGCAGCATTTGAGAGTTAGTTTGTAGGAGTGTCACGATATAAAAAGATTTGCTTGCTTGCTCTTTTCACCGTGTCAAAGCTGCTCCTTTCTGGTGACAGATTTGAAATACCAAATCTTGGTTATTCTGCAGTTTCTGTTGATGTGCGTATGTTACACACGTCTGGTCATTTGTGCTTCTGGGTATTTTTGTCAGATGGTTCCTGTTTCAGTCAGTTTGGTTCTGTATGTGCATGTTTAGACACTTGTTTGTCGAACTTTGTGTTATAGCGGTGCATGGAAAAGCTTCTCAATGCCATTGTGCTTGTAGATGTGTAGACCCTTCATGGAACCATGACTAAAAAAAACAGAACTGGGAGAGGAACGATAAGACACTCTGACGCCCTCTGGTTATCCGTTCCAATCGAGTTGTCCCTTCTTCTTTTTTTTAACTTTTGGTTAGACAATGTAACCTTGAATGCACTACTGAGCATTTCCACCTTGTTTTTTCCACTTTTTTTGTGTGTGTGACTCTCAAACTGCCTCCCTCAGAGAGAGATTACTCATTTATCTCAAGGGTGTTATATAAGACAGAGTGTTAATTTAGTCATGTTTAAATGGCCATACCTGTGTTGCCGAGGTGAAACTGTGCTGCATCATCTCCCTTCAGAGACACAAGCCCACTGAGTCGTGTCACTGCATTTTACATCTGTTCTCAAGACTAATAGTCAATCTGTCGCTGACTTGGATTTTTAATCAGTAGGTTGGGGTTTTGTTGTGTCAGATTGGATTTGCTGCAAGTGGTTTTGAGCTCCTGTCCTCTTGAAGTCCACTGACGGTGATGTTACGCACTTTAAGTGCAGGCTGTAATGACCACTGCAGTATCATTTGCTGATGTCTATTCTCTCCTCATTTTCACTGCCGTCATTGAGTGATACAAAATTCAGAAGGACTGCATTGTAAGTCCCAGGCAAACTTTCTGCGTTCAGTCAGACCTGATGTTTTCAGGGCAATCTCTGCAAATAAGCACTTTATAGATAAGTGTAAACAGCAGCATATATGTGACCCTGGACCACAAAACCAGTCATAAGAATCATGGGTAAATTTGTAGCAATAGACAAACAATAAATTGCATGGGTCAAAATTATTGATTTTTCTTTTATGCCAAAAAATCTATAGGATTAAGGAAAGCTCATGTTCCATAAATATATTTTGTAAATATATTAAAACTTTTACAAAATGCATATGCATATGCATTGCTGAGAACTTCATTTGAACAACTTTAAAGGCAATTTCCTCAGTATTTCAAATTTGTTTGTACCCTCAGACTCCAGATTTCCATATAGTTCAAATAGTATCTCAGCCAAATATTACCCTGTCCTAACAAACAATTGTGAATGGAAGGCTTTTTTATTCAGTTTTCAAAGGATGCATAAATTTCCCAAAAATTGCACACTATGACTGCTTTTGTGGTTCAGGATCACATTTAGTGTGGCATGGAACTTTTTTGTTTTCTTTATGATTATGTATTTATTTTTATTAATAACTATTCATTATTGAAATTATTATTAATAATTATTATATTACAATAATAGTTATAGTATGATGTTAGAAATGGTTATTATTAATATTGTTGTTGTTTTTATTATTCCTCATGTAAAGACACCATAAGTGCAAACCTGTGTATTTGAAATGTACTGTATAAGCATAGACCTTTATTGGATAGAGAGACCATCATTTTCCTATAAATTGTTTTTTGTTTCCTCGACACAGTATTTTTGAGACTTGTGAGGACTGTGGGAATGTTACACTGATAACTGGGAGTATTTTTCTGCAGTATGTATTTTCCCTGTGTTGATTTATATTTGAATAAATATTTTCTCTGGATCTCTGTGTTTGGCTTCTTTTTGTATGGCGGGAGAAAAAAGAAAACATGTCTAATATACCTTATTAAACCTGTAAAGGAAAGGCTTAAATCGATAGAGATGTGCCTATTTGTGTAATGTTATGTCGCAATAAAATATCGGCAGCGCGCGTGCGATACCAGGCGCGCTCCCGTCGAAAATTCTGGGGTTGCATGCATTTGAGGCGAAGAACGTGGACGCGCGTCTGGCAGATCTCCGCCAGCCTTCCTGCTCGCTCTCTCTCTCGCTCTCTCTCACACACACACAGCATCAGGAGGAGAGCGCAGAAACGCGACGGTGGACAGGTGAAGATGGAGAAAGTATTAGGACTCGCCGTGGTGTCCAGTATTTTATGTGTCGGCTCGGTTTTAGGGAAATACGTCAGAGGTATCGTCAACACAAAAGAGGTGAGTATAATGTTTACGTTTTATTGCTGTTGTGCTGGGAACGGTTCGGAGTTCTCCGGCGTTCTTGCTGCGCATCATCGTTATTAATGCGCTCTAATGGCAAGCGTGTATTCACGCCTCCGCGTTCGCGCGCATCTGGAAGCCTGATGCTCTAATACACTTTGCCAAGATCATTCCTCGCCGCTATTGAGCCGATGAAAGCGTAATTCGTCGTCCAGGCACTAAAAACACATTTTAAACGGCGTATAGCCGACATTTAACTCGCACCCTCCCATCCGCTTTTTACAGGTGTGTGTCGACCAGGATGCTCTTCTGGTGGCACAACAGCATTGTGGAATTGCAGTTATCGCATTCTGGTGTCCAAACAGATTTAGGGTTACTTAGCTGTGCTTATAAAGGTGCGAGAGTGTGTGATGTGTGTTCAATTCAAACATAATTCAAACATAGTCGGTGTTTGAATAAAAATTCACTTGGAAATCACTTGGAGAATTTGCGTTATGTATTGCTGTTGAAGTGTGTGTTATTTGGCATACACAGTTTTCTTTATTTTTAATAGCCTAGCTATCTGTTGTTTTGATTGCAGTTTGGCTTTTGGGAAACGCGGGCTATTATCTGATAGGCACAAAGTAAATGTTGGCCTGAACTAAACAGCAAGACTGATTTTGTTTCAAAAAGTTATTGCAGCACTTATTTTATCAGAATGATTTAATGAACATAAATGAGGGAAAAACGAAGAAATGAGGGAACAATGCATTTATTGCAGCTTATAAAGAACTCCTTAAAGTGATTCTCAGCACTACCAGAGACAGCTTATTTTTTCTAATTTCACTGATGTCGATTTTTACGCAGCGAGTTAATTGGTTTAAATTATGATTAAGTATGTGTTTGTCTCTTCCGATTAAATTTGGCAGTTGTAGATGAGTCTTGTCCTGTGTTTGCTGTGGGTAATGTAACAACAACCTGTTCCTGCATGTATCTAAGTGCTGATCCTGCTCTCTTTTGGGTCGCTGTATGAGATGGTTAAATAGTCCATTAATCTCACTTCTGTTTATTTCCAAGGTCGTTCTTTTACACTGCCATGGACGCATACACTTTATACATTACTGGGAGGTTTAGTCAAGTTCAACACGTTTGTGTGAAACATCGAAAGAGCTTTTGCCTCTTTAGCCAAAGCTTTGCTAAATACTTGTAAAGGTTTGTCCCCCACCCCACCCCCGCCATCAATAGAAATCACTTTCGGGCACTTTCGTTCTAACCCCCCACCCCATATCTATCTATCTATCTATCTTTCTCCTGTTTTAGTTCTTAAATAATATTTTGAATCAGTTTATATTTTTTTGTTTTCCATTTTGATTTTTTTCCATTTTAGTTTTAGTAATTTGTTTTTCATTATTTTTTTTTATTATGCCTATATGGTTTGTATTATTAATTTTTCTTTCAGGTTTAGTTAATTTAGTTATTTTAATACATCAAGGACATCAAATGTAATAAAAATGAGAAATGTTGCTGAAATAATAATAAAAAGTGTTTTTTATATTTCATTTGAATTCAGTTAGCATTTATTTTATTACAAGTAACAAATATTTTTTTATGGTTCAAATTTTAGTTTTCATTTAAGTTGACTATATGTATGTTTTTCCTGTGTGTGTACTCTTTCTTCTAAATCGAGTCTGGCCAGAGGGTTGTGTAGGTAACCAGCTATGGGTAACTAACACTGCCCCCGGCATATAAGACTCTTTCTTGGGGCATTCAGTTCGATGTGTTGTGTGTGTTAGTGTATATGTGTGTCAGCGCATGTGAGTGTATTTATGCGGTGCTCCGTTGTGTAACTTAAGTAATGAATCATTTAAAAGCCCAGTGGACCTGGGGTGACATGACTAGTTGATTGGTAATTAATTCTTAATGAGGCTTAGCGAGCGGACAGAGATCCGGAAAGACAGAGAGAGGTGAGGCCACCACTGATTCGGTGAAGTGACCGGATACTGCATCTGGCTATAATGCTTGATTAATGTAGTGTCTGTGTGCCTTGTCTCTCACCCTCCCTTTGGATCCTCTCACCCAATGACTTTGTATTACAATGCAGTATCTGTGGGGTGAAAAAGACGGATGGCAGGGATTAATAGTGACACTTTTTATGGCCCATTCTGCACCACAACATACACATTCTGCTGTGCAGCTATACAAGGATGAGTTTACCCTTGTAAACAATCGTCTCAATCTTCTTTTTCAATACTATTGTATTTAAAATATAGTATAATACAGTATAAAAGAAGAAATGTCATTTCAGTCATTTAAAAATATAAGATATTTTATTAAAGCACTTACATTAATTGTTGTGTTAAACTGTTCCTTGTTTATTACTAGAGCCTTAAAATGGTTTAAATCATCTTTACATTCATTATACCATTATTGTCATAGCTACATTATATTAAATTTGGATATTACTTTAAATAGAAAAGAAACTTTTTAATAGCTGTTTGGAAAGTTATTTGATTGCACTGAGTCTTATGAAAACCACTGGCTATTATTTGATAGACACATAGTGCCAAAAATATATTGGCCTGAAGCAAACAGTGAGACTTACTGTGCTGCGAAATGTTATTGCAGCAATTATTTCATCACATTGAATGAACATGAAGGAAAATTAAAGAAATAAAATGATGGAACAATACTAAATGTACAATACAGCCTGTAATGAATTGCTAAAATAACTTTTTATGACCTAAAAGCTCCCATTTTCTTTGCTTAAAATCCACATGAGTGAATTAAAAAGTAATAGTAAAATTGAATATTAATTCACATATCAAAGAAAAGGTTGGTAATAATTTCTTACTCATGTGGTCTTCACATCTGTGGTTTGAAAAAACTTTCTGTATTTGCCACATTCACATCTACTTTAAATGCCTCAGTATAATTCTAATTTAGATTAAACTATACTGTAATTATATACTCAGGTATATTAATTAACTACATTTCCTTACTATATGGTAAGGGTTAGGCAGGCTTAGGGTTACTTGCATGTAGTTATGCATATTTGTTACTATAATAGTAAGTACATCTCACGTGCAACAAGGAAACAATAAAATAGTCCGATTTGATTGGGTCAGTTTTTTATTCTAGTAATCAATATTATGTGACACATTCTTTTAGCTGAGCTTAACTTGTACTGAACCCTCCATATTTATTTTACCACCGCAAGGGAATGAGACAAAAACTAGATCTGACTGTGCAATCACAGGGGAGATGTGACAGATGGGAATGTAAACAAGGACGGAAACAATGTTGTAAAGTCCTTTGGTTGTAAAAACTGGGATTTGAGGACATTCATTCGTGATACAAGGGGGTTTAAACAGAGTCCGGCCTCTCCTGGTTTCTATAGCTGCAAAGTGCATTATGTGTCCGTTGCCATGACAATAGTACTTTGATTTTTGTATCAGTGAGGGCTGTTTTTTTTTTTTTTTTTTTTTTTTTTGGAGTAGGTGTTCTTTTACGTGTGCTTCTGTTTTAAAGAGACAAGGTGGTCTTTCAGAGGCTTGGTCATGTGACACGGTTATTTGGGCTCAGTTCTGGGTCAGAGAGTCTTAAGGCTGGTCTTTGTATTGTCAAGGAAACCTGTTGTTATGGAAACCACCAACAGAAGACACTGAAGGGAGAAGTTAATATGGACAAGAGACTGAAAGCTGGAGTGCACTTAGTGCCATTTTACACTTCACTGACTGCGTGTGTGTCTGTTAGCATAAGTTCAAGAGAGTATGTGAGATGAGACCAGACCTGAACACCGCAGAAACGTATTAACCCTTCAGCTGTTACAGTATAATGTGAAATGGAGATTTTTAAACTGTTATCGCTGCATGATATCAGATTTATAGCAGATAAGACTGGTTTTACGAATTTTAGGCTCAGGGCTTGGAAGCAGAAGATTGCTGCAAGCTGTGGTCCATCACTATTGTGTCGCTGAGCAAGCTCCAAGGGAAATGTGTTTCTGATAAATGTGCTGTAAGCTGCTTTGTCTGCTAAATGATGTCATGTCTGGATGGTGAAGCCTTTCTGTGAAAGTCTCACGAGATTCGCGTTTGCTGCTGGCGCGGGGTACGGTTGCTGCGGGACTCCAAATAAACAGTGCATGAATGTCGCTCAGAATGAAGGTTACTGTCCAGACACAACCACAGCTACATAACTGTTTGATTCCCTTCTGTTTCCCTCCCCTCTTCTCCACAGGACTGGGTTTTCCTCACAAGATTTTGCTTCCTGACTGATTTTGGCCGACTGAACTTTAAGTTCCGATACCCCAAGGTAAACTTAAAGACCTGTATTTGAATTTTTACTCATGAGCAGATTACTAATGTTGCACTAAATCTTCAATACTTTATGGATGAAAAATACATCAGTAGCACATTTATCACCACTTACTGTTGGATTGATAGATTCAAATTCTATTAGATACTAAATAATGCATGCTAATTGTATTTGTTTCTACATTTAGAATGCCTTTGCTGTCATTTCTTCCTTACAGTTTATCTTTAAAAACACTAATAATTTAATAACACTGTTAATTGTAATCTATAGCAAATATTAAAATTAATATCCTTTTTGTCACACTGTACAATTTAATTTTGTAATGCTTAGATTCATTTTAAAAGCATTGAAAGCTATATTTAGTTTGTTGTGTTTTACACACTCACACTCCCCCCTCCCCACACACATAGGCTTCTACTTTTATACTGACCAAACAGTATTTTTTATCCCCTAACCCTAAAACTATCCATAACAGAAAACCAATCACTTTTTTCCTTAGTATGGATCACAGGCCAGTCCCCACAATGTCAGAAATGTCAGTTTTTACTATCGTTGTGAGGACATTTGGACACACACACACACGCACACACACAATGTTGGTTTTTGTGAATTATGGGGACTCTCCATAGGCATAATGGTATTTATACTGTAAAATGTATGTGGTATTGCCCTACACTGACCCTACACCTAAACAGGAAACAATGCGCATTTTTAGATTAAAAAAACCCTACAAGGTTTGATCACTAAATCATGTTGTCAAACTGTGCCTTTCATCTTTCTTTCTGCCGGTCAATCTCTATATAGATCCAATATATCTTTTAAGTTTCTATATGGCATAGACAGTTCAAGTATTAATCTCTCCCCGTTTCTCTCTCTATCTATCTATCCATCTATCCTGTCTTTCTCTTCCTCCCTCTATGCTTGATTTTCCCCGAAAGTCCCGATGCTGTCAGAACATATTGCTCTACTTTGATGAAAGCTCTCAGTGGCCAGCTGTGTACAAGAGGCCGGACAAGGTGAGACACACACTGTCAGATTTTGTGTTTGTGTGTGTGAAAATATTGAGTGTACTGACAGACGGCGTGTGTGTGTGCGCGTGAACAAACAGAGAGCACAAGCATGAGTGCGTGCGTTCCGCATCAGCAGAAAGTGTGAGGATTAAAGGAGAAATGTCAGCAGTGTTCTGTGGATTAAAAGTCCAAATCCAGTCTCCAAAAATACATGAGTGTCAGTGCATGTGCGTATTTAAATCCAGCACATTTTCTCCCTCCACGTGGCAGGATCTGCATTGCGGGACTCGATGAAAAAGTGCTTGTAGGAAGCCCCTGCTCTTCATTGCACTCCTCTAGTACTAATCTGCTACTTAGTACTTCAGCTCTTGTTATTGTTACAGGGTGTTTGAAATCCTATGGAGAGCATGTTTGTTAATAGAGCGTTTATGTGCTCTACAGGACTGCTACCAGAAAGAGTCAGTACTGAGGCCTGAAAATAACCAGGTCATCAACCTGACCACCCGCTATACCTGGTCTGGCTGTATGGTAAGAAAAAAGCTATTAATATATAATATTGTGTGATTGTGTGTGTGTCCTTTAGGCTTGAAGTAGTATGTCCCTAACACATCCCTATTCTGCCACTGGTTGAGCCAAATCAAACAAACGTAATTAAACATGCCATTGTATTTACATATTTTGATTAATGGCTCACTCCTGTCTCTGCATATTAAACTGGGAGAGAAGATGGAACGAAATTACACACATCAACAATGAATTATAACTGCTCTCTGTTGAATCAATGATAAACAACTGCAAGTTGCTCCTGTTTACAGTCTTATGTCTTTGTGTCTGCCTCTGTCAGGTGGAAGGTGAAGGTAATGAAGAGATGCTGAGTTGTGTAGGAGGTCGAAGCTTTCGTTCTGTCAGAGAGAGATGGTGGTACATTGCGCTCAGCAAGTGTGGGGTGAGTGGAGATACAATAAACAATATACGAGGAGCTGGAAATGTGCCTGGAGCAGACTACTGTCTTCAGAAAGGCATGATTAATGACCACAGAATGAATGAACTAATTGTAGAGAATTATACTGAAGTACAAGGGTAAAACAAATTTTTAATGAACATATCAAACAACATAATGAATGGTTAGTCTGTGAAGCATATGATTAAAGTTGTATCTTGTGAATGAAAATGAGAACTGTGTGAAATTCAAATCAGTTGGCCGTGTTGCTGGTTCCTTTTACTGTAAAATATCATACTACTGTATATCATTTTTATATGATAAAATGGTAATATTTTAAATATACTGCTGTTGGTATTTATTGACTAAATCTAATTAAAAGCATTTTCATTGATTGAAAATTTAAAATGTATGAAAAATTTTAATGAACAATGTAAATGTGCTTAAAAACCTAAACAAAAATGAGAAATGTAATGTAAGTCAAAATATAAAAAAACACACACAATAATATAAAAATAAAAGCTTGTATAAAATATGAATAAATATTTTAATAGTACAACATAATAATATTATGAATTGTACTCTGCATTTTTGCTAAATGGATTATAGTCTAAATATGCTTTTCATTCAATTTTGATGCACTTCCAGTTTCACTCACATTTATTTTCATATGACTACAGAAACATTGCAATGATAAGTGGATGCTATCTATCTAATCCTATCTAAACTTAACAATTAACTAACTATTAATAAGCAGCAAATTAAGAATTTATTGAGGGAAAAGTTGTAGTTAATGGTTAACAAATGTGTTACCTACTCTAAAGTGTGAGCACAAAGAGGCTCAGTTCCGCATTGGCCCTTCTTTAGGAGGCAGTGAGTGATTCTTCTTGTAGCTGCTTGAAGTGATGCACATGTAGTGTTGGAGAGGTACACGATGTGAAAGGGTTTTAGCTAGATAAATGGGGGCAAAATGTAAAGGGTTGTTTCATGGATGGAGGCAGACTGATGGACGTAGGGCTAAATCCTGTTGGACTGAAGTAAAGCACAATCCCTAAGGGAGCCTCTCTGCGTCTGCTGCCAATTTCTCTTCTCCTCTTTCTTGTATTTCCTTTCTCACTGGCCAGTCTTATACCTCTGTATCGCGTAACTTCTGTTACAGTCACTTGATTACTCACTCCAGCCTTTCATGCTCATTCTGTTTGTGTCTAACGGCCTTTTCTCTGTGCCTCTCCTGCTCTATATCTTTGTCCCGCTCTCTCTCTTTCCTCTCCATCTCTGGCCACATTGATTTGGTGATAGGGCATGCTTCATGCACCTCACCTTTTTGGAGTGCGGGAGAGGGAATGCGTTTTTCCTGCCAAGTGAAATCAAAGTGTTTCTCTTTTATTAAGCCGGGCCGAAATCCTCTCAACAGCTAGAAACTGTGCTGCTTTGAAGTCTTTTATAGCCCAAAGATCTGTTTATGCACTCTGTGTTTGTATGGTCTCTGAAGCTCCCCACTTACAATTTTTTTCTCTCTGTTTTACACCTCCTGCGTTTCTCTCCTCTGAATTCCCTATTTTTCTCTTTCCCCATGCAACACAGGGAGACGGGCTGCAGCTGGAATATGAAATGACATTAACCAATGGACAGTCCTTCTGGACCCAGCATTTCTCTGCAGATGAATTTGGTGAGACATGACTGAAAGCCGGAGGAATTTATTTTGCAGTATGTGAAAGCATAGCAATATGTATCTATTAGATATACTAACCTTCAAAAGTGTGGGGTCAGTACAATAATTTAACATTTAAAAATAAATAAATAAAAGTATTTTATCCTCACCAATGATACATTTATTTAAATGCAGTAAAAACTGTAATATTGTGAGCGATTATTGCATTTTAAATTAACAAATAACATTTCGTATTATTATCACTGTTAAATAAAATGCTTAATATTATTGTGAAAACCATGGTACATTTTTACCATCTTTGGTACCAATTTACTATCTACAGTCAAAGTGAATGGTGACCAGAGTCATGGGTTTTCAAGTTCTAAAATGACCTACAAAAAAAAAGCTGCGTACCAAATGCTGTACACTCTACATTATGCACTCATACACACCTATGCATTATGCACTGAAGTGTGTAGTGTGTGAATTGTATTAGGTTATTTTGTCATTTATAATCAAAGTCTGCTAGCTCCCCCTCCTCCGCTAATTAAAGCTGTGACAGTTCATGAGAGTCCAACATCCCACGCTTTTTCTCAGTGATTTAAGTGCGTCATCCAGGTATTCAAAATGCACTTTTTCTTTTTGGGATTTTCATTGTTAACACACTAGTCACATTATTATTGTAAATTGGGATGCACCTCAAGTCTGTTATACAACAGCTTTGGATAAGAAAAAGATAAGTGCTTCATTGCTGACTGAAAATATTCCACTCCATCACAGCTCTCAAATCTCAAATGTAAAATGCGAATAGGACTTTGGCACTAGACCAATAACAAATCCAGCATGTTATTGTTTTACTGTAAGTGCCATGTTTCATGTAAACAAAACAGAAAGAAAGAAATTGATTTGTCATGTTCACTATTCTATGTAATATGTGAATTAAATAAAAAATAGTAATAATAAAATATATATTTCGTCCCCTGGTTAACATCTAATGTAATGAAAAGTTATACTGTATGGATTTTACATTCTCAGAAAGCTCTACAGCACGGGTTTGAAATGAGAGAGAGAGAAAGTAAATTATTTTTTTTCAAGACATTTATCATGCTTATAACGTGACGGTTCTTGTTTTGTTCTGTTTATGTGTTTCAGGCATTCTGGAGACAGACATCACGTTCTTGGTTATATTCGCCACTGTGTTTACACTGTCTTGTTATTTTGCTTGTGAGTTTCCATGTCCTGGAGGTATAAAAGACCTTAGATGTGTTGGTCTCAGTGCATAATTTTCAAGTCTTATTATTCAGTGTTAAATTAAAAGATATTTTTAGTCACATCCTCCAGATAAACAGACCTACAGATACTACGAGTCTGTCTGCATTGGTTACTAATTTCTCCTCAATCTCTTTTCTTCTGTGTAATTCTTTAAGATAATTTAAAGGGAAGACAGCTGCTCCACACGACCTATAAGATGTTTATGACTGCGGCTGGAGTGGAGGGTGAGAAAGGCCACTGCACACACTCATATAGATAAACACAAACACACACATTTTTATGACACTAGGCTTTGCGACAGTGGCTGCATAACAATATCTCTTGTGTCACCCTTCCTTTCTTTCATCCTTATCTCTTCCTCACATTCAACTTCTTCCTCTGTGCTCTCACGGCTGCCGCTGTGACTTATCTCTCTCTTCTCTCTTATCTCTGGCATCCTTTACTCTCTGATTCCTTTCTTTCAGTCTTAAGCCTGCTTTTCTTTTGCATTTACTGGGGCCTTTATGCCAGAGATGGCGTTGGGAACGGCAGTCTCAAGATATTAGGTAAGAAAAACACTTTATGAGTCAGATACTCATTATCGGGTGTTCTTATACGATTCTCACAATGCAGTATACTCGGTTTTAGCATCACACATGTGTGTGCTCGTGACTGGATTCATTCTTAAATGCTGACCTGATTCGTAACCTACTTGTGGTCACCTGTGTAACTCTCTGCGGCTGTCTTCCTCTCACCAGGGAAATTACTCTTTTCTGTGAGCTTCCTGATTTTCTTGCTCATGCTGATTCTCCTGGGGAAGGGATTCACAGTCACCAGGTAGGAGGTCTTACTTCTCACATAATGTGGGTAATGACTTACAAGGCTAATCATGCTAATGTGACCCAGATGTCAAGACAAATCTGTATCCAAATTTGAGTATGAGCTGAATTCAAGAATGTACTTACTTTTGGTGATGTTCTTTAAGTATGCAGGTGATCCATGGCTTTTGACCAATGTTTTTTTAAAGAAGATGACATAATACTTCTCTCTTTTTGATATCCAGGGCAAGAATAAGTCACAGTGGCTCTGTGAAACTATCCATTTATATGACAGTATACACCATCACATACATCATCCTCTTCATATATGAAGCAGAGGTAAGATCTTATTGACTTAACCTTTTTCTTTTAGGCTCACAGTATAAGCTGAATATTCACTACTGTTCAAGAGTTTGAGGTCAATACGGTTTATTTATTTTGTTTAGTTTTATTTTTTTTGAAAGAAACATTTATTTTTAATAATTACTTTTTAAAATATTTTTTGAAAGAAATACTTTTTCTGTTTCTGTGTCAAATGAACACTGTTATGATTTTTTTTGTTGTTGTTGTTTAAGTTTTTTATCAAAGAATCCTGAAAAAAAAAATCACAGTTTCTACCAAAAAAGGAAAAACAAAACTGTTTTCAACATTGGTAAAAATAAGAAATGTTTCTTGAGTGCTAAATTAGCAAATTAGAATGATTTCAGAAGGATTATGTGACTGTAATAATAACAGCTAAAAATTCAGCTTTTCCATCACATCAATAAATTACTTTTTAAAATGATTTAAAATAGAAAACAGCTGTAATAATAAAAAATTAATTAATTAAATAAATTAAATAAATGTAGCTTTACTGCATTATTATGCCTTGTAATACACCTTATAATGCATTGTACAAATGTAATGTAAAAAGGTAATACATTATAACACTTATCAATTTTTTATTGTTACACTATGCATTTTAAATTTGGTTATTAATTAATTATTTATGATAAGATATGTATTACAATGCACATTATGAATAGTTCTAATGCACTGTTGCCATTATTAACCCTTTATAATATATTATATACATAATAGGCATAAAGGCTTTAAGTAAAGTGTTACCAAAAAAATGTGGTAACCTGTTATATTGTAATTTAGTTTTCAGAATTTAAAAAATATATAATTTGCTACAATTACTGCAGTTGAAATGATGAATACAGGCAAGTAATATACCATACATAACCCTTACAAAAAGGTGCATAGATAAGCACAGAAAAAGATCATTCCATACCAGAAATGTCTTGAAATGTCTATTAATTTCCATATTACCCTAATGTGTAAGAAAGTATGAGGACTCATCATCTTTGAGCACTATCAGCTGCAATTTCTCATGCTGCACCCGAGAGCTACTCCACTCTATACATAATGTAAGGCTGCGAGATGAAGTTACTCAGCATGAGCATGTCGTGCTGCTGTAGTGTGCTGTAATGGAACCCGGCAGATAGACAGATAGATAGAGCGAGAGAAAGAATGACCCAGATAAGCACTTGCGGTATCACTGAAGAGCTCCTGTTGCATCTTGTGTCAATGTCACCCTTTGCTTTAATGCAGCTTTAGATGTTTGGATTTAAGGAATGTTCCGCCAGTTTCCACTTATGCAGCCTAACAGACTGTGCCATGATCAGGTTTAAAACCATCAGTCATACAGATGGGTTGCCAAGGGCGGTGATTTCCCTGTTCCCACTCCCACTGCGTGTGTGTTTGTAGTTCTTTGATCCAGGCGAGGTGCTGTATGCTTATGACAGCCCTGCAGGGTACGGTCTAATGGGTCTGCAGCTGCTTGCCTACGTATGGTTCTGCTACGCTGTGCTGGTGTCCCTCAAACACTACCCTGAAAAACAACCTTTCTACATCCCCTTCTTCACAGCGTACACTCTGTGGTGAGTTTTGCTGTAAAACACAACCAGAAGCTCTTTCCATTGCTTTAATTCATTCGATGACAAAACATGAATGTGCAAGAGGGAACATAAATTATTACAAATCTGCTTGTTTTCACATGCAACATTAACTGGCGGTAAAAGCACTTTGACTTGAAAATTCATGAGAATTCACCCTATATGTATTCTAAATGTGTTATTTATTTTACTGATTGATCTGTGCATGTTTAAGTTATTCATAAAACCGATTCCCTGCTCTACATTTATTTCTTTTTCGATACTCACTTTCACAATATGGAATGGATATGGAACAATATAGATATGTCACAATATGAAAACGCAAGATTTGATGCTACTTTAATAGTGCTGTAAACACCACTTAATGTACAAGATGTTTTCATCATACAAAAGTCAAATGTATAAAAAGTACAATAACAGGGCAAAAACTTTTCCAGGTTAAAAGTTTTGTTCAACATGTCACGCAAGGTGTCTGAGAGTGACACTCCTGATATCAAAGGCATGGGTTTGAGTCATTGGAAATGTGAATTCAAAGTAAAACCATTTTTAAACTTAACTTTTCACGTAAGTTTTTTCATGAGACTAGACTGAAACAGTTTGTCTCTACTTTGACTCAAAGCTCTCCACAGCCTTTGTAAGTCTGTTAAGAAGATTGACAGTATAAAGCTTATGTTCCTCTTTTCATCCATTACTTTTTCACCTGTAGGTTTTTTGCTGTGCCAGTCATGGCTCTGATTGCCAACTTTGGCATCTCTCGCTGGGCCAGGGAAAAGATTGTGAACGGCATCCAACTTGGCATTCATCTCTATGCCCATGTCGTCTTCCTGGTATGAATTTTTTGTTATTGTTGCTGTTGTTTATTATTATTTCATTTACTTAGGCTAATAATATAGTAAAACACCCTACGTGACTAATCCTGTCGCTTTAGGCCATCACACGTCCATCAGCAGCCAATAAGAACTTTCCCTACCATGTGAGGACGTCACAGATAGGAATCCTTCTCTCCAGTCCTAAAGGCATGGGGGCGGAAAGCTTCCCTCATCATGCCTATGGGAATAGCTCCTTCCTGGGAGACTCTCAGCCAAACTTCACAGAACTCTTCTCCATCCACTCAGTGAGTATTAGATGTTGTAATAGGAATGAAAATTTGAAAATAAATTTGATTTGAATATGAGTTGAATATAAGTTAATTTAATTTGATAATAATATAATTAGGCTGGGCAGCTTTTTGAATAAAGGTTCCATTAAAGAACCAGTTTTGGTTGAAAGAACCATTTTCCTGATTGTGTCTCTTAAAACTTTTTCTACTCAAAAAAACCCAAAAAACTGTACAATGGAAAGGTTCCATGGATGTGAAAGGTTCTTCGTGAAACAGATGCCAATAAAGGACCTTTATTTTGAAAGGAAAGTTCAGCCAAAAATGAACATTTTGATGAGTTTATTGCTTGATTGGGATAGATTTGGAGAAATGTACAAATTCAGAATTTACATTTCATCACTTGATCACCACTGAATCCTCTGCAGTAAATGGGTGCTGTCAGAATGAGAGTTCGCAAAGCAAAGTAAAACAAGTAATCCAGTAAACTCCAGTCCACCAATAAATGTCTTGTTAAGCGGAAAACTGCATTTTTGCAATAAACAAAGCAATCTTTAGGACATTTTTAATTTCAAACCCCTGCTTCTGACTAAAACACCAAAACTGGAGTTTGTGGTGATTTAATCAGCTGTTTGGACTTATTTTGACGGCACCCATTCACTGCAGAGGATTCAGTGGTGAACAAGAAACAAACTAGAAGGCCTGAGGGTGAGCAAATTTTCAGCAAAAGTTCATTTTTGGGTGAACAGTTCATTTAAGAGTGTACTTTCACATAATCCATGTCATGTTTCTCTATTGAGGACCCTGTGAAGACGATAGACGAGACAGTGGCTCGAAAGGGACAGGAAGTGCCAAGGAACAGCGAGCACAAGATCATCACCACAACGGCGGACCTGTCGTCTACATTCTCCCCTCTTCCTCCTCCAATACCACCTCGCAGCTCCGCACACTCTCCCCCTCCTCCTAGATTAACGTCCCACTTCACTGAGTATTTTAGTATGCAAGGGGCCATGGGGATGGGCTCCAGTGCCTAGAGCGGGCCACAGAGGAACGGGCCATGCGGAAACTACTTTCAAACATCTATGAGGTGGAAAAGAGTTCAATATTTCAATAGATTAGGTTAAGGCAAGCGTGAAAAAGGAAAGCCATTTTCAAAAAAAAAAGTTACCAAACATCCATATCTTTGAATTTGTAAAGAGAAACGCAAGCTGCAGAAAGAAAGAGTGGGACATAACCTGCTCACACAGCCCCTAAAAAATAAGAAGCAATAAATATTTCAGTGAGACGACAGTCACTGGAGAGAGTTAATATACGGCAGTGCAATAGTGACAGGAGACAACAGTGAATCTAGAGTATAGATATTTCAAGCTTAATGTGACAGTAGGATAGCGATGTGTACAGTAACAGTACAGTGAGCTCTTGACATATTTTTTAATGCTTTGTTCATTTCAAGTGGTGCCGTTAATATTTGTATTTCCTTGCCATTTTAATGCAACAGAACAAAGTATTCATCTCCCTCGCTATTTTTTTTATGTTTTTGTTTTTGAGAATGTATGTACACATTTTGTCTGTAAAGTTGAGATAATTTAAGGTTTATATATTTTTATTCACATTGAATAAAAGCGAGTACAGCTAGAGACTTTGCAAACTGATGTTAAACTGCAATGGCAAGATACTTGTGGAACAACTAGGCAGTATTTCTAAACCATGCATGTTTGTGCTTTGTCTACATTCTGATATATTCAATGTAATTTTTGGTGTGCCTAGTTTTCACAACTAGTGGTCTTCATTTTGTATGCAGTACACACTTACAGTACGTAGAGAATATTTATCGCAAGTGGATGGTGAATGATGAGTTTTTTTGTATTGTCAATTCTGTGCAGGGGTGTGTGGAGCTCAAAAACTATTTGAACAGTTCTGAGTTCAGATTCAATTTCTTCAAACTTCGTTACGCATTTGTACATTTAATAACCCTCACAGCAGTCTTCAGCGGATGTGGAGATCTGCTTTTATTCTGTCAGTGAGTAGAAAGCAAATTCATTCAGTCTGCTGGAGTTATCTTAAGGTTTGTTTACTTGAGTGTCTGATGAAAATATAGCTCTACTCCTACAGAAACACTTTGTATTGACAGCATGGAGCACTTTACCGTTTTGAAACACTTATTTTATTACCATCAGAAACCCGTGAAAACGCAACCATAATGCAATAAATTGTAAAACAAGAGTACAAGTAAAAAGTGAGGGTTTTACCTGTAAAATGTCCTTTATCACTGCTGTTTTCTCTTTTTTTGGTCGTATTTGTTATATATTGACATATCCTATATAATCTCCATCTTAAATTGACCTGCTTTACATATAATCTTATAAGTTATGTACATAATAATTACATATTTATATTTGAATTTTTTTTTAAAGAGAAAAACCATACTTGAAGAATCATTATATCTACGTCCCCGTGGTTTGATTGTTTGGATGTGCATAAACAGTGAACTACTGTCTGGAAGCCATCAGAAAAGGTGATTTTAATAGTCTTTGCCATGATTTTTTCTTCTCTTCAGTGAGTGTGCACACCTAGCAGAGACGAGAGAGCACACTTTTTGAATGTATGATAGATATATTAGCACATCACATTGGGGAGCACAGAACGATTCAGTTAAGCACATTTCTGTTGCACTGTTCATACTGAATGCATTTTAATAGTGTCAAATGACTTGGCAGTGCATACCCTTTTTGCCAAATTAAAATGGTCTGTTTTACAACAATGGCTTGTTTGTGTGTCATTTTGCAGTTTGATTGGCAATAAAGGGAGCTACAGTAATTGTAATCCTTTAACTCTGTAGTACAACCAACTGCTGAACAAATCATTTTGCCGAAAAACATTTAAAAACTATGTAGTTGTACATCATTCATCAAAGTGAATCCTATATTTTTCATTATTTGTAATTAATATTTGATTTAATTTTAGATCTGATCATAATGTCCCATACTGGCAGGAACTTCTTTTGGTATTTCTAAACATGAACAGATTAAACCTTATATATTTGTGTTGTTTCATTCCAGTACTCAAAAATCAGCAATCACATTGTAGAGTTAGATAACTGACAAGAAATACTCTTAATATTTTTCTGTTCTAATGTGTAACATAATATACACAATTATTTTAAATCTTTTGTAATGTGTCAGAATAAAAACCTGATGTGGCATGGAATATTTGTTTTTTTTATAATATTCTCTTTGACCATTCTTTAGGACCATTTGAATTGTAGTGAAGGCTAAACAGTAATTAAAAGGACATCTAATTCAGTCATATACATTTTGAATATATTAATTAAAAAGTCATGGATATGTTAAGCATCAACCATCCATACACAACAAAGAGGAAATTTTAATGAGATGTTAATGAAATGTATACTGGTTTATTACATGGAATATAATGTAGAAATACAGTGTTTAAAGATCATAAGTCCTGTTTCTCAGACACCATTTGAGCTTTTTCTTCTCTGTATGCTTTCAGAAGTTGGTTTAACAAGTTCAGTTCATTGACACGTTTTATGGGGAACAGTGGTGGGAAAGGGTTGCCTTTATACTCCAGGACAGCCATAGCCGCACGGTCCAGATTCTCTCTGTTGGGAAGGCGGGCCATGCGTGTATATCCACCTGTCTGATTCTCAAATCGTACTGCCAGAACTTTAAAAAGTTTGGGGATCAAATCTTTTTCCTGAATTGAGAAATATAAAAACATAAATGTTAAATTAGGACACTCTTTTGAATTCCACAGTTTTCTGTATAAGGAAAAAATAAAAAATGGTCTAGTCATTGGAAAGTTAAAAAAATTGGAAAAAAAGCCTCAGATGAACAATATCACATGACATCACTCTGTCATTATTTGATTAACAAAAATAAAGCCAATATGGAAAAGCCATGCCTGACAAAGTTAGGACACATCATCGTTCATTTACCTGCAGATCCCCTGTATGACTTCATCAGTCACATTATTCTGGAAGAGTTATGACCCACTCTTCTCTATAAAGTTGCTTCAGTTTATTGGGGTTTGTGGGCATTTGTTCTCACCACATGATTTCAGCAAGGATGAGGTCTGGACTATGACTGGGCTTTTGCAGGACCTTGATTCCTTTCTTTCAGCCGTTCTGTTGTAGATTTGTTGGTGTGCTTGGGATCTTTGCCCTTGTTGCACCACCCAAACCTTTAGCTGTCAGATGGATGTTCTCACATTTGACTCTAGAATACTTTGGGAGTTCATGGTCGACTCAATGATTGTGAGGTGCCCAGGTCCTGTGGCTACAAAACAAGCCCCAAATCATCAGCCCTCCACCAGGATGTGTGACTTTTGGTATGAAGTGTTTGTGCTGATAACCGTGTTAGGTTTTTACCAAACCATGCTTTTTTTTTTTTTTTTTTTTTTTAAGACAGAAGATGCTTTCTTCTGGCAAGCTTTCCAAACATGCCAAAACATCTGCTTTTATAGCCGTGCTCACACTTGCTGATGATCAGTTAATCAAATGCATTAGCAGGGCCTGATTGCTGCTTACCCTCTTAATTCTCATCTTAACTGTAAGGGTGTCCTAATTTCATCACCAATAGCTTTTCCATTTTGGCTTTATGCATCTTAAATAAACAATGATGCACTGCAATGTCATGTGTTTATTTTCTTTCCAAGGCATGAAAAGAACCTGTTATTTTTTATTATCTCCTGACAAGAAAAATCAAGGAATTCAATAGGCTTTTTCACATGACTGGATGTATCTGTGTGTGTATATAGTGTGAACAAGGACATAAATCTTACCGTGAGCCAGAAATCAGCCATTTTCATTGACTTTTCATTAGTATCTCCCTTTTTAGCATAATCAATCAACTAGAAAAATAAAAACAAAAAACAGAAATTCAAAACAGAAACAAGGCATTCTAGTTTTAAAGTACATTCAAATTTAAACTTCACTTATAATTGCATTTCCTAACATTTTAAATGTCACATTTACCAGATTTTCACTATTTTAGCCAATTTTAACCTAACCTCAATACTTCAAAAAATATATTTTCTGTCAATATTTTATAGTTTTGACTTAAATTCTAAGAATATGTATTTACAATCCTTATTAGACCTAATAAAAACACATAGACTGAGCAGAAGAGTAACGTTAACAGTTTAGGGATCAGAATTATCATTAGAATTACACTGAAACTTGAAGCGGGGTTTTGAACTTGCCTTGTCAGCATAGAAGCGAACCTCGTCGGCCTTGGCTCTTGTAGTCTCTATTCTCTCGTGTCGAACCAGACCTGTGAGTATGTTCCGAAGAATGTTGATTCTGGACTCAGGTCCGAGTCCTATCCGACGGGCCACCCGGCCATGAGAAATCAACGCCCGCAGGGTGAGTCGCATTACGAGGGCGAGGTGAAGGACACTCCTCAAGAAAATAAATCCCCTCTCTTACGCAACGTTAAAGATACTGGGAAAAGAAATTAAACTCAGACGGGCACTTCTGTGATCAGTGATTACATCCACAGATGCATTTATTTCATTCCGAGTATCAGGCTAAACATTCTGATGAAAGCTGAGGCACACAAGTGCATGTGTGATGGTGCGTCGGTCTCAAGAGTCCGGAATGAAAAACAAGACTCGTATAAAGTTCCGCATACAAGTATTGTCAAAAGCGATAACGTTGTCATGCCTATGTTTGCCTCCTAAAATTAGTTTTATTGATCATATTTTAAGTACATCAGTAATAATTACGTTTTACTGTCATTTACTCAGAAAATGTTTAGTCTGTTGTATGTGGGTCGGCCAGTTCTGCTAAATGCAAAGGAAACAAGCTGCAACACAACAAAATTAGTACTACACAACAGAAACACTGCAATTAGTACAACAGCCAAATTAGGCCTATGCATGGTAGCGATTTTATTGTTGTGCACTACTTGGCCACTAGCCATAAGTTAGGCTATAATCAAGTTGGATACACAGTCTATGGTTGGATGCAATACTAGAAGTAGACTGGAACTGGAAGTAGACAAAGGTCTTAGAACATCTAATATGAGTGTTAGTTATTAGCCTATATGAATTAAGCCTTTATTATGTGTAACGTTAACCTGCTAACTAATTTTAGTCACAGTCATAGATTACGTTTGTAAACACAACAAAATGTAAAATCTCAAGATAATTTCTTTAGCTGTTATTTCAATTAAATTAATGAATAGTTCTGTTGTTGCAGAAACATGTTGAAGTTGTTTTGTCAAAACAGTTGACAATTTATGTCAATGCTAACAATCATCAGTACTTGTAGCCCCTTGACTTGAACATTACTTTATCAGAAATTCCTAGAAATTATTTTTCCCACTGTCTATTTGATGAAATACTGTCTACGGGATTTCTGTATATTGTATTTATTAATTCATTTATTTTTACTTAATTTTAATTATTATTAAAATATTACAGTCAACTTGTATGTAACCTTCTGCTGAATTGCTAACATACTGTAGGCACTTTATGTGTTACTCTCAGTAAGTAAGTTTTGCTACAAGCATGATACATTTAAAAGTACAATGTAATATAAATGAAGCACTTGGAGAAAGCAGAGTACTTTTAAGTGTTTTTATTTTCACAGGTTTTTATCTCCAAAACAAATAAAAACTGATGGATTGCAGATTTGGAGGCTGTATGTCATCTTGTATCAGCTTTAGTTGCTAC
>JAUMHE010000068.1:11096504-11112021 GCA_032359235.1 Enteromius mattozi | reverse complement strand
CTGAGAGTTAGTAGACATGTAGTTGACATGTAGTTACAAAGTTACTTATAGTTAGTAGAATGTCTAAATGGACTATCAAAATAAAGTGTAACTTTTTATTTTTAATCACTACTTGTCTTTGTTAATGATTTCATTGCTAAACAAAGTTCTTCATGGTTATTGATACCTTTTACATCTTCTATGCATATGTTTAAATCATTTGTAATTAGTATTTGTGCTTCATGCAACAATTTTTTAAATACTGAAGTATTATTAGCTATATGTGCAGTTAGAATGTATTTGTAGTAGTGCTGTCAAACAATTTATCTGGATTAATCACATCCAAAAAAGTTTTTGTTATGCAATAAATATGTGCGTGTATATTTAGAATGTACTGTATGTAAATACACACAAATACAGTATATAATTTGAGAATATTTACATGCATTTACATGGATATATTTATATCCATATAATTTATGTTCTATATAAATATATTTATTATATAAACATATTTTCTCAACATGCATGTGTATTTAAATACACATTAATATATACACAGTTCACACACACACATATTATGCAGTTGATCAATTACAATAAAATAACTCATTCAAATAGAAAAACAAGAAATGCATAAATAAATAGACTTATGATTTTGCATTTAACTGATTTAATTTTTCTCATGATTAATAGATCTTAACAAAAAATGTAATCAGATGAGATATAATTATGCTGCATGCTCTTTTTTTTCTTACAGTGCATGTGCAGTACATGTGCGTGTATTCACATGACCTAAAACATGCTATCTTTTGACTTTGGACAGCTGTAGGATGTTAAGCTCAGTTCAGTCGAAGGCAACTGCAATAATGTATATTAATTACCAAGAATTATTAATTATCATTTAGTTAATTACAGAACAGCAGGTTATAGATGTTTCACTTATGTTTAACCTAAAACTGCTTTATTTAAATTTATTTTAAAATGACTTACAACAAAAAACAACTGCTTATTAAATATTATGCCCTAAAGCTTGACACATGTTAAAGTCATCTGGAAACAATAGATGCACAGGTCTGTTAGAACACTTTCATTTTGCTAATGGGAGAGTAAATGATCCTTTGCTTATGATATTCTGTTTTGTTTTCCTGGCTCCACACAGTTAGCATCAGTGTTCATGACATTAGTCTTACTTCCTTGAAAACAACAAAAAAGAAGGATATTGTACATTTTAGCAGTATTTTTTTTTTCTTTAAGAAAGAGTCTGTCCATTGTCCCTTTGATGTGGTGCAATTGTCCTGTCTCCTTAGTATTAAAACACCCCCAAAGCATAAAGGTTCCACCTCCATGTTTGACAGTGGGGATAGTGTTGTTGGGATCATAGGCAGCACTATTCCTCCTCCAAACACAGTAAGATGACCTGATGCCAAAGAGCTTGATTTTGGTCTCATCTGACCACAACACTTTCACCCAGTTGTCATTCAGATGTTCACTGGCAAATTTCAGAGGGACTTTCTTGAGCAGGGAGACCTTGAAGGCTCTGCAAGATTTCAGTCCTTCACGGTGTAGTGTGTTACTAGTTGTTTTCAGCTGCCTTGAGATCATTGATAAGATCCCCCTGTAGAGTTCTGGGCTGGTTCCTCACCGTGCTCACGATCATTGAAACTCCACGAGGTGAGATCTTGCATGGATCTTGCACCAACTGTTGTCACCTTCTTACCAAGCTGCTTGGTGATGGTCTTGTAGCCCAGTCCAAAAGTTATAGACTGATAATTTCTTTGTCAGTGGGCAAACGTACAAAATCGGAAGGGGATCAAACCCCCCCAACGTATATGACTGATCAGTATAAAGTGACTAGAGTATAGAATATCTTAGAACCCTCATTCACAGTGGTTTTCTCACCCCAAAATCTTAGAATACACAGCTAAATTTGTTATGATTATTGGAGTTTTTTTTGAATTGTCACAGAGTGGAATGCATCAAAACGTACTCAATAATTAATAGTAAATTAAATGTTAAAAAGGAAATTTTTACACACAAATGTGTTTAATTAAAAATTAGTTTTGAAGACAGGTGAGTTGAGGGTTATTAAAGAACAAAATAAACACAGAAGTATACAAGGCTTTGGACTACCACACATGTGGGTCCAAATGTGTACGCTGAGAAACACCCAGATGCTATTTTTGGGTCAGAGGATAAATCCAAGGACAGAATGATTTTCTGTGTGAAAAGCAAGGTCTCCATATTTCTATTATCTTTACAACCCGGGGGGTGTTTACTTCTGTACCAGTATCTTTGTAATGGGAGTTCAGTTTATTAATAGCATAGAACTAAACCAAACATTCTGTCTTCAGTCTTTACGTTCCATTCTCTAGTTTCCATGGACATTGTTCAGAACAGCTTTTCTATTTTTATTTGCTGATCGTTTTAAGATGTGATTCCCTGATGAGACTCTCCACTAGACCTCAGGCAGCAGTTAACCTAACATGTAGGTTAATGTGCACATTTTATTTCTCAAAAGTTATTTCTTAGAGAAGTGTACTAATAAAGAGCAAAGCTAGTATCAAAAATAAAGACAATAAAGAATTGAATACATGTTTGTAAGACAAAGCAATGTGTAGATATAAGATGTTACTCAAATGAACCTAGAGCTGCTACAAAACAATTAGCCATAATAATCTGTTCAATAACTGCGTCGTTTGCTCAGTCTCTACACAGTGAGCAAATGGCTGTAGTATTTTTAGCGCACATTTCTTTTGAAATGCTCATGAAGAGTGTAGATTCTCACAGTGAGGTTTACTGTGACTTTCCCATGAAAAGTTTTCATGTGACAAACCAGTTCGTTCGGATGTCTTTGAAAATATAGAAGTCATACCTTCCAAAGCAGTTCTTGGACAAGCCAATGCACACCCAAAATAACAGTACATGTAGTACAATGTACATGCAGCAGGTGTCAGTATATCTCTTCATGAAACTTAATAAGGATGCGCCTGCAGAAATGTATCAGTTTGTAGCAGCAGCCTGATGTAGAATGGATGTTTGTGGTATTAAACAAACGCGTATGGGTTTCTGTGTTTTAGACATTTGAGTTTTTAACTGTATTTAAACTTAGGTTTTTATAAAACTGTGTTATGCATGATTAATCCTAATGGATCCTAGGCTGGATCCTAAATATTATCTGGCGTGAAGAGACCCATTCTAATATTGCCATCTTTGTGGGGACATTTTGTTACAAGACATCTTTTTCCACAATAAAAACACAATTTACTTATGATAACTGATTTATAGTTATTTAGCATTAGGGAAATATAAAAATGCTTAGCACATATTGATTGTTATGTGTTGGGAGCTGCCCTGTTTGAGAAGGGCTAGATATTTCTTCCAGCAATGACCAAATGCTGCTAAATTTGGATTTTCTTGATGTGAACTTTTAAGAATTCATATTTTTGTATATATGTCCATGTTATCAATATTTAATTGAGCATTTATGGTAAATTTCTTTGATATCTGCACAAACACACCTTTCTACAGCAGGTGCAATAAATTAGCATCATTAGGCTTGGTTTATTTATTCACAAAACTGTCTGATGCATCTCTCTATTACCACTTGCGAAAATTAGAGATTTCTGCATTCTCCAGCTCCTAGTGTTTAGAAACCCAGAAGTTGAAGGAATAAAGCCTTAAAACAACAAACACAGTACGTGCACATAAACAGCATTGTCAGTGGATGCAAAGCATTCTTAGTGAATTCCCCTAAGAGGCTCTCATTTTTAAGACTGGTCGGTTCAGATGTCTGTGAACACCACAGTTCATAGTTTTCTACTGCTTTTACCAATAGTCCTTACACGGAAAAAGCATCATGTATCTCTCATTCAAATATAGTTTCCATTGTGTCTTGGTGTTAGATGTAGTACTGCATTGATAATACTGTAATTAGTCAATATTGCTTTAATTATTGCATCAATAAGTGGTTTAAGGTCCAACCCCCTTTCACTTCGAGAAAGTGTAAAAGGTACTTAAGAAGAAGATCCCAGATTGTACTATGAAAGGACTATGAGAGGCAATTTGTTTCCTTAATAAGTCATCCTTTTTTTCCATGCTAAATAATTTTTGCCATTTATTCTGTTTATTGGGTTAAAATGTATAGGGATTACAGTATTTCATTTTTTTTAAATCTAGAAGGCAAGTCTCTTAGTAATAACTGTGAGTTCTTTAATCAGCTAATAAGGCAAAGATGGGGAAATTCCTATGTCTGCTTGAATATGTAATGATCACAACACCTGTAGGGCGGAATGATTTCATAATAGGCTTATGGTAACAGAGATCCAGGTCAATGACTGTAAAAAAATCCACAAGACAAACCTGAATAGGTACATATTGAAAAAACCTCAGAAGTCTGTGATGCAAAATAACACCCACCAAGTTTTAATTTGGGTAGTTAAAATGTTTATGCATCTCTCAAAAATATGTTAATCAATTGCATTTAATCTATAACGATGAAAACAAGATACATGCATACTGTATATGTACTGTAATATACAGTATGTTACTTAAATAAACTTTCATAACAATGGGATTTGAATTCGACAGCTGTCTATCTATCATGTCACTGCAGTCAACAGAGGTTTTGTTTTCTTTTTAATATAGTTTCCATTACGCTTTGAGAAAAGTTACTGACAGCAGATCATAACTTGAAAAACAACAAGCAACATGAGAATCATTTGTATGTTCAGTGCTTATGTAAGAGGAAATACAATGAAATTAAAAGTTAGTAACTTAAGTTATAGTGTAAAATCTAATGGGGGTAAAAGAATTAAAGAGAATTAAAGAATTACATTTAAGCTTGAATGTGGTTGGGGTTGGATGTAATTTTGTGTTTAGGTTTTACAGGTGGGTTATAGTTATACGGGAGATAGTAAAATGTTAGGATAGAGTTAAAAAGTTCAAAATGCATGTTTGCAAATGAGTTTTAGAAAATCTAGTTGTATATTGAGGAGGAAAAACAAAAAAGAGCCCTCATCAAATCAATACAGCTTGCAGTAAGTTGTCTTTGCAAAGAACAAGTATGATCATTTGACACAGTTAGAAGGGGCTTTTTTAAGTGACTTCATTTGTACCTTGAGGAAATGACATCATAGCAAACACTTTAAGCTAAATGTACAATGTACAGTGCATTCAAGATTTCTGTTGGATCAGATTATGAGCCATTCTCCATCAACTGAGCGATAGAAAGCCACACAACAGCTGGTTGATTATTGTGTTTTGTTCTTAATCAAAACCCTTTGTGAGTTCATAAATATTTGGAATTCTTGGAGGACGCACATCTTCAGTAGGTGGTCCATATGTCATTCAGGTTTCTGAGAATTTAGTGTGCATATCTGGAATGCTGTATCCACCTGCTTCTGTCAAGTCAGACAGAAAAGTTTTATTTACAGCTGTTCCAGTAATTATGCATCTAAATATATACAATTTCCTGCTTTTAGGTCATGTTTCAATGGTTGCATACAAGCTGTTTTATTAAGATCAAGTTTGGGTTTAAAGCTTAGCTGTAATATAAAAACACTTGCAAACAGCTTGTTACTGATATTCTAATTGCTTATTTCATAAATGTTTGATATTTCCTCATTGGGGGGTGTTGAGTTTTGTGTGTTCAGGGAATTTCTGTCAGGAGGAGGTTCTTAATAAAGAACACGCCCTGAAGTCAATGAAACTCGCATTCTGCATTTAACACAGCTCATTTGGTTTTGTGATGAAGCTCTTTACTCATTTCTTATTTACGAAAGGTAAGATCACATTCTGTTGCATTATATGTTACAAACTTTACATTCACATTAACATAATTATTGAGATAAAAATAATAGGTTATAGAATAATAGAAGCTGTTTATGTCTTAAACTGTTTATCCCATTCTTTCTTTTGTAATAATACTACCACTAATAATAGCCTACTAAAACAAATTTTCATAACAATGATTTATTTCTTGTTTTAGAAAAATCGAACCATATATGATTTGTTCCATTACATCCTATTTAAAACTGAATAGGGTTCCAAAATTAAAAAAAAAAAAAAAGAAAAAAAAAAAGGATTTGAAGAACTACAGGCAAGTTTAAATGAATATAAATAGTTATAATTGGTATTTAAGCAGTTCTGCAAACATGTCTAATTAATGTGTTTTTACACACTGAAGGAATGGATCCAACATGTTGAATGTTATTTTATTTTCTGCCTTTCAGATCAGTTATGAAATGACCATATTAGTGAGACGTGTGTCTGTATGATTCAGTCCTACTATATGTTGCAGTGGACAGTACTAGCTCTTCCAGAGGCTGAGGGGAGAATACGCAACTCCCAGCGGTTGGTTAAAAAAATAGAAAATATATTATACATTTATATATAATATTTTTTTGTGTATTGCATGCATCATCCTTATGCTTTTCTGTGCTTAACACCATTAGTCAATTATGATTTCATCAATTCATTATTTCTTTATAGAGCTACTATGACAGAGCCCAAAAATCCCTATAATGAAGATGATAGCTCAAGTCAGTCATCTGGATCATCATCCACTACATCAAAAACTTTCAGTGCAGACGAGACTAAAGACAAAAAAACTCAATCACCACGTACTAAAACTCCAGTAATCTGTCCAAGAAATATGCTGCGAAAACTGGAACTATCTGAGAAAAATATACAGACAAAATGTCCTGATGAACCTAAAGAAAAAGACATTAAAAAGCAAGAGGAAGAGGACAAAAACAAAAATGTTTATGTGGTTTCCAGAGAGTTTATAGACTCATTGTCTACTGCCACAGCAAACAAGGAAGATTCAGACTCTCTTGGCTCAGAATTACAGGAAATAATTGACTCTCCCTCTACAGACAAAAAAAAAACCCTGAAAAGAAAACTGAAGGAGTTAGAGAATGTTACACTTAACATTGCTGTAACCGGGATGACAGGGGCAGGGAAGTCTTCCTTCGTCAATGCCCTCAGAGGCCTTCCTAATGATGATAAAGCCGCAGCTCCCACAGGAATAACTGAGACTACCATGAAGCCCAACATGTACCCACATCCTTCCATGCCAAACGTGAAGATCTGGGACCTGCCTGGAATTGGTAGTCCAAAATTTAGAGCAAAGAAGTACCTGAAAGATGTCAATTTCCACGTGTATGACTTCTTTCTCTTAGTGACCTCTGAAAGATTTAAGGAGAATGACATTGAGCTGGCCAGAGAGATCAAGAAGAGCAAGAAGCTATTTTATTTCATTCGCACTAAAATTGACAACGACATTCGTGCTGAGTCACACAAAAGAAACTTTGATGAGCGCATGTTGCTCGAAACCGTCCGAGAGGATTGTAAGGCAAACTTGTTGAGAGTCGGAATACCCAGAATATTCCTAGTCTGTTCATTAAATTTGGAAAAATACGACTTTCAGAAGCTGATCAACACTCTCGAAGATGAACTTCCAGAGAACAAGAAATTTGCTCTCATTCAGTCTCTGCCTGTTTACTCTCTAGAAGCCCTCACAAAGAAGAAAACATACTTCAAGAAAATTATTTGGCTAAATGCATTTGGGGCCGGGGTCGGGGCGATAGCTCCCATTCCAGGATTGTCAGTGGCCTGTGATTATGCCATCATAAAGAAGTTTTTTCAGCAAGTCTTCACAGGCTTCGGTTTATCAAATCAGGCTCTAGAGGCGCTATCAGAACGAGTGAACAAACCGGTGGAGCAGCTAAAAGCCGCTAGGACTTCACGCTTCAAAGATGGGGCCACTGAGGATATTGTGATGGATATGCTGTCTAGACCAAGCATTGCTATAGCCAAGATTCTGGGGACTGTAATAGCTATGCTGCCAGGAGGAGCTCTACCAGCAGGAGGAGCGGCCATGGCTACTGTGCACTACCTGCTTAATATGGGACTCAATGAGATGGCAGAAGACACCAGATGTGTTCTTACTGTGTCACAGCTTGCCTAATATGCAGAAAAAGTAGCCTCAGATCAAGCTAACAGATCATATAATAACTGTGTTGATGTTGAAAACATCTTGTACTAAAAAATAAATAGTGAAATGTGATCATGAATGTATTCAAGTATTCAAGTAGGCTTTTATTGTCATTCCAACCATATACAGTTCAGTACACAGTGAAACGAAACAACGTTCCTCCAGGACCAAGGTGCTACATACATGCAACAACATAATTCAACAACAAAGAAAATCAACAAGACAACATTTTTAAGTTAACCTAAAACTATCTACTTCTATAAAAAAAAAGAGACAACAATAGACAACAGACGACAAAGTGCACGTGCAAATGTGTAAACAAAGAGCTACAGAGTGTGCAAATACTGCAAATACTCCAAAGAGCAGAATGTGCATTTGAAATATAAACACAATTGGTTTACCAATGTAAACTATGCTTTTTAATTTTGCTGGTTTCTTTAATTTGTCTGTATATACAGTAACTGTATGTATTGTACAGTATATACTGCATGTATGCTGGACATGCAATGAATAAAATAATTGTTGTGTAAATGATTCACCGATTTATTTTATTTATTATTTTTTATTTCACTGTGTGTGATTTAGTTAATTAGAAGACTTCATTGGTCATTGGTTTGCAACATTATCAGATATCTTTAAGATATCTTCAGATATTTAATTTATATGCTTACAAATACAATTGAAAAGCCCTCTTTTCTTCATAACAGTCAAGTTGGCTTTACATTACACATCACACTCCATCACATCACATCACACTCTAAGTGCTGCCAAATTGTCATCACACTGTAAAATAAAAATATTGAAACATATTAGTTTTAACCTGCTTAGTCAGGACTGTATGTAAGAAGCCATATTATAGAACTATGTGTTTACAGATTTGGTCATTATCTAAACAAAAAGTCTATCTTTATCTGGTTATGATTTCAGATTTCTAGGCAGCAGAATAAAGGCTACAAATCTATCCAAAAGTCACCTGTGTGGAATAAAGTCAGGAATGAAAAGCACCATCATAAATACGCCTGCTGACTTCATATGCAATTCAGCTATGTACACCCATAGTCTACATGTGAAGGCGTTTTCACATCATTCATTCCTATCTGAGTGATTTCAGGTCAATGGAAAAGAGCAAGCTCTCTGTAGTTAGTGGGGCCAGTGGAGTTAAAGGTAATGAGCGACACCTGCACCACTCACCGCTCGAGTTCCACAAAGGAGCTCCAGAAGGATAAAAGGAGGAGTGACGACAGTGGAAGATGAGAGAGAGATGGGCATGTGTTACAACTCAACCACCATCTCTTCCTCTGGAGCCAGATGTCCACATCCGGGGGAGCTCAATCGTGTGGCCAAGGTACTTTCACTCATTCCCTGGAGAATGACAACTGGATCCTGAGATGATCCAGGTTTTCTGGAGTTGATTCGTGGAAGCTCAAGTAAACCTGTTGCTTTCCTCAAGTCTCAGTGAGCTCTCTCTCAGGGGCTTAGCACCATTTGGCACCCACGTCCAAATCTTTGAAACCTCCGGCCCACATATTTTACGAGGTGGGTAATACTGTATGTACAAATTGACCGAAGAATGACCTACACCGAACCCTGCCCCTAAACCTACCCATCACTGGGGTTTAGACAAATCATACAAAATCGTACGAGTGAGGTCGTACAGATTTGTACGAATTTGCCACCTTGTACGAGTACGTACAAATTGGTCGTGAGACTGTGTTGGAACCTCCATGTGTGGCTTCTGAACGGGATTTGGCAGACTTAACTTATCTGTCGTGTCAACATGATCACTCAGACTAGAGCTCCCTCTCTGCTGCAAAGTGCAAACCTATGCTATGAAATGGAGTTTGTTTGTAAACAGGTGTCCTTCTTGCCAGAAAAGACCCCCGAAGATTCATGATTAAAGAAGTGCTTTCTTTCTTGCAAGAAAGGTTGGAGCGTAAGCTGTCACCCTCCACCATGAATGTATGTGGCTGCTATCATGATGCAGTGGACAGCCGGTCCCTGGGAAAGCACAATCTCATTGTCAGGTTCCTAAAGGGGTGCCAGAAGCTTAAGTGCTCCTGAGTAACCCTTTGTGTCCTTCGGGGATCTCTCTACTGTCCTGGCTGGCCTTTAGAGTGATCCCTTTAAGCCACTGGATTCAGTTAAACTTTAGTTCCTGTCTGCTAAGACAGTGATTTTGACCACACTCACTTCCATCAAGAGGGCCTTGTGTATGGGCTGGCCTACTCTCATGTTGCCCTGAGAACCCAGCCTGAATACGTGCCCAAGGTTCCTATCACACATTTCCTTGATCAGGTGGTGAACCTGCAAGCACTGCCCCTGGAGGAGGCAGATCGAGCCTTTGCGTTGCTATATCCCGTAAGAGAGCTTTAGAAGCTCTGAGCAGCTCTGTACCTTCACAATGTACCACGGCTGCCTAAAGTCCTTATAATAATATGTATAATAATTGGAATATATGCCTGAATAAATACTTGGCAACTTAACAATAGAGAGATGGAACTATTGCATGACATGAGTGTCACCCACAGCATACGATGTTAAGGCTTTTACACAGCAGAAATACAAATGACAACAGCCAGTCAAAGCATGCATGCCACTTATAAGGCTGCATGTTCTGCATTTCTCCATTTATATGAATAGCACAGCATTTTTTTGTATTACAAAAACTCAAACACATGTGAAGCTCACAGTGATTTCAGCATCACACATTTACAAAGCCAAAACATATCAAAACATTCAGTAAAACCACATTGTTCATTAAAAAAAAATTAATTAATTAATCTATGGCATTTCATGGAGGTATCGGAGTCTCACTGCCAACACTGACCCTTGTGGTCGAGAGTATTTCTGTTGTATTTTGGCTTAATTGTGTTGTGTTGCGAGCCTATGTTTGCTTTTTTAATTGCGTTGTGTTGTGAGCTAATGTTTTTAATGCTTTTGTAATTTTGTTGTTCACTACTGGGCCACTGTAGATAGTTCACCTAAAATGAAAATTCCAAACCAGTAAGACCTTTGTTCATCTTCAGAACACAAAGTAAGATATTTCTGATAAATTCAGAAAATTGTATTAATTATTTTTGATGATCCTTACAGGATATAATAAGAATATCATTAAAATGGTTTATGTGCACTGTAAAAAAAAAATCCATAAAATTTACGGTGAAAAACTGACCTGTGGTTGCCAGAATTCTACCATAAAAAATACAGTACCAACATTTTTTGGCTTACGGTTTTAAGTTAAATTTACAGTTAAATACTGTAATTTCATTAACTGATATAATGTCAATATACCAACCTATTAAAGTACTGACATCTGTTTTGTACATTTGAATAACACTGATAACCTCCAAATGTAAGTGGTGATAAGTCATATGATGAACTAAAGCCCATCATAAGCAGCTTTTAAATATGAACATTTATAGAAGGTGTTCAGTGTCATTCACACAAACACTAAACACCAAAATTAAATATCCAATAAACATTAATCTAACAACATTAGATGTAACATAACTGATAAGAAAAACTAAGAAGAAACAGTGATTTTAAAGAAAAAAAAACATCAAATTCAAACAAATATTAAAATGCAATGCAGGGAATTCTTGGAATGTTAATTTATGTTTATTCCATGTAAATTTTACAGAAGTTTACCTTTAACCATTTAAAAGGTTTTTACTGTAGCATTTTAACAGTTTTTTTCTGTTAAAAATCTGTCATTTTTTACAGTGTGAGGTCAGTGGTTCAACAATGCTTTTCAGAAGCTACAATAATACTTTTTGTGCACACAAAGCATAAATGTTGTAAATGACATAAGCAGCGTATCTGCATACGATTGTCATGCTCAACCATGGACGCGGGCAACAAGGGAAGTAAATTCAAAATAGATTTATTTAAACAGAAGGTTCAAAACTCAAAGTCCAACACAAATCAGAAGCGGGTAAGTAAGATTGAGACAACATAGTTCCATGAAGAGCGATCTCCTGATCGTGAACGTCCACTGTATCTCTGCACACAGGTAACTAGTCAGGTTAGTGATCATATAACATTTCAATAGGGTTTTCTCACATAGCTTTGATGATTTCCAGATCGTGAACGTTGTCCTTGATTCGATCCATGAAAGCAAACAGGGCCCGTGATCCATAAAATGCAGAGTGCTCATTCCAGGTAGTGCTGTGAATAAACATCTCAACCAGGTTTCAACTCCGTCCTTTCAAACAACATGACATAAACAATGGTCAGTGAAGAGGTGTTTTGGGTTTGTTACCTCATGCTCCGCCATCTACACTCTGATCTTAGCAGCTTTTAAGCAGTAGCCTTGATTACGTTCAGGTGATTCTCATTACAAGTCTGGTGATTGAGAGAGTGTAGCTGGCTGCGCTGGGATCAGTATCCAGCTCTGGCATTACAACGATGCTGCTGACACAGAACAGCATACGTTGTTTACATATGTGACACTCTGCCAAAAAGGCACCAGGGTGATGCAGAGACAATCGTCTTGATTGTTTAATAAAGTCTTTATTTTTGTTTTCTTTGTACACAAAAAGTATTCTTGTAGCTTTTTAAAATTACAGTTGAACCACTGATGTCACATGGACCACTTTAACAGCATTTTAAAGCATTTAATTAATTTCACACAAAAAAAGAAAGTGTACAGCAAATGCTTCATGCTTGAAACTGCTGCCTTTAAAACACACCGAAGAGGACCTCCTCAACCCACCCCCTGACCCCAATTCTGCCCTTGCAAAGCAACTTGTCCCCTACCCCCTTTTATGTGAAATATTTAACTGACATTTTAGTAATGTCAAGCAATATGTTAATTTACTCCATGAAGTGCATGTTACAAAAAAAAAAAAAAAAATCTAAATGAACTGCTTCCAGTAAAACACTATCTGATAAACAACATTCATGTGGAAATGTGCATTTTAGGAATTGCTTTGTTTTATTTGGAAATTACATACAAAATGTAGATATTATTTAAAACAACTATGTAGATAAGATAGAACATACGGGAAATTTTTAAATATGGTCAGCATATATTTTAAAAAGATAGAAATAAAAAATATTCTTATAAAGTAGTTCTGGCTATTTTTAGCTTCAGTTCTCCGATGTTCTCGACCACACCCTAAATCCACACCTACACCTTTTTGTAAACAGCTACCACATAATTTGTGCAGAGACACAGATATTATACCCACCTGTGCACAGATAAGGTGAATTTGTCTTGTTATGAATGCAAAAATAGAAAAGTTGACTGCTTATATATGTGTATACAATAAGCAATTCTGAAGAACTTGATTTCCACAGCAAAGCGTTAGCTATTATTTTTGTTGAAAAATATAGGCTGGTTAGTGATGTTTTATTGTGAACAATGTAGGAGTTTGTTTATTTTTCATTTTATTTCTTTATTTTGTACAAATATACATATTGGTAAAACATAAACATATGAAGATGTAGAAATGCTCATGAGGTTCCAGTTTTGATAAATAAGTTTTGTTCTACATGGGGCTGGTCTACTCACTTTATCTCAGTAACACTTTTCCATAAATAAATAATGGGTTCCAGAATTTCTGATCCATACGACCTGACGGAAAAAGTTGATTACATCGCTGCCTCCAACATCCTTGAATATATCTTGTTTACAGTAGCATATAAAAACTCATATTATTTACGCGCTTAAATGTTGTTTATGTCTACATTTGATTTGCACGTAATTTGCACAATTGTAAGTAATTACGTCATGTGGGTCTCTACCATTAAACCTTACCCTGTTAGTTTCCCGTACTTCGATTGGCTAGTAAGAACTGATAAGTACTAATAACAAAGAGACAATCAAAAACGCATTCATTAAAATACATACAGTGTGGTTAAATGCATAACAGAAGATGTGACAAGCATGATGAATCATCAACGCACTGTTTTATGTGGACACAGTGTAAGTACTATAAAGAAAGCAGAATAAATTAACAAGATCACGATGATTTAAGGCAGATCCAACCTGACATGTATGACATGAAAAGCAGCATAAGGCAATAAAAACCTGTATGGCACAGATTCTCAACTCTAGTAATTGTGAAGATCTTGGTTAGCCTGTTCAGATGTATTAAGGTTGGAGATATTACTCAACTCTGCAGTAAAGGCACACACAAGGGTAAAAGAACATAAACAGAAATATGTTGGCAAATACGATTTTGCGTATCAACGATGCAACCCAGGCCATCCGAAGCGGCAACGCCTCTTGTCTCTTTTTGTCACGTGAAAAAATATCTTTCTTTGTGACAAGTTTTTGTTCTTTCCTATCATGTAATTTACTATTGCAGACCTTAACACAATAAAATTGGTCACATGACATAATATTTAAATAATATCAATTATGGTTCCTAAAACAATTCCTAAAACGGTTCTGTACACTTTCAGTTCACTGCTCAATGCAAGATACCTTCAAAATGGCGCCTTAATGACGTCACACACAATAAACACATGTGACTGACATAGACTGATAGGCTAACTGATCAGAACATCATATAAGATACAAAACTGAGTTTATAAAATTAGCTACAAAAAATAACAGCATTATTACTGCTGGACTAATGTACAAACATTTCACTAGAAATGAGTTTTTGTTTGTTTTGACTTTACTCAGTAGTTTGCAAATTTATCAGAAATTCACTTTATCAGATAAAATGAAACGAAAACAGCAAAAAAAAACAACAACAACAACAAAAACAGACAAGCCTATTGTCACGAATCCAGGTTATGCACTTCCGTTCACTCACCAGAGGACACCCACTCACCATATGGCCTCTTGCACTACACTACTGTTGCACCTCACACTGGACTCAATTTCCCATACTCCATTGCACAGTTTGGTTTCACCTGCATCCAATCAAACACACGCTACATAAGCCTTAAACCTTCTCTCACTCACCGCTGAGTATTAGCATTTATCACTCTCCTAGTGGTAGTACTTTACGTAGCCATTTTCCTGTTTTATGTTCTAGTGTCTAGACTCATTTCCAGCGTTAGTCAAATCTCGTTGTGTTTCATGATTACCTGGGACCTGTACCATGATGGTGGCTGAACAAACTCAGGGTTACAGGTTTAGTTTTGAGTTGACAAAACCAAACCACTCCAATATGGGTTTGTTGGTATAAAGCAGATCATCAACTTTCTTTGTCAACTCAGGCTTAATCCTGACTTAATGGAGCATGTGCACATGAAAATGTGACATCAATAACGAGCAGTCAATCACATGCCTTGAAACTGTGATTCACTTCTCGGGAGAGAGTCAGTGTGATTCACTACCTTAGATTAAAAGACAGAACACATGAAGAACTTAAACACATTTACACAGCAAGATGAAATGATCTATCAATCAAAGAGGAAAATCTAAAGAAAACATCTTTCCATATAAGTGCAAGTTAAAGTTTCTTATAGAGTTGATCAATTTATAAGTATAAGTAGCACCCACAGTCGCAGATATGCAACACGCTTTTTTGAGGGGGAGGGACAAAAAAGTGAAATGGCTTCCACAATTTTTTTTGT
>JAUMHE010000068.1:11052216-11088627 GCA_032359235.1 Enteromius mattozi | reverse complement strand
TTTTTCAAATGGGTTAAGAACAGACTATTTGCATATGATTTGCGCAATAGTCGTGAAATTATGTATGGAAACAGCTTAAGGGCAATTTTTTTTGCGACCATTCGGTTTTTTTTAAGTATGACGTCATCACGCACACCATTTTCTCGGTAAAAGGCCAGTTGGATGGAAACAGGCTGGAGACAGCAAATTTCGCATTCCCCCCCCCCGCAAATTCTCTTTGTCGATAACAAAACAGCGTAAAAACTGGATGGAAACTTGGCTACTAATACACTGTGGCAATTTAAAATGATAGGAAACATCCTGAAATTACTTTAGATACTTTCCTTGTACTTCTGCGTCATTTCCCCTTATCTTGAAGACCACATAAAAATGCCCGATCTTACCATGCTGTGTTTTTATGTAAAAGTATGGAAAAAGACTATTAACGTTTCTCACTACAAGAATAACAATGTACAAAGAATTGCAAGATAGTCATTACTTTTATAAGTAACTGCAAGTAATATATTTTTCTATTAATCTGTTAGTCTGCATAGCTTGAACATGTGAGAAATTTCATTCTTTCGTCCATTGGAAAATTAATCCCGCATTTATGAGAGATTTAGGCTGTCACTCTTGAAACTTTGCTGCGTGTCCAGGGTATATGGGCATTAGAGCAGTGGTTTTCAAACCTGTCCTACAAGCACTGCCCTGCACATTTTGTATGAGGCGGAAGTAGTAACCATTTAACCATCGATTAAATTTATCATCGTTTTATTTACAGCTTTGAAAAATCATTACAGTGTAACCAATAAGCTGTATAAAAAAGAGACGAAAGGCACAATAATCTTATATTTATTTTGCTAATGCATAAACCAAGTAATCATGTGACGTTGAAAATACTGATTTGATTGGCTGTTTGGACTGTCACTCATCTGTCTTAAGTTTCGTTTTCCCAACATAAGCACGTGAAGAAGCCTATTAAAGCGAAGGGAAGCGTGAGGGAAGAGAAGGATTCACAGGAAATTGTGACAGTAACAGCTCGGTATTTACCTGTAGACATTTTACAGCGTTTTCTTAAGCAGAGTCACTGCTGGAGCCCAAAGATAAAAGTAAGTAGGCTATTTTTTTCGTAGGTTTATGTTCCTCATTAATATAAATCAATCAATAGCTATCTTTAAAATTACATGAATTGCTTTATGCAATAGCAAAAATAAACATCAAGCGAATTTTATTGCATGGGGAAAAAAACAATTCGTATGCTAGTAAAAATAAGTATTTATTTTATTCCTCTGTTCGCAAAGGTTTTGATTCCCGCTAAATATACAATTTGTAGTTATATATTTGTTATAGCTATTCCTACATTAGTCGTATTATTGTATGATTCATTGTCTTTTTATGCAGTTTTATGTATGTATGAAACTGTACTTAACCCATATACTGGTAGGCCTATAATTTAATTGCCAAATGTCTAATCTTTTAATTAATTTTTTTGTTAATAAAACTGAATGTATGTATTTATGAATCAGTATATTTTATGTTTCATTTTGCTGCTGAATCAAATTATGTTATCTGTTTCCTAATGTTTGTTTTATGAATCTTGGTTCATTTTTAGGCTACCCTGACAGGGAAGCGGAGCACACAGGGCAATACCACATTAAAATACACACAAAAGGTCAGTATAACACTGAAGGTATTATCTAACCATAATTTTCATTATTTTTTATTATGTTATTTTAGTTTTATTACTAAATTGTTATTTGATAAACTTAAAAAAACACACACAATCAACCAGAACTATTGCAGACCCTGACACCTTAGGAAGAGCAAAGCAAACACTGCATCATTGTTGCAACAGAAATGTTCAGCAGTAAGGCTTCAAGAATAAGTTAATGTTGAAGTATACACATACATCTATATACATCTATAACTTTTACAGTTTAAAACATGGAAAGTCAAGACCCTACTGTTGTTGAGGCAGTAAAGGCATTAGGCGAGTCCAACCTGGAAAAGGCCACAGCAAAAGCTAAAGAAACATTTGACCAGTTAATGAATGTCTCACTTAACATCGCTGTGACTGGAAAGACAGGATCTGGGAAATCCTCCTTTATAAATGCACTTAGAGGTCTCAGTGATGATGATGATGGAGCAGCACCTACTGGAGTCACAGAAACTACTATGGAGCCCACCATGTATGAACATCCTTCAGTGCCAAATGTGAAAATCTGGGATCTGCCTGGAATAGGAAGTCCAAACTTCAAAGCAAATAAATACCTGAAAGATGTCAAGTTTCACACCTATGATTTCTTCATTATTTTAAACTCAGAGAGGTTCATGGAGAATGATGTCCTGCTGGCTAAAGAAATAAAAAAACAGAAAAAAAACTTTTACTTTGTTCGTTCCAAGATTGACAATGACATTTTAGCAGAGCAAAGAAAAAAAGGATTTGATGAGCAAAACGTTCTTTGCAAAATAAGAAAGGATTGTCAGAAAAACTTGAAAGAACTGGGAGACCCCAAAGTTTTCTTGATATCATCTTTTGAATTGGAGAAATATGATTTTGAAATATTTCGAAACACTCTAGAAGAAGAGCTTCCAGAACACAAGAGATTTGCTCTTCTTCAAGCCTGGCCAGTGTGCTCTACTGAATCTCTCGAGAAGAAGATCAAGATGTTTAAAGGGATGATCTGGGCAGCATCTCTCGCCTCTGCTGGTGTAGCAGTCATCCCTGTACCTGGACTATCAGTAGCATGCGACGCAGGCATTGTGTTGCTTTTCTTCACAAGATGCTACTATTCATTTGGTTTGGATAAAAGGTCACTGTTGAGGCTTTCAGAAAAAGTGAACAAGCCCTTGCTGGAACATGTGGCCAAATCAAAGTTGGCATCTGCCATCCAAGAAAAAGCAGTGGCCAGATTACAAGTCTCTGTTGCACTTACATCCCTTGCTGCCATTGAATATGTTGCAAGTCTCATTCCAGGTGTAGGAAGTGCTGCTGCTGCAGGAATATCCTTCGGTACTACTTATTACCTCCTGAGAGAAGGATTAAATGAGCTGGCAGACATTGCTAGAAAAATCAGAAAAGAGGCTGAGCTGGACACACTATGCAGTAATTCACAGATGTCCTAAACATGTGTTTCTTTAAGAATGTGGTCTTTGATATGGAGAATGGTTTTGGAGCATATATGCATTTTTTGCTTCTGTTAATGGCCATAGCATGTTTGTTAGATTGTGTGCTGATTTATAAAGGAGATTAAAGTACTACCATGTCTTATAATTATAATAATAAATTGTATTTGTAGTGTAAATTTCTTAAACTCAAGGCGCTACAGCAGTATAAAACAACAATTACAACACTACTAATCTTCATACATTATATTTAAAGAATAGATTACAATGCATTTCAGAAATCAATGACACTGTACTTTTATTTAATCTCATGGAGCATGTTATTACATTTTATTTTATTTTATTTTAAATTGCTCACAATTTGTGTTTTTCTATGCTGAAATCTGGAAAATTCTCAGGCTCACATAATGATGCATTTGTTCATCTCATACAATAAAAAAATGTTTACAAAACATTTTTGTGATAAATGTTTCTATATGTAGTTCAACTACACATCCACTTTTTATATTTCTAATATTTTTAAAATCATTTTCCTCAAGGTTATTTACCTCAAGATTAAAAATCTATATTAAAGAAGTCCGTTTTAAAAAGAAAAAAAGTATACATATACAGTCTCAATTGTAATATAGAAAGTTACATTGACAGAAATAAAGTGGCAAATACAATGAAAACCGTAATGCAACTGTGAGATATAAACTCATAAACGAGAGATGTAAACTCATAATTATGTCAAATAAAGTCACAGCTGTCCATGACCTAGAAAATAAAAAACTCAAGTGAAGTTATTAACTATTACTATAATATTTTATTTATTTTTTTACAGTAAAGAATTTAACAAGGCATAATGACAGAAGATTCTTCTGCTGACTTGGATTTCTCTGGAGCTTTGCAGAGACTGGGAGAACATGACCCAAACAAAGCTGCTGCAAAGGCTAAAGAGCAATTGGACAGTCTTGACAGTGTGACTCTAAATATCGCAGTGACTGGGGAAACAGGAGCAGGAAAGTCTGCCTTCATCAATGCATTTCGAGGTCTGAATGATGATGATGACAATTCTGCACCAACAGGAATAACCGAAACAACAAAGGTAGCTACAATGTACATCCATCCCACAATGTCAAATGTCAGACTGTGGGACCTGCCAGGAACTGGTATGCCTAATTTCAACGCTAACAAATTCCTCAGGGAAGTGAAATTTGAGAAGTATGATTTCTTTATCATCGTTTCCTCTGTGAGGTTCAGGGAAAATGATGTCTTTCTGGCCAAAGAGATTCAAAAAAAGCAGAAGAGGTTTTATTTTGTTCGGACCAAGATTGATAATGACATTCGGTCAGTGGCGAAGACCAAAAAATGTGATGAGCAGCAGGTGCTTTGCACGATTAGAGAGGACTGCCACAGATACGTGAAGGAGCTAGGAAACCCCAGGGTGTTCCTGATATCCTCTTATGACTTAGGAAAATATGACTTCCAAGACCTGGTAGATACTCTAGAGCTAGACCTTTCAGAAAACAAGAGATTTGCTCTGGTCCAGTCTGTGCCTGTGTGCTCTCTGGCTATGCTAGAGAAGAAAAAAGAGGTTATGGAGAAATTTATTTGGCTTGCAGCACTGGGCTCCAGTCTGGGTGCTGTTGTCCCATCCTCTTTATTATCTCTGGCCATTGACAAGACGGTTTTGATGGTGTATCTCGTAGGTTGTCATTACGCTTTTGGGTTGAATGAGCAATCACTCATCAAATTGTCAGAGAGAATGAACAAGCCTCTCTCACAGCTGACATCAGTTATAAAGTCTCCTTTACCAGAAGCATTGTTAGACAAAATGGCAATTAGACCTCGTACAGCTATGACAAAACCAGTGAAAAAAGTTGATGATCTGCTTGATCCTAAATTTGTTGTAACCAGCTTTAGTAATGCGACTGATGCCTTCAGGTCAACATACAAAGTCTTGCATGGGGCACTAAATGACATGATAAATGACATGAGACAGGTCCTTCGAGCCGCAGGTTTGGATGAATAGAATCAAGCTAGTATAGCAAAGAGATGTTTACCAAAAGTTTAATCAAAATTACACATAAAAAAGTCTACATTGGGTAACTTGCACTTGCAGTTAATTGGTTGGAAAGAACTGTTATACTGAATATTGTCCAGTTGCATTCCTCATATTCTGTAATAGTGCACGTTAAATGGAATACTTAGAAGGATATGCATTCAGACAACAAAATGGGTGAAATGTGTGACTTTGTACTGTTTAAAAATAATTGGAAATCTGGTGGTTTGTGCAATTTTTCTGTCAGCTCAGTTGTGTAAATGAGCACTAAAAACCTGTTAAACTTGTTTTACAATGTATATAAGGGCTGTAGGCTAGGGGTCAGAATCTCTAAATATTTCCTTCTTCTAAACAACATACGTTTTCTTTATTTTATATTGTATTTTTTGTTTTGTTTTGGGGTTTCTTTTTTCATTTAAGCGAATTTGTTTTATTCATATTGTTAATGAAATTACATTCATTAAAACAAATAATAATAAATGACAGTGACAGGTGCCACTTTGAGTATTTACTAGTACATGTGTTACTTCATCCAGGCTTGAAGGGGTTGCACTTATTATTGAAAACTTGTGGTTTATTATAAACAGGGATAGAGTCTGCATTTAGTAATACTAATAAAAAAGGTTTCTTGTCATTGTTTTCAACTGCCAGCCAAGTATAATTCTTTTCTTTCATTGTGCTACCTGCTGCTTACACAACTGTAGGATATATTGGTAGTTAAATTGCTGAACTGTTAGCAAGGTATTGGTTTAGTTTTAGAAAGCAGATGGGTGTGTGAATACTTGAGGTCTTGGTAGGAAGAGAAAAATAACAGCTCAACTATTTTTTATAGGTTTATTTTTGGACCATTCATCAGATTTATGACGCATTTACATATAATGTAAGTTTTGAAATTGTGTAAGGTGTGACTAAGCTGTTAAGTTGGGTGTCACAGAAATAGATTAGTCCAGTTATTATCACTGACACCTGCCATAGAGTTACAAAGTATTTGTTTGTGTTGTTACCCATAACAACATGACATATTGAAAGTTGACATGGAAAATACATATGGAACAGATTAATTAACATATTTTCACTAAAACTATTTATGATTTTCAGGTCCAATAAAAAAACCCTGAATATTATGTTACAGTATAACTTACCTAAAGTCTTATACCTTACCCACAACAGAAGAGGAAGCGTGGAGCAATTTTTCATAACATTTTATTAAACAAGAGACAGTCTTAACTGTGAAATGACATGAGAATCTGCAGTCATTACAATTATTACAAACATGTATTAAAATAGCATTGAGATCAACTGTTCACATATTTTTACTTCAGACCAAACTCTACAAATAATTTTATGTTTCCCAACTGTATATTTTCTATTCTTTTGCAATAAACAAAGCAATTGCAGCAAAATGTGGTGCCTTTTCTTATGTTTCAAAGACATGTAATCTGTCACAGACAGAAAAAATAAAGAACTATACAATATATTCAACAAAGATTTGTTTATTCTATTAATATATTATATTGCACACCAGTTGAAAACAGTAGTCACACTATAGTAAGCTTGAATATTTAATTTTAAATGAAACAGAAATTAAGTCAGTTAAAAGTTTTTTTTTGTTATTTGTGTTCCTTTACTGTTCTTGCTATATAATATGCAAAAGCGCTTGTCCTGACAATGTTGAGGTCACTGGAGAGTGCACTTTCCAAACCTACAAAGTCAAATGCAGATCTGTCAAGACTGTTGATGAGAAATATCTGCTCTTCAGACAGTCTTGCCATATGAAGCTCCTGGATAAATTGTGCCCGAAGCCTATCAAGTACCTCAGTCTCATCACAGTACAGCTCACTCTGAGCCTGTAGATGATGGTCTACTTTGGTCTGGACAAAGAGGTAATGTTTCCTTAATTCTTTAACTGCTTTGGCTAGTTTTAAATGCCGTGCTTTCTGCCAGTCTGATACAATGATGATATAGAAGTCATAACAATTCAAGTGTTTTTTCACCTCATACATCGAGTAATCCATGAATGCCTCTACACCGGATATGTCCCAGAACCGGACATCTGGGTATCCCAGACTCATTGCTGGGTTGCTGATGGATTCTGAAGCTGCACCACACTCTTCATTCTTCAGACCAATTAAGGCATTTACCAAAGAAGATGCTCCAGAGCCCGTCTCACCCAAAACTGCAACATCTAGTTGAAAGTGACTCAAAGCCTCCAGAACAACACTGACTTTCGCAGCTGCAAAGCCTGTGCGCTTATATATATCCTGCAATGCTGTGATGTCCTCTGTTTCAAGTTTCCCAGTCTGTGTGATGTGACTCGTAGCATACCTAAAGTAACAAAAAAGAGAAATTACATGAATGTTAGGATGAATAATATTTGAAACATTCATTTATTCAGAAATACATTCAATATATCAGTCATACATGCAATGAACTCATCTATGATGGCAATTTTTAATTCATGAATTAAAATTAATTGCAATTTTTAATTTGAGGTATTACATAAAATATGTCAGGGTAATAAAAAGTCTAAAAGTATTTCAAAAACTTTTATCTGAAACAGAACAGGAAATTATATCATAATCAATACCCAAGGAGACCCTTTTAAAGATGCGTCAAGGTCAGTAAGTCAATAAAATAGCAAATAATTTGACGATTTTTTAAAGCTATAAATAGAACAAAAATTACAGGAGTACACTTTGTAAGAAAACACCATACCATCCTACAATATTTTAGTTTTCTACTTAAAACTGTCATTTTATGTTTTACTAAAAATGGTACAAAAGTTTTTAAACACCATATGAAACAAAAAGTTGCAGTACATTATAAAACCATGTAATACTCACCTTGCCTTTATCCATCCTCCATGCAACATCTTGTCTAGGAAATCTGAAAATACCTCTGCTCTAAGCTGAGAAACCTCATCCTTAAAAGTGTCCATGAGCTTCTGCATCTCATAATTTTCTGTTTCATGGGATGACACTAGGAACACATGGGGGTCCAGTTTCTTCTCCTTCAGATATTTCTCACAGTCTTGTCTCATTTGATCCAATGCACGCTTTTTAGCGATTTTGCTTTTCTTTCTACGGACATCATTATCAATTTTTGTTCTAATGAAGTAAAATGGCTTCTTTCTTTGCTCTATTTCATCAATCAACAGCATGTTGTTTTCTCTCACTCTCTCTGATATCACAACCAAGAACATGTCATATAGGTCAAACTTCATTGTCTTTACATAACTCTTGGATGCAAAGGAAGGGGTGCCCATCCCTGGAAGATCCCATAGTCTGATGTGTGGGAAATTTGGATGATGATACATGGTTGCTTGCTTTGTGGTTTCCACAGCTCCGGTTGGAGCAGCCCCTGTGTCATCAGGATTCAATCCAAGGATGGCATTGATAAGAGAAGACTTTCCTGCACCAGACTCTCCAGTCACAGCGATGTCTATCTTAAAACGATCAAAAATCTCCAAAAGAGATATAAGCCGATGGGGAATTTCTTCAGAGCTTTCGGAAGCAAACACATTCTTGATTTTGTTGAAATGATCCTCTTGGATTTTTGCTGGCATGTACAATCTAAAAAAAAACAAGACATGTCAAAACTTTATGCTTAAACATTTTTGAAGAACATAGTCCATCATCCCACTTTTGGAGCACTCTTTGTGTCGTTAAGTTAAAGGTCTAATGAACTGTAAAAATGGGTCCCTCTGGAGAAATATCTCGATAGTCTTTTGAAGGTGCCTCAAATACGACCATGTGTGTTTTATTTATGAAGAATGAAACCGAGAAAGCCGAAATGGTTCGTCTAATATTATTTACACGGTTCACAAATAACGTTACCGTTTTCTCGTTCAACAGTGCTGCGACTTAATTTTAGATCGGCTAAACTTGACCTAACAGTTACTAAAAGACGCACACTTTTTAAACGCTTTTTAATACGTCGTGTCAAGTTGTGTCAAGAGGTTTAAGCACAACATAAAGCGTTCATTTGTAAATGGCCCAATCTCTCTTAACTGAATAAGCGCTAACTTGCTACATTTGTAAAGGAACTGCGTCCTTGTCAACTAAAGGGTCTTATAAGTGAAACCAGAGAAAATAGCATCGCATGCAAACATATTCATACATAGTTGTCATGTTTTTGAAAAGATTGAGAAATAACCCCACTCACCCACTGTCCATTGTGCTCCCGTTTATGTTGGTTTCGGTTTCCACGAAATCCAAGGAAATGGAAAGTCGCAGCCTAGCCTATGCGATGTGTGCACAACACACGAACGAAATTAAAACACTTTCATCATGATCGGGCTTAGTTCAGAGATTGCTTTCAAAAACTGCTAACCTTACGAACACAATCCCGTTTCTTCACGCCGAGTAACAAACGTAAACACGCTCGTTTCACGTGAAGTAATAGCAGGAGGGAGGAGGGAATGACGTTCTGAAAGCGAATGAAGGCGTGTTATGTAATAAACAAAAAACAAAAACGCGTGTATGTAAAAAAATATGTATGTAAATTGTACCCAAGGTACAGGTTGCAGTTAAATCTCATTTTGTATTTTCATAAAGTTTTGGAATATTTGTCCTCTCTCTAAATTTGTCACTGTTGAAACACAGTAATAATTTATTTAGAAGGGTTATTTTAAGATTTATATTACATGTATATTTTTTGCTATTTTATTAAGTTATTTATTATGTTTTTGAGAAGTAAATCAACAACACATACCAAAACTCCACCCCTTGTTACAGTAATGACTGTTTTGGTAGTGACAATTTTGAACCTAGCTCAAAGATGCTAATCAGCACATGATTAGCTAGCTAGCACAGTTGTAAACATATAAAAACTAAATGTTATGCAATAGGTTCCTTAAAGATACACAGATTTGAACACATCTCAGAAGGAGATATCTACTCACACCTTGTAACTGTAGCAGAGTAAGGGTAGCCCTAGCAGGATTGGCTGGCGTTACCTAAACCGGAGAACAGTGACTAGAACTTTTCATGATTGGTTTGTTTGGTAAATCTTAATGAACCTATGAGTGGCCGTGCTGTGAATGCAAAAGAGGAGAGTGGTTGGTTGCTTGGGATGTATTATCCCTGGTACTGCCCCTGTGATATGTTGAGTGCTAGCAGCTAGGTTGTCCTCCTGTCTGCCATTGTGATGGCTGTAGGCCAGTCGTCAGGTTAGTCCCTGTTTTTAAAAGTGCCTTTTGCCTGTTACATGGAAAGGCTTATTACCCTGTCTGTTTCAGTCATGGGCCTGCAAGTGGCTGTAATTCGGCATGGTGAGCGTCCATGCATATCGCAACATTGTACTGGCTTATTGGTATGTGTGGTAAGTCTTATTGTTTGTCTTTTAATGAGGTTTTATGGAATAACCTTTTCTGTTATGTAGGTCCTCCTGAAGGGAAGGGTTTCGCCATGTACCCTATATTGGTGTGTCCACATGGAGTGCTGTGCTTACTATTTTGAGTGGTTTTCACAAGTGTCATGGGTATTAAGTGTGGGGTAGAATTGTGAACATCTTGTATTGACTGAGTATTTATTGTGTGTTTTAAATTTTTGTTGTATATTCCTGTCTCTGGCAAATGAACCTGTTCCTCTGCATAGGGCTCTTATGTCCGGTATATTCTGGGTGGCGTAGTCGACATAGAAATTCTGCTGTTGTAGCAAGTTAATGAGCTAGCAAACGAAATGTGAACTAAATGCATCATCCTTGCTAATCTTAGCCCACCATCTTGCCACAATTATAAGAAAGGGGGATACAAATTTTAGGCATGTAGTTAAGAGCAGGTTCGGCCAATAGACTAAAACATACACCGTTTCGGTAGTGACATGAAAAATGCAGGACGCATATTTTGCAAAGTTTCATTATTTACAAAGGAAATGTAAAAAGATTTGTATTTGAATTCACTTTTTAACCAATGATTACATGATGACTAAGTCATACATTATCTAAGATTTTATGATTTCATTTTCTCAGATTATTGGCAAAATGGGGCAGCAGTAGATCACATGTTGTAGGCCCATGGCTTGAAAGTCAGGTTTAACTTTGTCACACTATTACTGTAAATGTGACAATGTGAAACTCAATATAAAAAATGAGAAACAAGAAGAATGCACCCCAACCACTTCTAAACAAACAAAAGTAGGCCACTATTTTACCACAAATGGAGTTCTGCCTCAATCCAGCAGAGGGCAGCAGAGATGACCCATAGATCACTAATGAGAAGGTCGAAGCCATGTGGAGCAATCAGTCATTGTAATTCTCATTTACAGTCAGTCTCGGAAAAAGTTTTTCCAAAGCCTTTCAAAGATCTGTCTAATAAAGCAACATTGCTTTATTAAACAGATCTCTGAAAGGCTTTCTAGGGAGTAAAAAGAATAAATATCAAGAAATGTTTGTTTTACTGAAAATTAAACTATGAATGTTATGTACTGTGTGAAACTTTGTTTTGGTGTGAACTGAAACTATTTCCACACATTTAACTTATTTAGAAAAAGTTAAACAACCTATATCTTGTGATTACAAAAGAAAAACGGCAGTCGTTTGTTTTATTTAAACTTTTTTTTTATTTTTTATTGTGGTCTGTAAAAGCAGTGCTTGTTTTCTAAAAATTTAGTAGGCATGAGGTAGAATTTAAAATGTATTACAAAGATGTGAGCAGTAAGATGCTTGTTCTCTGCTGTCAATGCAAAGGTCAATGGAGCTAACCTTCCTACATGCATGTTCTGAATCTGATGACGACTGTGTCGTTTGAATCATTTTGGTTGACCAGTGTTACATATATCAGACAACTGTTTTGTCTTGCCAATGCACTTTACAGTCTGAAGCCTGAGATGAATTTCCCTGTCAGGATGAAGTGTTTCCATCTATCTCCCCATGACTGTGACTTCCTGAGGGAGACGCTGAATCCACACCTCTGTCGTGCTCTCCTGCCTTGTCCCTCCTTTTCTGTTTCCTCTTCCTTTTTTCACTTCCTAGGGGCCCTTCCCAGGGCACCCCACCTACACAGACGGGAAATGTTTCATCAGATGTGTCATTTCAAATCCTGCCACCAGATGTTACTACAACAGCAGAAAAGGTAATGTTTGGTTGTCTCAAGTGTTCAGTAGAATGTGTCACAGTATTCTAGAGATAATTATTGAAATAAATATCACAGTTATGATATTATGAGCATATAAGCGCTAAATTAAAGTTTATGATACCCACTGTTTTTGACATATGGTAAAGAGGAGGGACGGAAGTCTTCCAAAAGTTCCTCACTTCTGAATCCAATTAAGAAGCGGTAAAAGGATAACAGAAACATACATTATTCTGCACACTTATTTTATTTTAATAACTTATTAATACATCAAACATTTGAATATAACTACAGTAACTCCAAAATGTGTTTAGACACTTAAGGCATTCTTAAAATGTTGAGAAATATAACTGCATTAGGTGAAACTATCAACTAAGTGGCATCTGAAAGCAGCTAGCATTGTAGCTTATTTTTACAGCTAATGCAGTGAGTTTTAACCACTTAATGTCAAGGTTATTTTTAGTGGATGCATGTCATCAGTTCCCATCACAGGTGTTGAAATCCTCATAAGGAGAATCTTACCCATACCTATCTGAGGAAGTTTGTCTTAGCATGTTTTCTGACCAAGAACCATGTTTTACTTTCTGCGGAGAGAGAATGATAACTGATTCTCATGATTGCAGTTACACTAACCACTAAGGGCTATGCACTTAACAAAAGTAACATCATTCATTTCGCAGTTATGTTACCAACCACAACATGATTTAAAAACCACACAGATAAATAAACAGACAGACCGACAGATGAATCTAGACTGGCTGACCTGTGTGCCTATGCTCAAAGATCTGGAGGGCGGTTTGGGTGATGGACACGGGGAAAGTGGATGTTTTTTGGGAGGAAGAGGAGGAGGTGAGAGACTGGAACGAGGAACTTGATACTCCTCCTGTGATATCTAAAGTCGTAAGAGAGGAATGAAATTAAACAACCGTTGAAGTCCGAGTGAACTGAAGAATTGCACAGACTCAAACCTACAATTACATTCACAATTATTACATAAAGACATTTTTCATAGCAAAGCAACTTGCGGTATGATAGAGAATACAAAATACAATGACAATAGAGAACAAAACAGACAGTTTCAGTTTTTTTTTAAAGAAAACAGCAGGCAGTTTTGCCAACAATTATGTTTAATAAATTGAGTCAAAAATTGATTATGAATAAAATACAATTTATCATACAGCCCTATCTGAACTGAACCAACACTAATGACACACATTACAGCTGCTTAGCAGAATCTGAATATCCATAATTGATTGTGATCTATTCTGTTTATCACTGTGAAGCTGCTTTGACACAAGCTGTGTGAAGGGCTATTGACATGACAATGTTTTATTAGAGTTTATTCAAAGATGTAGCCATTTTCCAGCACTTGGAGATATACCAATATTCTCATATCATAGCTACTAACAATTGGTCAGTATTACAATTATAATATCTAAATAAAATAAAATAAAATTTTGTTTAAATTAATACATTAAAAAAAAAAAGAAATATAAAAAAAAAGTGAAATTCTTAGCATTTTGCTACAAGTGAATTTAGGTATCACAACAACATACATTCAGTATGCAAAACTTATTAATTTTAAGATTAGCTAAATTATACATTTAACAATGTTTTATGGATGAACTTTAAGTGAGCTTTAGATGGTGACAAAAGTAAACTAAATGTTAAACTTGAAATGATGATTCACAATTAAATATCTGTAAACTGATTTTGAAATCTCTAATATTAGCTAATAACTGATAGAGAACAGATTATGCAGTCACCTTTAATCTAGCTATTACACCATTTTATAATTTGGTTATTTGTTTGCAGGTTTAATGTAAATGACAGTGCAAGGTCTAGAGGTTTTGACATTTTGTGTGAATGTGGTTAATGATACTCTCTTAGAAATAAAGGTACAAAAGCTGTCACTGGGGCAGTACCTTTTCAAAAGGGACATGTTTTACCTAAAGAGTCAATTTTGGTACCTAAAAGGAACATATTGGTGTTTAAAGTGTACATATTTGAACCTAATAGGTGCAAAAATTTACCCAGTGACGGCTTTCATAACTCTATTTCTGAGCGTGTATAAAACTACAAACAATGGAAATTAATATTTGCTAACTCAAACACACAAGCGCAAACATTAACATATAAAAGTAAAATTTGAAAAATGAAAAAATCTGATTTTCAGATTTCCAAGCAAAGAATTCCTGATTCCAGTATTACATATGCTCACCTTTTTCATATAAGCTAGTTTTTTCATCACCAGCTCCACATCCTCATGATCCTCCTCCTCATCTTCATCCTCTTCCTCCTTCCCCCCTGGCCTCCTGTCTCTAGCTGGCAGGTATGGCTCAATGAGGATGGACTCGGTGCCTCTGATGTCACAGCGGCAGTAGGGGCATGTGTGCCCATCTGACTTCTGCACATCAAAGGAAGTGACACAACTTTCAACACACAAATTCACATACTTGTATAATCCTCCCAAGGGCATCCTTATCCTGCACATCACACCACAAGAAAGTCTCTTGACATCTTAGGAGTTGCACTTGTCTCTGAATTTGTTACATTGTAAAATGTAGAGCTGCAGAAATGCATCACGTCCTCTCATTCTCTAGAGTAAATGTTATCTTAGCGCGCAATGAAGTGTGACTTCAGAGAAGTGGAAAATCAGTCACACTGCACATATATGCTTGATCAAACACAGACCGGAAACTTGAGCCAAAATGTCAGGTCATGTTGCATGACACTGTGGCAAACACTTTATTTCAAGCGGAACTGCTTTCTGAATGACATTGCTTAATGCAAGCATTTAATTATACGTTTATGTTAGTGATTTATTTCCAGTAAAATAACTGTAGTCTGAGTTCTATTTATGATGTTTATGCACCAACAATGGAAAACACAGCCATGTGTCGCTGTTGTGAATGTGGGTTTTAGGGTGTAACTTGACCATAATTGTTTGTGAGTGTGAATTCAAGTGTGAATGGGAGATGGAGGTAGAGGTCTGAGCACAATAAGAGAATGATATACCTGCCAGCCAGTCAAGCAGGGCTGACATAGCAGATGCCCACAGGGCTGAATGCGAGTGTCCTTGTCTCGTTCTGTGCAGATTTTGCAGAGCTGAAATGTGCTGCCAATCTCACAGTATAATTCATACTGCTCCTGAAGAGGCAAATTCAAGACATAACGGAGAGGGGGGAGAAAAAAAGTATATAAATAAATATATATATAAAATATGAGCCAATAATTATATACATTTTCTTGTAACATGATCCAAAAAAAGAAAAAATCTGAGCAACACTACATTGTAGTGTTATTTCAGTATCATTGAGATACTACTGTACTTTTTATTAATATTTTTTTTTAATACTCTGTTTTAGTCTTAGTTATTTTAATACATGAATTAACTGAACTAAATAAAATAAATAATAAATGAGCTGAAATAAAATGTTTTTATATCAGTTAAAGGAATAGTTCACCCGAAAATGAAAACACAAAACACAAAGGAAGGTATTTCAAAATACGTTTGTTACACCATTGATTTGGAAGTCAATGGTGACCCAAAACAGCCTGGTTACAAACTTTTTTTTGTGTTCGTCAGAACAAAGAAATTCATACAGGTTTGGCACTACTTGAGGGTGAGTAAATGATGACAGAACTATTCCTTTAACATTTATTATATTTGAAGGAAAGACAATATTTTGTTTTTATATGGATGAGATATACATTGTATATATTACCTCTGTGACTTTGACTCGACCCTTGTGAGTCGGACTGCACAGCCTGCTGAGATCAGGGTTCACATCACGCCCATCAGGGTATAAATAGCTGTAGATCAAAGCATCCAGATTACACTAACATTATGATGTCAGATTTAATTTCAGTGTGCATATTTTTTATTAGATTGTGCACTCACCAGCCCTCCCTGAAACCTTGTATGAGTGCTTGGTAAAGAGGTGTATTTTGGGGAATGGTTTGCACAATGTCGCCATCACTGGTCACATGGCCAATCGCCCATTGACCCATTTGTGTGCAGCTGAGACGAAAGATGTAGCTGTGGAGAGAGCCAGTAAGAAGTCAGATCTAAACCACTCTAATACTATGGGTAAATATATGAGTGATCTATAATATTTTGGGGATATTTAGGCTCTGCTATTGTCTGCATTTTGTCTTACCTGCCAGGACGATGTCTGTAGTGCTCTAGTCGGACCCTGACCTGGTCATAGGTGAGAAACGCCATGTATCCTGGGTGAGTTACTGCTAAATGGTTCCAGTTTCTTAACAAAGTTGACCAGGGCTAAAGGGAGAGTAGACGATTACACAGTCATTTTCTTTGTATTGATTATGTTGTAATCATTTCAAAATATGAAGCTAAGTAACCAAATGCAAAACAAACAAAAACTCAAATAAAAAATAAGGAAGAGAATTAAAGGACCAGGTGGTAATGTTCTATTGTTGGCACTTTCCATAAATAGGCCTGAAACTTTAGCATTTATAATATATAAATGTCAAATTAATCTACTTTTCATGCTAGATTTATCTTATTTGATTTAGTTTATCAAACATATCTATTAAGTCATGGAAAGTTCCTGATGTTTTTTTAAAGAAAAGTTTGTATGATACCTGAAAAAGCCTGGTGAAAATATCAAACTCAAAGACGGATATGTGATCGTTACAAGTGAGATCAACTGTGGACTTCAAAGCCATGGCCTCCATTCCCTCTTCAAAGTAATGAGCCCTCCTCAGCTGCTGTTTAAAAATGTTCCACTGCACTATACATCTGAGAGAGAGAGGGGGGTGTTGACTGTTCAAAAATGGAATGCGTAGGGTTTGAATCTTCAATACACATTAAAGTAAATTATTTTTGTCGTACTTTTGTCCAAAGACTTCCCTCCAGAAGTCTTTGGCCTCTGTCTTTGTAATTCTATAAGTATCACCCTGAAATCGTCCCCCAGGAAACAAAGTTTGTAGTTCATTCAACATGTGGCTGAACAGCAGTGACAACTTAGTGAGATTTCTCCTGAAAAAGAAAGCAAATGTAGTATTGTTTTAATTTAAAACAAATATTACACAGGCAAATATTACATAGTAAACACACTTGTCTGTATAAAGTGCCTAGAAATACTAGGTGCACAGAAGAGCTGTGGTGCTTTTTTGTTTTGTGCACATAGGATAATTGTTCTTGATGTGTTATAAAATCATGTTATCAAGTTGCACAAACATACAACCAAAAAGAAACAAAAGACTGGCATAAGCACGATGCACTCTAAATTCTAGAAACAGGAAGTAGTACTGTGATGCATCCTGTCCTGAGTGTGTGTGGTTGGGCTGACAAAATTTTCCATTACTAATTGATCAAAGAGGTTGCCACAGCATCAGCATCCTCTACACAGCACGGCACAAATCAGCTCCTCTCATCTCTGTACTCTTCTGTACATTCAACATTTAACATAACTAAATCAGATTGCAGATTTAATCTTTGTATTATGTCTAAATTAATATATTGTATTGGTAACACTTTACAATAAGGTGTAATTTGTTAACATAAGTTACACTCAAAAAAAAATATTTTAGTTGTTTGCTCAGTTTACTTAAATTAAATAAGCTAAAACAACACAAATCTTTAGTTTTTTTACTCAGTTGTCATTTGCACTCAATTTTATTATGCTAAATGAAATCACATTTGTAAAATATTAAGTTAACTTAAACCATTTGTGTTGGGCCTGCACAAATCATTTACTTTGAAACTGGGCAGTGGATTTCTAATTCACAGCATGCTTTGCATATGGATAGATCAGGAGCATAAATGTTGAATGCTGTTTCATGTGTTTTTAGTAAAGGGAAAGACCTTTTAAAGTTTGTTGTTTAGTTATATTTGACATTTAAAAGAGTTTGTTTATGTTGATTTATGAGGTTACCATCATGGTGTAGACCTTGTTATTAAGCTACGGCTACATGAGCTGTGTGTTAATGTGCTAATGCCAGTGATGAGGCCATTTTTACTTGTTCACCATATGTGTGCTGCAGATGTACAGAATATGTTTAGCATGTGATCAAGTGTTAAGATGTCTGTTATGTTCCCATAAGATAATAATTTTATTAAGTTAGATCAAAAAGCTATTTTTTGAGTGTAATGTATTAACAAACATGAACAAACAATGAACACTTATTACAGTATTTAATCATATTTGTTAACGTTATTTAATAAAAATACAGTTGTTTATTGTTAGTTCATGTTAGCTCACAGTCTATGAACTAATGTTAACAAAAACAACTTGTGGTTTTAATAATGCATTAGTAAATGATGAAATTAGTATTAACTAATATTAATGAATGCTGTAGAAGTATTGTTCATTCTTAAGTTTGTTTGTTTGTTATGTAGTTAACTAATGAACCTTATTGTAAAGCGTTACTGTTGTATTTGTTTAAAAAAGCACACAAAAACAATGAAAAATTGAAACTACATAATAATATAATAAGTTTATGCTGCTTTATTGGAGTATTATCTACAATAAAATGTCTTTCTGCTTAATTCAACATGTTACTTGATCTTTCTCAGTAATTATGTGTGAAATTTACTAGTAAATTTTAAGTGTAAACTTTTAACGCCAATTTATTTTTCAATGTAGTAACAGTTTCATATCCCTTGAGTCTGTTTCTGTTAGGCTGAGGATGATGTGGCTTTAGCGTGTTGAGATGCATATGCATAAACTATCTAATTTGGGTGTTAAACTGACCCACTATGGCATGTATGCGACAGATTTTTCCACTCAGACAATATGACCGCTTTGTTTCTACTTTTATGTCTAGTAGCTTAACCACAAAGCCCTTAGTTTGTCTTACCTGAGCAGCTAACAGAAAGTACAGCGCTTCTGAGGCCTTAAGTTTCCTTTACTCGTGTTCATAAATTTTCCACCACATACTGTCCTGTCCACTAACCATGTTGGCATGGTTTCATCGCTGCCCAGCAGTCACAAAGCAGGTGAAATAAGCTACATTTACCCACATGTACTGTATTAGGTTTGTGTGGTCATTCCATTCTCTTACAGTGAATAAATTAAATCAACTGATCACATGAGAGAAATAATAGGCTATTTCATGCTTCTCAGGAAAAAATCTGAACTTTGAGAAAGGGCGTGTGACCCACTGTATCTATTTATCAAATATATTAAACACGATGTTTAGATTATGTTTATATTTTGTCAAAAGTGTATGTAAAGTATGCATCCACAGTGTTAGTGCTTTTATTCTTTTAAACTCTTCTCAGCACTAAAGGTCCAGTTGTGACATCCTGTGTGAAATATTGAATACATTGGCGCTCAAGTGGAAAGTAAAAACAGGTTGTGACTTGTAGGCCTTGCTATTCAACTTCACGCAGAAAATAAAGTAAACAAATTGCAGACACTGCAAACAAGCCCGTTATTTACTGTTATAGAGACAAATGAGGATTAGATCAGATATTATCTACTGGGTCTTAGGGATTTTATGTTACGCTCTAATTTAATGTATTATTTGAGTTGCATATTTCATTTTCTCTTTTGCCATGCAGAAATAATAATACTAATACTAATAATAAAGTTAGGTTTCGTGATCAGGAAGCTAACAGTACTGATGGCTGATGGGCCAAAAACATAGCATTAAACTGCTGGCTTCCATTGCCAGAGGAAAGTTTCCTCCATTTCCATGATAATGCCACACTATACACACTGGTCATTAGTAGTCACAGCAGACCAGAAACTTGGTCAAGCTTTGCAAACAAAGTCTAAACAGGGACTGCTATCTTTGGTCTCTTAAGATGGAAAATAATCAGTTTTATTGCAGTCAAGTTGTTATTAGGGTTTACTATTAAAAACTTTTTTTTACTAGGATGGCTTTCCATCCCAAACTGATTCGCATTTTAATACGCGAAGTCAGTACTTATATGCATTTTTTGACAGAAATTCTTTCTAATTTCTATTTTACTAAATTCTATATTCTTCTATTTGTGGGTACATGTAGCGTACGAATGTTTAATCAGAGTTGCCATTTCATTTAATGACCAAACTGAAATACTTTTTCAACTACTACCGATACTTAAATAGTTTTAATACTTAAAAACAGTCAAGGTGAAGGTGCAGAAATACTTTTATTTTTTATTTTTATATGAGATTAGAGAGCCATAGAACCATTATTAGAGAAGTGGTGATAAGTCTTGAATTAAAGTAATATTGACTTTTTCAGATTCTTTGCCATTTTCAGATAAGTTACCAAAACAGAGACTTCTGTCCGTGCTATATGGTAGATACTCGGTAAGCAAACATTGTAGTTTTGGTCTATTCAAGAACCCTGTTAGCCAATTTAATTGACACTTTATCTCTCTCTTTCTCACACACAAACAGTTTATCTCTTATATCGATCTGTTTAGTTAAGGTTCTGACATGTGTCTAAATAATCTAAAATCACTTTGTACACACCATTAAAGTGTAGTTGATGCAGATATCCTTTTATGTATGTAGCCGCTAACGATGGTTGTCATTTTTAGCATGAATGAAAAGATGAAAATCTCTACATACACACACACACTCAAATACATACTAATTTACAATTTAATATATGATTACACTTTAATTTGACAATCCACTTGAGATATTACACTAACTTTATTTAATTTTGCAACTACAAGTCAACTAACTCTCGTTAATTTACAACTAAATGTCAAAAAACCCTCATTAGAGAAGTGACAGACTATTAGGTTAAGTTAGGAAAATATTAGGTTAGGGTTAGAGTTGTTACTTATGCTTAGTAAAATGTCTGTTGGTGGACCATTAAAGAGGAGTTTTACCATATATTTACTTCTAATAAAAATGTATGCGTATGTGTGTGTGTGTTTGTGTCTATACTTACTCTTAGAAATGTTGAATTTTTGGAGCGTTACATTTTTTTAAATGTATGTATTATTCCAAATTATATAAAATATATCACAAGCAAAAATTAGTCACACTCTTGGAATGACCTAAAACAAACCGGATTAATCTGCTTTATTATCTATACAGTTGTCAACATTTGGAACTTCAAATGTTGACTACTGTATATCTTGTGTCTGTTTTTTGAACTTTGGATGTCATTCAGTCGACTCAATTATGATCACCTCTGAGACGTTTGAATGTGGCCACCCGAAGAAGTCCAGTGACTGACCTCTGCGCTGTTTAGTTTTTTCTTACCTGAAGCTTGATGTCTCTTCAAACATCTTCTCCTTGCCATCTTTGAACAGCAACACAGCTTTATCTGCCTTGTCCAGCAAGTGTCGAATATGGATTCTCAGATAATCACCCTCATCCCCTCGTGGCACGGCCATCATGGAGCCCCTATAGGGAGCCCATACTTCTGTCAGATGGATGGCGGTATCCGATACTAGCTCGGGAAGGTACGGCGGGCTGTTTTTAAGACCCAACCTGGAGTCTGTGGTCAGTTTATGCAGTTTCTCCAGTCTCCTGAGAACTTTATCAAAATGTTTACGGTCCGTGCTGGTCGGGGACTGGGACATGGACTGAGAAGTGTCAGGAGCTTGACTCGAACGTCTAGCTGTTGCCATGATAGATGAGATATATCCAATGTGTCACACGTGGTGTGCTAGTTAAGATCCTGACATGTGCCTGAATCAAGTCATCGAAAATAGTGTTGAAAACAATCACTTCCTTCACACAATTAAAGTGTAGTTGATGCAGATATCCTCTTTCATGCATGTGACACCTGATGGGAGTTTTTGAAAAGCATCATTTTTAGCAGAGCTAGCATGAAAAGATGAACTCTTCTGAATTTTAACTTAACAAAACAACCAGATACAACAACAAGCGGTTAATTTGCATCCTTATTATTCTCAGAAAAGTAATCTATTTTTAGGAAGCGTGATTTATCTGAAAACCACTTCCCCAGTAAACTCTTTGTCCTGTCATCACCAATGATATAATGATAAAAACAACTTAAACGCAGCTGTAAATATGATGTTTTTAAAAAGCAGAGTCATCTTACCACTGCAAAACTTTGGTTAATAATCCAGTTTATAAACCTTGTGTTGTCCATTTCCAGGTCCACGGGTCAGATGAAGTGCAGAGAAGTGATGAGAGACATGTGTCATCATAGCCACATTCGTTTTACAAGATATATTCTTCACGAGCAGAACAAGAAAAGCTGACTTACCCAAATAACACATGCGCAACACCTGACAAAAAACTATTCAGGTTGATTTCAGCGAAAAAAGAAAAAAGGTTCTCCACAGATAAAAGGTGCAAAGTTCTACTCATGTGTCTTTTTGCCATGTCTCCATTACAAGGGTGTTGCTAACAAGTAAAGACAAACCCAAAACCATGACACCAAAAATTGTTGAAATACCAAAGCTTTACTCCCAGATCTACCGGCCTCCAGGTCCCACCATCACTCCACCCATACAGACATTCAGTGCTCTTGCTCTGCCATTATCTCTCTCATCCATGTGGTTTGTCTCAGTTTGTCTGATTATATCTCTGTGTCCTAAATTTTGCAGAGGCACTTACGCTCATGCTGGTTACGGACAGGAACTCAGCTGCACACATTCACCTCTCTTTCTCCCTCTCTCTCTCTGATCAGTTTCCGGGTAGCTAACAGGCAGACAAACAGGTTTGTTTTCTTTGTGTGTTAGTAAGAGAGAGAGAGAAAGAGAGTGAGTCAAGCAGCATGGGCTGTATGCAGTATGTCTACTGGACCGACCATGTGTAAAGACTTCCTGCATACATAACAAATGATTATAAGGAGGGAGAGAGAGTTTAGGGCTGGCCTTAAAATTACATTAGATTATTACATATTTACTACCAAAATAAAGTCTACTATATTGACATTTTCATGCTCTAATGTTACATTTTAAATTCAAATTCTATGTTTAATATGTTATAAATTAATATATCTAAAAAAAAAATCTATGTAAATATATAAACTTAACAAGATTTAGGCTAAAAACGATGAGAACTGGTAAAAGCAGGGGGTTTAGGGACTATATTAAATTCCTACTGTCAGCTAGTATTAGCTGACAACTTTTCTTGAGATTTACTTCAATTTAAACAGTTGATTCTTTGTGGCCCTCTTGTGGACAAAAAAAAGGATTAGCACATTCTTCTCTAACAATGCAATAACTTTATTGATTTACTTATTTACCATATATATGTTACTTAAAGTATTCCTATTATATTTGGGGGTATCAGATAATGTGTTTTTATTATTCATATTAAATAACCGCTATTTTCATTTATATACATTTTCTCTCATCGGCAGAGGGCGCTGCTTCGCTGCATTTCAGCTTCAGTAAGTGACTCTTATCACAGTGATAGAGGAGCCAGACAGCTTTTGAAAAACGTCCAAAATGTCATTAAGAGTTCTTAATTAACGATTTTGCTCTCTTTTGCTAGATAACACATTTCCACCATGTCCATTTTGTATTGCAGAGTATTATATATCATTAATATTTTACAAATTGACTATGCCTACTATCAGTTTAAACACAAAGTAGCCTATTTTTTTTCCTCTGAAGGCAATGTATGAGTGGTACATGTAAATGGAACATTTGGGGAAAAAATACTTAAAAATTAAATTGAAAAACTGACCATATGTGACTGTCTATAGATTGGATTAAGGTATAGGGCACATGAATACTCCGGTTAGGCCTATTGTCTTTTTCTCTCCCTCATGTCCCTCCAGGATTGATCAACTATTATATTTCAGCTATATTGTCAAATATATCCTGATTGAAATTGAACCTATGTGTTCACTTCAATTTAAAAAGATCATTTGCAGATCCTGGAAATTCTTCAGTTGGCTCATGGAAACTAAACTAACAGTGATTCAGCATTTTGATGGTATTGTATGTCAAGTAACAAGTTCAGACCCACCACGCGTCTTGGTGTTTTAGGGACTTTAAACACCTATAGTTTTTTTTCCGTTTGCTGTTCCATACCCGCTCAACCCCACATCGAAGGAAAGTCCCAAACTGGCCCAGGTAACTCCAAACCCCTGGTGTAAGGAGGAACTAAGGCTAGTGGGGTGTAGGTGGAAAGAGCGGGGTATGACGAAGGTTTTTATTTGCACATAATCTGATACTGTCTTTTTTTAAAGATTTTTTGATTGTACATTGGGATAGATGCTAATGGTAACTCACAGCAAGCGCAAAACATTGTCCTTTATTTCCATTTCAATATTATTATTATTGGTTATTTCCATTGCAATCATGTAAGGACTATTCTCTTTAGGTTCTTTTGTGAAACCAAAAACCTTAACGTTTTTAGAATGTTCTAGGAAGCAAAAATGATTATCTGGGCAAGGCCTATCTTTAAGGGATCTGATCAAAATAGGGGTGCTTTCCAGATAAGATGCTGAGATAGCATATGAAAGTCAGATATTTGTTGTTGTTATCGGTTTGAGTCACATCTAATCTTTAAAGTAAAAAAGGACCATATTTTATCACTTCAATCTGTCACTAATAATCCGCTGTCCGATGTGAATGTGGTCAAATACAGGAAGACAGAAGGCTGAGCCTGGCAGGTTTCCCGACAACAGCTGAGGGAGATCCCCGCCGCAGATCCAGCCCGCTTCCTAACAGGCACCAGAGTGAACATTAAGGCTGAAAGGAAAGCAAAACCACACACCTGTTTAACAAAAGCTCGCGACACATTTATCTGCTTCGAGATATAAAAACATAAACGTCAGCGTACATAAGAAAGATTTAAAACAGAGATTCAAGCACGACAAACATCGAATAACTAAACCGAAACCGATTCCAAGTTCCCGTCCGACAACAACCACCCGAAACGAAACTTTGACCTTATACGAGGAGTAAAGTGATAAAAAATGGCAAAGTACAAACAAGGCTACTAATTAATGCTTAAGCTGCAAAGAGCTCTGGCAACGCGTTTTGAATCGTGTCTCAAATGGGTAGCTTGCGAACGATTCAGTTATAGCTGAAAGGGAAAACCCCACAGCTTCACTTACCCACCTACTTCCTAATTTGAGTGAATGAGAGAGGGAGACTCTGTGAATTTAGTTCAGATATAGAGGCAGAACAGCGCAGGGGTTATCGTCATAACTGCAGAGCGTGAAAAAAAGAAGAATAATAATGATAATAATTGTTATGCACATGACATATTGTCATTGCCCTAAAACGTAATTATTCTAATTGCATGTGTAATTGTGAGTTTTTTTTATTATTATTATTTAGGGTTTTTTTTTACTGTTGTTTTTTTTTTTTAATTTAATTTAATTTTTTTTATTTTTTACTTTGTGCATGTGAGAAGACTATGAATTTAAGTGTTTCAGTGAGCTGTGCTTAAACATCTTGAGCAAAGCATATGTAAGTATGCTGTTTAATTTAGCCAAACTGAGGTGATAGTCATCTTGGAACCGAGTAGAGATTCAGATTTACATGATGATGATGATTAAAGGATTCGTCTAGAACTCATACGTCGCCTTCCTGAGGAAAATGACCATGAGTGGCAGTAATCACACTGTGCGATCTGTGCCACTGGATCTTACCAACAAAACCAGAGAGCGTGGGAGCTGCGCGCAGACGGGAGACCAGGGTCACCCAAGACCTACTCCAGAAAGACAGGTGGAAGCGGCGCGCAAGTGCAGCAATGGACACGAAGTTCTTCCACCTGAACCACAGGACTGTTGTGATGGATCAGTTTCGCAGACTTCTCAAAAAGACTCTGTGGGTGACGGGGTTAATAGGACGCGCGAGGGTCCCAAACAAACCCGACCCATAACCCCTAACGCGAGCAATCAGTCGAACCCTGCAGGTAAATCGGCAGATTCCTCATTTTCCAAACTTCCGCCAAGGAAACGTCCTTTCCCACTGGAAGTGGATCATCACCACAGTGGTCCAAGAAAAGATCCACCTAGCGTGGCTCCAAGAGTGTTGAAGAAGACCGAGGGTCCAATAGAGACCGATCCACAGCGGACATTTAGTACATCTGGAGACAACCCAAGCGTTAATGACTCCCGGTTCGTGCAACAATTACCACCATACCGTAAGTTTATAGAAATGTTTATTTTTAACGATCACTCACTTCAGATTTTAAGTGCAAACTTGGATGTCTTTGCGCAATTTAGTTTGTTATGTCATTGTGAAAGTATGTGTGTCCGTTTGCGTGGAGCGCGTGCGTCTACCATATGATTGCGCAGTCATGGTCAGTCCAGTCAGCGAGCAACAGTCAACGCGAAACCATTGAGTTGATCAGCAGGATGTTTGGTTCAGCAGCTTGCAAAACGTGTCAGTGGGTTAACACGTAGGTGAAACCGGGGAGTGTTGTAATACATGGTGTTTTTTTTTTTTTGCACTATACAACCAAAAGAGCATATTGGCTATCTATCAGTTTGAAAAGTCAAGTAGGCTACAAGGTAATTCAGATTCTGTCATTTAAACACAACTTAAATGAAAAGCTAGATGGAGGGGTTCACTAGCTGGCCATATGATAACCCCTATATAGCTCAATTCTGATTGATTAAATTGACAGCCTTGGTATTAAACCACTCCCCAGTCTCCTTAATACAGATAATCCAACATACATAATCTCCATAAGTGGGCTGAAAACTGTCACAGATTGACATTAGTACACTCCCAACTCTTAGCTGCACTGAATTGTGCAGAGCTTTAGTTTTAACTTTTCTTATCTTTCATAAACATAATCTAAACCAAAAATATTCACACTGCACCTGTCCAAAATTGAGCCCAAGCATGTTAGCAAACATATCCTGTCATAGCTACTACTTTTTCCAGTTGGTAAGAAGTAAGGAAGTGGCAATGCAAGAAACTACTTTCTATATAGGACAAATGTCCATTTTTCAGTGAGGCCAATTACATTTTTGGAGTCTATAACTGTTGGTTCGTGGATTGGGATGCATATTTGATTTAGTTTGTGTCATACTAATAGTTCTTCTCCTTTGGGGTCGTAGCAGCTTGTCTGTGGACCCATTGGTCTCGGCAGCCTCCTCCACTGGAGAGCACAGATCGGCTGCTGGCAGATATTGCTGAAGCAACACGTCAAGATGAAGACGGTGACACGTGAGTCTTTTACCATTTTAAGAGGTCATTTCATGGCAGTGGTGTAGTTCAAGAATTGATTATGGTGAAAAATCCCACAGAATTGTGTATAATGCATTTCAGCAGGTGAAGAATTAAATCAAACCCTATTTAATAATATGCACCGTATATTTAAATGGTCAGATTTATTGTCAAACTGCACTTGGGTTTATTATTAGTAACTGTGTAGGTAAAGTATGAGTATTAGCAGAGTGGACATGTACTTTTTTTTCCTTTTTGGAAATATCCTAGATATGTCACTCTGACTCTTGCTTAGTCAACCAGATCAAACAAAAAAAACTAAAAATATTCTGAAGTCTGAGGTACAGTGTGCTTAAAAATATGTAGACATGCCTTCTGTTTATTGTATTCCTGACTGAATCACACAAGTCAAATACAGAGTCACCATGACCCCTGTTACCCAGTACATTTCAACATCCTGTTCAAAAAGACCACCAAACTCATTATATCTGATGATCCACACTAACACTGTAGAAAGAGATTCTCTGTGCTTTGTGAGAGCGAGAAAGGGAGATTGATTCTGGAGGAGGGTATGTTATGTGGGTATGAGTAAGAGTAACTTGAGAGAAACTGGTTTTCGCTATTTCATGTGCTGTTTCAGGGTAGGTTTTATGAGTGTGGCTGGTTATGGGGATGCCAGAGATGAACGTTTTGGCTCCCTTTGGCTTTGGCACTGACACAATCACATGTACTGTGTAATATCTGAACCTATACTCAGTGTGAAAATATAATTTCTCATGTGAGTGAAACTTATCCAAAAATGACACCTGGTGTCACGCAATATTGATATCAGTGTTTAGTCAGCAGCAGTTAAAACATCGCTGTGTGCTTATAATGCTTAGTAAGCAAATGATGCCGATTCCAATTTTGAGAAATAAAATACGTGGAGCGATTTTTATCAATTCGTATTTTTACTAACCAGATATTTGACTCATGCCGCACAGATTCATAAAGAGATAGTCCACCCAAAAATGAAAGCTGTGTGATCATTTACTCACCTTCATGTCACTCCAGACCTGCAAAAATTCTCTATTGTCTGTTGTTGTCAAAAATGCAGCAATGAAGCACAGCTTACACAGAAGACCCTTTAAACAAAGCAGCAAATCCGAACTTAAACACATTGCGAAATCTGCTAGGGGAAATCTTTCAGCCCCAAACGAAATTCCCGATTGCATTGAAACGACTATGAAAATTTGCTGTACAAAAATTGGAAATGTGTCCGGACCTTCAGACTTTTATTCAGTTTCAGAACACAATTCCATTCAAGTGCCCCATGATGGGTTCTGAAAGGTTCATATTTGCTTCTGGGAGTCCCAAACAACAGGTTGCAAGGTCAAAAAACACTTTGATTTTATTATAATATGCTTTTTTTTTTACCTTACGACCTCCAAACGATTCGCTGAACAACTTACCTTTCCAAACCCCTCCAGTGATTGGTCGATTTCATTTAAAGCAGTGTTTATGAGCTTTAAACGCTCCAAAAGTGACACCTAGTGGTGAAGAATGAATATGCATTTTCATTCATATCAAAGTGAAAAGACCAAGGAGTGGGTGGGGAATATGCTAATGTTTTATTTTGACCAAAATGGCTTGAGACTCGTTTTAAAAATGACTAGTTTCAACGATTCAGATTCAATTCTATCCTTTAAGGGACAGTAACTCTATACACAGTGCAATTTCAGATTTAAAAGTTAAAAATGAAAGCTGTTTTACACACTGCATGAAAGCTCATTTACAAAATTCCAAAATAGGGGCACTTTATATGTCTATGTAGTCAACTATTTAAATCTCTAAAAACTACATGAAGTAAAAGTGATCCATAAGAATCAAGCAGTTTAATGCAAGTCTCTGAAGAGACACGGAATAGCTTTATACAACTAACAAATTTAATCAGGGCTTTTAATCACTTATAAACAATGTTCAATGCATACACAGAGTAGAACAAGGTAAAGCAGGTAAACAGGTGCTTGCTTGAGGGTTTTTTTTTTCAGTATCACGCATGTAGAGTGTTTATTTCTTTTACTGGATGGCCAAATAAATGATGAGAGATTAGAAATATGTGTTCCGAAAAAAATGTCTTAAGAATTTAATACATGCTCTTTTCCTCAGGCTTGAAAATGGACATAGAAGCACCAAAAAGCATCATAAAAGTGCATAGTTAATATGATTTATTAGATAAGAAGTCATATGGTGAGAAACAGATAACTGATAATAATCAAGAGAGTTCATTAAAGGAGCAGCGATTCCTGAATGAATCATTCTTTTGAGTCAGATCTCCTGATTGAATCACTTCTAGTTCACAGAATCAGTTTGAATCAGTTTAGTTTACAAATAGTTTCTGTTCTCAAAGAGCAAATCATTTACTTGCTCCACTGGAGGAAGAATATCAGTAAATCAGTTTAAATAAATTTCAACTTTATTTAATTGAAGTTTGTTTCTATCATAAAGAAACAAAAGATACAGCATTCCTGTATCTCAGATGGAATAGTGTGAAGCTAGCAACAGCAGGGTCATGGGTTTAAATCACAGGGAATGCATGATAATATGTAATTATAATATGTAATACAGCAAGCAAGTCATACGTTTTTTGTGGTGCTTTTGCTTGTCAATGTAACTGCATGCAAAAGAGCAGCCAGTACACTTCTTCAGAATTTCTTCTTCTATGTTCCCCAGAAGAAAGAAATTCTTGCGTAAGTTTAAAATAACATGCAAACAATGAGGTATACTGTTATGGTTAACTGCTTTCTTAATAAAATGATTAGTTCTGTTGCTGTTTTGTTGTCTGCTTTTTTTCGGTTCGATTTCTTTTAACCACATTCTTAACCACAGTTCTTCCCTGAACTGATAAGCTGCTGATAGTTGTTAGCAAACTTTTGGTTTCCAGTAGATCCTATTTCCTGGTTTCTTTCTATTGTTTACATGTGCATCTGTCAGTCATGCTATTAAATCAATGCATTTTACACAAACAGAAAAACAACGTTCTCGATCTTTATTTTTCTCACACACTGCTTCCCCCCCGGTCTGCGCTCTCTTACGTCAATGGATGTCTTGTGCTCTCACCTTGTTTTCTTCTCAGTACTTCACAGACCCTCATTTTCGGGAAAGCCTGATGCGAGAGCGAGTCTGTTGTGTGACTGCGGTTTTTTTCAGGTGTCTTTCTCTCTCTCTCTCTCTCTCTCTCTCTTTCATCTCTTTTCACTGCTTTCTGTGTTTAAAATGAATGGGCTCAAAAACCCAAACATCCGCTCTTCACTTCCTCATTTACCGCTTTATTCTCTGTTGCTTATCAGGCTCTCTCTCCCCCTTTTGCTCTGTACTGTAAGCTTACATACTTGTGCCATTTTTGCTCTTTACCTACTTTTTCTTCCTTCCTCCTCTTTCATAGTTTGCATACTTATATGAAGCACTATAAGGCATGACATGTCATTCATGCTTTAAAAGTATAGTTCACCTCAAAATAAAAAATCAGTCATCATTTACTCACCCTCATATTGTAAGACTTTCTTGATTCTGTAGAACACAAAGGAACATATTTTGAAAAATATCTTTTTTAGCCCCCAATGACTTTCATTATATTGGCTAAAGCAGTTCTTTAAAGTTATTTTGTGTTTAGCACAAGAAAAGTCACATAGGCTTGGAACAACATGTATTAGTTTTGCTAAAAGAGTAGTGCATGATGGATAGCAGAGACATGGATTTGCTTCTCTGGGCATGTATTCATTGAATTGTAAATCACTTTGTATAAATGTGTCTGCCAAATTTGGTAATGGTTAAAATTTTTAGGTTATATGTAATGGCTGTGTAGAGAAACTAGAGCCTTGACACCTGGTTACCTGCAAACACCTGCTTGTAAGGTTTTTATAGTCTCTTCTGTTCTTGTGAGAGTTTTTATTTGAGTGGTTGCATGTCATGTTTTTGGCATCTGTTTATGTCTTGTCTCAGCCTCTGAGTTTGTTTGCTGCAGCAGAAGCAGGTCTGTGTGCTGCAGGGGATGTTGGAGGTTTGTGTTTCTGGGTTGTACAGGATGCCACACATGCGCCACTGCCCCGCCATGAGCCCTTCATCTCCTTCTGATGATGTTCAGGTTCCTACGTCAGTCTCAGCCCGAGCCTTATCTGGGGCTGCGGTCTAACTAACTCTCAGTCACTTCCAGGAACCCAGAGAGTTTCATCTATTGAAAAGAAAGAGAGAGAGAAACTAAATTCTGACCTGCAGTATAATAAGTGACAGCAAAGCCAGTGATCATTACATACTGACAGACATGTGATGGGAATATAAATAAATAAAAATGGCCAGTTAGTTTACATTAACATTTTGATTTAGTTATACATTTTCTTTTGGTGTTCTTGTGATGTTTATGCAAAGGCTGGCTTTTCTTTGTGAGCCACAAAGTGATATAAAATATCATTAAACATTAAAGCCTGGCCAAATTAGTGTATTTACTTACTTTGCTGTGATGTTTAAATTGTTGGGATGCAAGGTTGTGATGTTGTTGTGATGCAAGGCCATTACAATAATTGTTAATGTACTTTTTATTTAAAACATTTTAATGTGGGAGGGACAATCAAAAATTTAGTTAAAGGAATAGTTCACCCAAAACTGAAAAATTGCCCTGCAGGCAAACCAATATGTAAAGAGCAGATTTGAAGAAGTGTTTAAAATTATCACTTGCTCACCAGTGGATCCTCTGCAATGAATGTGTGCCGTCAGAATGAACAGTCCAAACAGATCATAAAAGCATCACAAGAAATCCACACAACTCCAGTCCATCTCATTCTGACGGCACCCATTCGCTGCAGACAGTCCAGGGAGGGTAAATACCTATGGGTCAATACATTACACATTCAAGTTCAAGAAAGTTCAAGATTAAGCAATAATCAGTAGATCATCTGCATCACTGCAAACTCCCTTTTGAAGTCATCCTGAAATCAAAACCATTCTTATATGGGTGTTTTTGGCAGTATAGTAATAAAGCAAACTGCAATGACCAGTCAATTTCTGATGGATGAAATTAAGTCCTGTCCTACATTTGTTTTCATTTGAGAGCTGTTTTATTTAAATTTAAAGGGTTAGATAGATATATCTGAACAGGTCTCGAACCCAGGTCTCCGGAATGGGAGGTGGACACTGTAACAAGGAGGCTAAAGGCCATGACCGCCTCTTTTTGAGATCAGGGCAGGGAGGTTTACCTGCACAGCACCTACTTGTTGGCCTCCATTACACTTACCCCCTAAACCTCACTCGCATCTGGCTCATGGCACAAATGTAACCCCCCTGGGTCCATACCACCACCACAACTCGTTGTTCCGTTTGGGTCTCAAACCCAGGTCTCCGGCATGGGAGGCGGGCAGTAATTAATTAGCATTAATTACTCGCCCTCATGTTCTTCCAAACCCATAAGACCTTTGTTCATCTTCTGAACACAAATTAAAATATTTTTGCTGAAGTCTGAGAGCTTTCTGACCATGCATAGACAGCAATGCAACTGAAACATTTTATGGCCCAGAAAGGTAGTAAGAACATTTTGAAAATAGTTCATGTGACATCAGTGGTTCAACCGTAATGTTATCAAGCTATAAAAATACAGAAAGAATGGCTTTAACAATTAACTGCTGACTCCAAAGGCCCCCTGCACATACACAGCACTTACTGAAACTGCAATAGGCAGAGATTTGTTTTATTGTGTGGAAGTTAGTTTTTTTCATGCTTAAAATATTGATATACAAAAAAAGAAAAAGAAAAGAAAAGAAGAAATCATATCTATTTTTGACAGTATAGGCCCCATCACATATTGCAGAACTTATACTGAAACTGCAACAGGCATAGATTTGTTAATTGTGTGCAGCTCTGATTTTAGATTTTTTATTTATTTATTTTTTTGTAAATATAGAATCTTTAATGTGGCCTTTGCACTGTAATGCAGGCTCTGTGAAGGAATACAGTCCTCAGACCTGATAAAGACACAGCAACGTCTTTTTAGAAGGGCTGAACCCATGGCCCTGATGGCAGGAACTGAAAAAAAGAATGAGATTTCTTTAATTACAGTGACGCTAAGCTCACTTACAGGAAAGGAGACGAATAAAGAAAGAATTAAGCTACTAATAAACTCTTCTGCTTTCTTATCAGAACCAAGGAACAGAGAAGCTGTGATTTGGCAGTTCTGAGGCAGGTCATAGCCTGAGTCAGGCCAGCTCGCATTCATTTTGACTAAATGGCTCTTCTCTTCCTCTTTTGGTTTTAATGCTTTATAAAGGAATGTGATTTTCTGGTGACTGCTGTTCCAAACAGAAAGTTGTATTTCAGGAAGTCAGGTGGCATGGTGTATTTTTTATTTTTTTTTACGTGTCAGGTTCTTAGATTTTTATCACCTGTTCTTATACATCTATAAATATATATAGATTTGCTTATATATGTGGCATTTGATTTCATTCTGTCTGTTTTATTAGCAACGTCTTGCCACAGTGGAATAACCCACATGAAGCAATCCCTTTTTAGGACATTATTTACATTTATATTACTAGGAATATGAATCAGCACCATAATTCAAATCATTTGCTCTCCCACTGTCTGTGTTCTGGCTTGTTTCATCCCACAATGACTCAATAAGAGTCAAAAGACAATATAAACAATGAGTCCCTGTTCTTCTCTGTTCCCCTTTTCTCTATCCGCCTTTAATTTTTCCTGCTGTTGTAGTATGACTTCCTATCAGGCCTATTAACGCTCTTGCTACATTCCCAAGAACTGTTTTATGGTCCATAATGCAAGATATGAATATTCTAACTGACATCTGCATTGATAGCAGTGCTTGCTTAATTGTTAGTCCTGCTAAAAAGTGTTTTAAAAATTCTATCATGTTGACTTCTGCATATGCACAAATGATCTTGACCTTGTTTCAGTACTGTTTTGCATGTTACATTGATCAATGGCTAAGCAAATAGAGCATGTTATACTCTTACAATAGGTCGCAAATGTATTTTGCTTGTGTTTCAAGTCAGTGCAAGGTTCTTCTTTGTAATTTTCTCAGAGTTTCATGGGAAGTTCTGCTAGAAGAATCTGAAAAGCACAGAAAGCCCCTAATGCAACTGTAAATATAATGATAATTAGTATTCAAAACAGAAAGAACGGTGCCATTGTCCCTGAGGGCAGGAAGTGACTTCAAACCAAAGTAGCTGTTACTGGAAGCAGATTTAGAAAAAGAAAAAAAAACTTCATTTAAAACATTTCATGAACAGTCCCTCTCTCTTTCTCACACAATGTTTTCTTCCTGTTCCCAAACTTTGACTTCTACACTCTCACCTCAGAGAGGCTTTCTGTGAAATGATAGGGAGATAAGCATTTCCCTGTACTCACCGGCATCGGTTGCATTTAAAGCCACTGTGTACAAGATGAGTCATACACATGATTATCATGTGAAGGTTATTCATTCAACCTTTTGAACTCGTTGGTTGACTTGTGCAGGCCATTAAAAAGATGATCATCCCTGTATTATTAAAACAAATGCATCACTGTAATGTTGCTAGGTTTGTTTGTGTGGTTTAATGTTAATGCATAAGCAACATTAGGCGTGCTGTTACTTTTAGGTGAATAATGCATGGGTTTGTATTTGCAGGCCTCTTCACATTGCTGTGGTCAAAGAGAACTGCCAATTGGTCAACTGGCTTATTGAAATATATCGACGGGCCCACAAAGACCTGGACATTTTCAATAACCTAAGACAGGTAAAGTGTATACAAACACACACACAAACACACACATGTTGGTTTTTGTGATTTATGGGGACTCTCTATAGGTGTAATGGTGTTTATACTGTACAGACTGTATGTGCTATTGCCCTACACTGACCCTACACCTAAACCTGCCCCTTACAGGAAACTGTGTGCATTTTTAGTATGTGCACCATTTAGTATGTTTTTTAAGCCTTTTGACTTACGGGGACACCGGAAATGTCCTCATAAATCACCTTCATATTGTAAAACCTATGTCATACCCATGTCATTATACAAATTTGTGTCCTCATAAACCACATAAACATGCACAAACACACACACATTGGTTTTTGTGATTCATGAGGACTCTCCATAGGTCTAATGTTTTTTATATTGTACAAACTGTATGTGGTATTGCCCTACACTGACCCTACACCTTAACCTACCCCTTACAGGAAACTATGTGCATTTTTAGATTTTCAAAAAAACACCATTTAGTATTTCAAGCCTTTTGAATGACTGGGACACTGAAAATGTCCTCATAAATCACCTTCATATTGTAATACCTATGTCATACCCATGTCATTATACAAATTTGTGTCCTCATAAACCACATAAACGTGCACACACACACACACACACACACACACACACAAACAAACAACCAAACTCTGTTAGGTGTCATGAACTAGCAATGAATGATACTTTTGCAGCATTTATTAATCTAAATCAGTTGATTTTAACCAGAGAGAAAATATATACAATGGTCAAAGACAATGTTTGCATCAAAAGAAATTCACAAAAGTGATTTTATGTCCATAGAAAGCACTTTAAATGTAAGTACAGTGTCTACTTTTAAGGTTTCAAATATGTTTGGTTGAAAAAATGTTACATTGTCATTCAGTGTAACACAATATTAATGTAAAAATGCAAACAACATGCTTATCCTGACTTATAAAAGTATAAGGAAGCACATAAAATGTTATTGTGTTTTATTGTGTTTTAAATGAGTAAAAAATCTTACTGACAAATGGGTAAAAAATAAATAAATAAATGAAGTAAAATAACAAACAAATAAGTATTTCATCTTTTAATTTCTCATAAATTGATTTTTGTTGTAAATATAAAGCAGTATTACACTTGGTTAAACCCTTTTTGGTCTTTGAACCACATACAATATATATTATGAAAATATTTACATGCATATACATTTATATGATTATATTCTCATATTTTATATTATATAAAAACATATTTAATATATAAAAAAATTATTTTTCTTAAAGGGGTCATACGGTGGTACATGCACTTTTTCAAGTTGTTTGGACTGAAATGTGTGTTGGGAGAGTGTGTACACAACCACTCTACAATGATAAAGAGCCGCCCAGTGGTTTTC
>JAUMHE010000068.1:11033650-11052116 GCA_032359235.1 Enteromius mattozi | reverse complement strand
TACACACACACACACACACATATATATATATATATATATATATATATATATATATATATAATTTCAGAAATAAAATGATTATTTGAAAAGGATTACATTGTTAAATAGTTAACATTAAATGTTATTGTTAGTTTGTCAAATAAAGTTAAGGAATATTTTTTATTAAACACAAAGTAGCTTTGAAATTTGTGCTGATCTGCATTGGTCTGCAGCTGGATATATCAGGACTGAATAGAATTAATGTTCATGATTGTTGGATTAGAGGATTTAATGCATCAAGAACACCAGGCTAGTTAAACCTGAATTCATGTCTCTGTGGGGCATATGTTGGTTAACTGTAATTTCCACAAATGTGTGTTTAACTGTCACATGATACCTTAAGCTAAGGTTTAAGCAGAAGAGAAAATTACTCCTAAGGCAATGTTGTTCTCAGCCAATGCCACTGAACTGCTCGTGCTATTTGAGCACTTTTAGTACTACTGGCCTGCCCACTTGTGTGCTCACCACATGACCACCACATCACACACAACCTGTGTCCTCCGCCTCATCTTTTTCTTGTGTGTCAGCAACAAAAAGTGAGCATGCAGACCTGTCGGACTGTTCCCAGGCTTTTACATCCTGTTCTTCTCCTTTTCTGGTTGTGTTAACCCGTACTTCCACCAACCACATTATCAATTACCGCCATTGCATGTCTAGTCAGACCTCAAAATTCACCTCAAATTCATGTTTAGGTTTCACTTGACGTACAGACGCACTCTTTCACACACACAAACACGAACACTTGTACATTCACAGGCAGCCATCAGTTACCAGAAGCTGCGCGCATGTCTTAGCCACGGCCTGAAACTTGTTTCTGTCAGATTGTTGAGGTTAACTTTTGTGTTATATCCTGTGTTCAAGTCTTATTTCCCCAGAAATGTGAACTGCATATTAGTGCGTCTTTGAAGCTTAGTTGGACTTTTTGAGTAACTTTTGTTGCAGCATTGCTTGAAAATGACTGTTTTGTTGTTTCCAAAGCCAACATTAGCATGTAAATGAAGTGAATGATGCAATATTATAATAACACATAGACGCACAGCTGACTGCTATGGTACCAAGGAAAGTGTTACTACAGCTATCATTATTACTACCGCTATAGAAATTGTATATGCCAGAATGACTTGTATAACAATGTCTCTCTTTCTTTTGTAAAACATGATTGTCCTCCCACATCTGTCATGACCAACACTAGCAACTGACATTTGAAATGCACATGAGAAAAAGCATGCTATGTGTGTGCATGACAAGTGTTTTTATGATAGGTGTTGTCTATTATCAGTCAAGCGCGACGAGTTGTTTGCATGGCTATAAGTAAACTTGGTTTACAGAAGTGTATGTTTTTATACTAGTATGAGTGTATGTGCAAGCACAGTTAAAGCGGCTGATGCATGCATCTCAGCTTAAGTATCCTCATTCCGAGAAGTCACATGACCCCCCTCACACCCTGAGTTGTTTCTCAACATACCTTGTGTTGAGGTTTGCAGGGTATTAAAAGGGACTTTCCCTTGCGCTCTCTCTCTCTGTCTCTCTCTCTCTCACTCTCTCTCTCTCTCACTCTTCTGCAGCTTTGTAACATGCTTATCTTTTTTATCCTGGATTATAAAAATGCTTTTACTACTGGATAGAGGCCCATAGATCTTCACAGAAAGATTATACAATGACCTAAATACGGATAGCTATATTAGCATTCATTTCAAGTGAACATAAAATCCAAATTGTGCCTATTTACTTCCTTAATGAGTAGGGATGGGTACTGAAACTCGGTACTTAATCAGTACCGGTGCTAAATTATAAAAGACTATAAGCTCTGACGTTAACGGTTCTGCAGAAAAAAAATACATTTCCTATTTATTGCTAAATAATTGTTACCTAGCATATTTGAACCTTTTCTTATTTGCGATAATATTAAAGACATTTGCACTTGTTATTGGCAATCTCACGTGCGAAATATCCGTCGGTTCCGCTGTACACAGAGCTCGCGCACATACAACACCAAAGCTCACGCTTAATACAGTGACGATGGCGGAGAGAACCGAACGATCTAAAGCAGTGATTTTTAACAGGTTTGGCCTTGGGACCCACAGTGTCCCATGGTCATCAAGCCGCGACCCACTATATACATATACATATATAGTTAGAAAATAAAAACAAAGCAAATTTATGCATGCAATGAACATGGCATAACATCTGGCAGGACACGATAGTTCGCTTTTCTGAGGTGAGAGACTTTTTATTTCATAACCAGTTACGAAAATAACGATAGAATAATATCACTGACAATAAACCTATCAACATCTCATCTGACCGCAGACACTGAATCAGGACAGCTCATTTTTACTTATTAAACTGCACTTGACAGAAGAACGGCTTTCATGCACGTCTTTTAAAATAAAAAAATCTCATATAAGAAAACATTTATAATTACTTATGCTAAGCAGTCTTCCAAAATAACGACATAAACATCACATAAGGTCTCTCTAAATTAGTATGTTATAATAATGTTAATAATTTAATAAACACAAATTTGGGTTACATTAAAAATAGTCATATAAATATTTACAGTATTTTTTTCTGCAGTAGCCTAAATAAATTTTAAACACTAAAAATGCCTTTACAAATAGATGGATAATAATAAACTATGCTTATTAAGAAATAAAGCAGAGATAATAGAAAACACAACAAAAAGTACCGGTAAGAGTACCGTTAAAGTACCAGATCGATAAGTGGTATCGATAAAAGTAGTAATACCGTTAACCTTAATGATACCCATCCCTATGAATAAATGTTGCTGGTTTTATTGTGACTTGCTGGTGCATGCCTAAAGCTAGTTGTAATTTTTGAGTAATATACAAAAACATGCTCTTATCAGCTTGTCTATGTCACTTTATCTTAATCAATAGCTAAATGGCTACCTTGTTAGACAAAAACAACTAAGACAACCATGGCTTGTTGGTCTTAGCTGGTCTCCCGGCATTGTTAGAATGGTACATTAGCCATTTTTAAAGGGTTTTGGGCACTTTTCAGAACCAGGTGGCTGATAAGCCTAAAACCAATTATTTAGGCCACAAGCTTATTTAGGCCAGGCTTAAAGGGTTAGTTCAACCAAAAATGAAAATTCTGTCATTAATTACTCACCGTCATGTCCTTCCAAAAACGTAAAACCTTCATTCATCTTCAGAAAAAAAAAATATGTTTAATGCATTTCGAAGGCTCTCTGACTTTCCCATAGACAGCAAGGATCCTTACATGATCAAGACTCAAAAATGTAGCAAGGACTTCTGTAAAACGGTCCATGTGACATCAGTGGTTAAACTGTAATTTTACAGTTTAGAAGCTATGAGAATACTTTTTATGTGCAAAGAAAACATAAATAACAACTTTACTGAACAATTTGTCTCCTCTGGTGTCACCCTGTAGCAGCATTTTTGGAGAGTATCACATAAATAACGTATGCAATGAATGCGGATAGATTTGTTTGTTCAAATCAACCGTAAATAGCGTATACGTTATATATGTTGCATACGTTATTTATGTGATACTCTCCAAAATAAAGTGGAGGAGATAAATTGTTGAATAAAGTTATATTTGTTTTCTTTTTTGCACAAAAAGTATTCTCATAGCTTCATTACGGTTGAACCACTGTTATGTCACATGGACTATTCTGCAGAAGTCTGTGCTATGTTTCTGAGCCTTGATTGTGTAAAGATCCTTGCTGTCTATGGGAGAGTCAGAGAGCTCTTGAAATGCATCAAAAATATCTTCATTTGTATTCTGAAAATGAACAGGTTTTACGGGTTCATAATGACATGATGGTGAGTAATTAATTAAAGAAATTTCATATTTGGGTGAGCTATCCCTTTAAAACAGCTAAAACCAGCAAACCATCTTTTAAACTGGATTCAGTTCAGATCTGGTTCCATTCTGGCATGCAGGACCCACTTTTCATGACCCCAAGCAATTCTTCATGGATAGTACAAAATACACTTTATTTTGCATCAAATGTCCTCTTTAAATGTTCTTCATATGCATTTTGTGACTGTAATGTATAAAAACAACTACTCAAGCATGCTTTTGTTGCATGCTTTGAGTACACTTTTTTTATTTTTCCTGTCTTTTCTTGTCCTTGACTTTTTGTTTCAGCTTAGTCATCTGTGCTAAATCATGCAGACTTTAGTTTCAGTTCACTACAGTGTGTTTTTGGCTCATGCATCTGTGTCATGAGTCTTCCCCTCAATCGCTTTCCTTATTCATCCAACATCCCCCCTTTTTTTCACTCTTTTTTTTCTGTGTTTACACTCAGGAATGTGAATCTGAGGACACACTGCAGGGGAGAGGAAAGGGATTTTCCCTCTCTGATCCATCTCTTCCCTTCATCGCTCCCTTTGCTTAATCATTTCCGGCTCCTCCTTTCCCTTTCTGCATTTCTCTGTCCTCTCCTTTCCAAGCACTTACAGTTTCTCTTTAAACTTTCATTAGTTGTTTATGGGACAGTTACTGCAGGTTCATTGGAATAGTAAAATGAGAGAGGCACTATTACACTAGAATTTCTCTTCTCAATGTAATGTGATGTCTTTCTTATACAATTTCCAGTTTCATGGCTTGCCTAAAGAGGATGTCACCGTTCCTAAGTTAGCATTGTAGTGAGACAGCTGATCTGAGGAAAAAGTAAAAACCCATCAAATTTTACATGTGTGGTAACATGTCTTCAAGCAGATAAATACATCAGCAAGTGTGTGATGCTTGGTGAGTCAGACAGGATTCAGGGAAATAGGAGCAATGTTTTCATAGGAAGGGAGGGCCAAAGGCATTGTGACACCAGAGGAATTTCTGTCTTCATTTTTACTGTACTTTTTTTTTTTTTTCTACTGTGCCTTACTGGAACATCCTCCCTCTAGTGTCAAACCAGCCCCCTCCATGTGTTTGCCAAGATCCAACTTTACCTGCTAGCACATCTGAGCTGATCATAATCTTCAGTGGGTATCATTAACCACAAACCTCTTTTTATCCTTCAATCTTCTTCTGTCAACAAAACACATCCCTGATAGATTGCTTGAGGTAGTGTGCAGTATTAGCTTCCTATATTAGCCAAAATGCTAATATCCAACATGATTTTAGTGTATATTGAGGTGCAAGATTGAAAATGTACATTTTCAGGTGCTGTGACTAATATAGTATTTCATTTTTACTTCCTTTCCCTCAGTAAACGAAAGAGCTTTGAAGAAACTATACTGTGTGTTGTCATCCTGACTCACTTCTTGTCTGGTTAGACTTGGTGGTTTATCTCTTTCACTTTATTATTTAACTGGTGTTAACAACAGTAGTTCTTTCAATCTAAGATTTTACCTTGGATGAAGGAATCTGAAATAAACTTGCCCATAATTGTTTTGACTAAGATGAACCAACTGTTCCCTCATAAAGCAAATACGCAAACTTTGGCTTGATACGGTTACGTGTCTAAATTATGTTACAACCTGAATTCCGGAAATGTTGGGAGATTTTTTTCAAGTTGAATGAAATGAAAATTAAAAGACTTTCAAATCACATGAGCCATTTAAAAGCCTTTTAGTTTTCAATTTTAAAAAGGCCCCATTTCTGGTTGTCAACATATATTATTTAATAGTTAATATTTTTTGATGAATTCATCACTCTGCTATAACCAGTTTATAGTGCACATAGCCGTAACCACAACAGACATCGTAATAATAGTTGCAACAGTTTTGTGGAAGAAATGTTAAATGACCAACAATAATATCCAGCGATGCAAAGTAACTTTTTTGTCAACTTTCAGTTTTAAATTGAATATATAGACAGTCGTTTATGTGATTCATGGACTTCATAATTAAATATGACAAAACAAGAAAACATTATCACATCTGTTTTCAGCATATCATTCAGTGAATCTGTGTAAATTCTAAACTAAAATATTACTTGCAGATCATTCAAATGCATTACTATATAATATATTCTTATTTTCTTAAATCCCTTTAAAATATTTAATTCTTTTAATATTTAATTCACCATGTTTATGGCCTTGATTGTACATGTTTGTTTGCATGTGTTGGTTAAGTCACCGCAGGGGTATTTACAAAGGGGCGTTAACCCTGTTTATTTCGTTATTATCAGATCTATGGAACTGACCTTTAACCTGTTAGACAAGTTCTAGGTTAGCAGCTACGGTTACAGGAATTCACACCAGGATGTGACTCAGCCTGTTAGCTCAAATATACCTGAACACCTTATCAGACGTCAGAGTGGTAGATTTTTGAAATACACTGCTTAAATATTGAGTTTTAAGTTTGTGGTCTAAATATAATTGGGCTTTAAATATACTGTGGATTTGATTGACTGAATCAGTCTTTATCTGTCTCTCTCTCACTCTCTCAGACACCATTGCACTTGGCTGTAATCACCCATCAGCCTATTTTGGTGAAAGCTCTGCTGGATGCAGGGGCTGACCCTGGAGCTTTGGACCGTAATGGACAGACGGCGCTGCACTTGTGCTGCGAGCACAGAGAGGTGGACTGCCTGTCCGTCATCCTCAGACACTACCCCCAAAACCCTTCGCTCCATCTGGAGATCAGGAACTATGAGGGTAAATGCTAGATCTGAAGCTATATGAGTGTGTGCAGTTTGTCAATTTTGTAGAATAATTGGTCTCAGAAAAATGTAATTTCATTCATCTGTTGGCTTGCAGATGGATGTACTGACACTAAACCTCTCTTGATTATGGTCCTGTTGAGTACAGCAAAACAAACAAATACATAACTGTAAAATTAACATTTCTCTTGTCTGTGTCATTATGCAGCACATCTAAAAATGATACATGACTATACATTTTTGCTTTGTTCCACTGGGGGGCACTAGACAGAAAAAGAGCTGCTTATCATGAATTTTCCTCCATGAATGTGTGATTATGTTTTGGAATATTATGTTCATAAGGAGGGAAGTATATCGCCATCTAGCTTTATTTGTGTATTCTTACACAATCATTCCCTCATGTAACAGTATAGTACTCAGACAACCTCGTCTTTACTACTAAAGGAATGTAGATTATTTATGCTGAACTAAACAGTTTTATTTTCTATTTTATTTTAGTTTTTATTTTTAGATCAGCATATTTTTAAACAGCCCTTATAGTTGGTATTGGGTTCATTCATGCATAAGAAATGTAACATGAGACATTTCCTGTTGCTGTCACAATTCAAAAAGTCCCTAGAAACACGGTGAGGAGGTGTTTTAGTGTTTTTGTGTATTTTACGCACTGGAATATGCCTGAACTTGTTTCAGTGGGTCATTCAGAATATTCAGAAAATTTTAATGTCTTATTTAAGGTCTGACACCTCTTCACCTGGCTGTACAGAATGGAAACAAAAAGCTGGCAAAAATCTTATTGAAGAACGGAGCTGAAGTCAACGCTGGGGTCAGTGTGTTTATCATCGTTTCCACTTGTCCGATATGATGATATATTTTACTATGCATGAGTTATTCCTTTCTGTGCAGTGAGATATGTATTATGATCCCTAGGGTTTACCACACAAGCTATTTGTTTATTGTGTCTTTTTTACTCTTTTATCATAGGATAATAAGAGTGGTCGAAGTCCACTGGTTCATGCTGTAGAAAACAACTTTACTGACATGGTTACCTTTCTGATTGAGGTGTGTGTGTGCATGTGTGTATATTTGTGTGTGTTTTTTGTTCTGTTGAGTTTTTTCACACTTCATATGTCAAAACCAATGAGTCATCACTTTTGTCACAGTCTGTTCCATTCATAGTTATCTTCTACTTCTATGTTGGTAAGGACATGAACAAATAAGCCTGAAATCTATCACTTAATATGATTAATGTTCATAGTGTTTTTTCATGTGGTCTGTGTCTTTCAGAGTGGGTGCGATGTGAATGCACAGTCTTACAGTGGGAACACAGCGTTACACAGCGCCTGTGGCAGAGGTCATATAGAGATTGTCAGGGTCTTGCTGAAAAATGGAGCTGACAGTAGTCTGAAAAACAACCATAATGACACTGCCATCATGGTTGCAAAAAACAAAAAGGTAAGAACTTAAAGAATGGCATTAGTGTATTTAGAAAAAATGCTGTATATTAATCAGTCTTGTCTAGTGATGTATTTATTGACAATAAGGTTATTTCTTTCTTTCATAGTCAGTAGATTCAGCAGAGTATACATAAAATGCAAACACTGCCTACAAGTGGTGATTCTCAGAACAGCTAGACATGCCACCAAAGATTGATTATAGTTGTATGAAGCCCTATGTAAGAACAAAAAAAAAAATTGCAATTTTACATTCCACAGTTGTGTTTTAAAGGGATAGTTCACTCAAAAATGAGTTAAATGAAAATTTCTTTACTCCCCCTCATATAATTCCAAACCTGTAAGACATTTGTTCATTTTAGAACAAAAATGAAGATATTTTTGATAAAAATCTGAGCGCTTTCTGAGCCTGCATAAACAGCAACAGAAGTACCACGTTCAAGGCCCAGGAGTCAGCGTTCTAAAGAAGAACCACTGATCTATAATAGAGAACTGGATTGCTCATGACGTCATGAAAGTGAAGCCGCTGCTCCACCATATCGGTATTCCCCACTGTTCCCATACATTCCATTGAATTAATAGGAAATGGTACAAATTTAATTAGAAAACATAACCTAACAAGTTTTTAAACAGTGTTTTTAAATCCGAAGTATCCCTGTACATTCTTATAATAGAAACACCCTATAGGCATGTAAACGGTTATTTCTTAAAGTGTGTAATTTCTCCTTCTTATTAAAAAGGTAAGGTTCATTACAACATCAGGTGAACATGATAGACAGACATGACCTCAACATATATATGCCAGTAGGGAATAGTAAGATGGCGGATCGAACACTTCTGGTGGCTTCACTGTCTCTCACCAGTTTAGAACACAATGAGCGATCCAGTCATTATATAGATCAGTATGTAGAACCCCTATGTGCTGTGGCTTGTTTTCAAGCAGAAGAATTCACACACATGTTGTGGTACTCTTGTGAAAGAATAAACTAATTAAGTCATAATATATGTTTCCTTTGAGCACAAAAAGTATTCTCGTAGCTTCATAAAATTACAGTTGAATCATCGATGTCAACTAATGTAATGATGTCCTTACTGCCTTTCTGGGCCTTGAATGGGGTAGTTCCCTCGCTATCTACTGTATGCAGGGTCAGGAAGCTCTCTTATTCAACAAAAATATATTTTAATTTGTGTTCCAATGTTGAACAAAGGTCTAACAGCTTTAAAGTGACATGAGGGTTAATGAGTAATGACAGAATTTTCATTTATGGGTGAACTATCCCTTTAAATCTCGAAATTAAAATGTTTATTATAGCTTTATTATTTTAGAGTATCTGGGAGAAATATATTTCTATATATTTCTATAATTTATATTATCTTCACATCATCAAACATTCAAGTTCTATTCATCTGTCAGTAAGTTACATTATAAAAGCCTTATTTTCTGTCCGTCCACTCCTAACGTAGTGGAGCCAGAACTTTAGACTGATGGCTGAAGATTGCGTGATCCTGACAAGAGCTCGTCGTCACAGTTGTAAACGCGACTGCTTTCTTATTTTGTGAGGGGGTTTGGTCTCATGACATCTTTGTTTCCAGACATAATGTTAAAAAACGTGACAAACACGTCTCCCGGGAATCCAGTATAATTCAGCCAATCAATGACTTTAAAACTCCTGAAGTGTTTCCACTTTTGTGTGCCATATGCATCAGACTTTTAACCAACTTTCGTGGACGTGATGTCTGAGACTGAGACTAGTCCACACCAGGCCTCTCAGCTCATAAAACCCTCATTAGCCTCATAATCCATCCATGTGTATCACCATAACTTCTGTAACTCATCTAAACAAGAATATTCTGTATATGGTCTTCTTTTAAGGTATCTGATGTGCTGCGTGGGAGAGGCACTCGCAGTTGCACTGTGAAAACTAGCAGTAACGGTAAGCATCCCTCTAAAATTACTGAGTGAATTAAATTCTAACCACCTCGTTTAAAGTTTTCAATCAATATTTGCTCTCCTGTTTAGGCTCTCTGTCCCCTGGCAGCTCCAACAATTCTCCCCGAATGACTCCCACTTTTCAGCGCAGTGCGTCACTTTCTCCTGTGACTCCAGTTTTACCACGAAGTCAGTCAGTGGACAGCCTTTCAGAACGTCAGTCACCGATGAACAGCAACGAAAAATCACTGCAAACACTGCAACGGACACACCATAATGTAGTAGTGGACAACAGGGCAGGCTACGGAATGGCACTCCATCATTTCCCACCATATATGTTACCGCCTGGGTACGACCAAATTAAGCCCAATGTCTCTCAAATGCAGAGAAGGATGCTATTCACAGATATTCCTTTTTACTATCCCACTAGTATCCAAACACCTCCATATTACTCAGATGCACAGATCATCTTACTACCCAGTTTCCAAGTGCCGGTCACATATGGCTCTCCTTCACAGGGTGCCGTTAACCAATCACGGCCTTCCAGTCGCAGCAGTGACCAGTCAGACATGTCTACTGTGAGTGTAAACAGTGAAGAAAGAGGTGTAAGTTGATATTAGTTAGATGTTGTCTTAAAGGTATAGATCGCACAAAAATTGAAGTCATTAATTCACTCTCATGATGTTCCAAACCTTTATGAGTTTTGATTATTTTTGGTTTACAAAAGAAGCAGCAAACAGTCGCTGGTAAACAGTGATGTCCATGGTATGGAAAAAATACTATGAAAATCTACGGCTACCAGCAACTGTTTGGTAAGCAAAATTTTCCAAAATATCGTCTTTTGTGTTCAGCAGAAGTCTTTTATAATTTATTCAACCTCATGTTCTGCGGAACATATTTTGAAGAACGATGGTAACCAGACAGTTTTGGTCACCATTGACTTCCCTTGTAGGATGGAATGACATGTGGGTTAATAAATGTTTTTGGGTGAATTACTCCTTTAAGTGGTGTTGTTTGAATATATATATATATATATATATATATATATATATATATATAGTTTTTTTTGTGTGTGTGTTTGGACAACATACTGACTGATTGATAGCATTTATATGCATCTTTCAAATAGTTGTTGATTCTGATGTTATGAAGTTTTTTCTAGATAACATGTATATTTGTGTTGCCAAGTGTTTTGCTATATATTTGGAATGATTGGTGATGTATTTTAAAGGGCTGTGATATTTATACAAAAGGAATGACAGGAAAACTTGAAAAAAAAAAGATAATTTTGCTGTCTTGCTATTGAATGGGCACGTTGTTGGTGTGTTTATTGCCATCGTTTAGATTTTCCAGATTTTAGTTCTTCAAATTTGCATGACACACAAATCTTTAATTGCATTCATGTTTACAAAAAAATTAATAATCCAAAAATACAGTTCATATTCTGAGGCTCTCAAAGGGGTGTTTAGGATACACATATGGCAGCTGATTTCGACCAAGTACAATGCCTATAAAGGTCAGGATGGGTTTATCTAATGACTGCATGGCCATTGTCAAAAATACCATGTACACAGAATTTCAAAATTGTGACTGTGCCACTTTTATATATTTTTTTAGTGCAAGTCTTTGAATGGCAGTTTGAAATCACTGTCTAATGAAGTTTTATGGCTTAAAATGAAAAATCTTATAGATGGCAGACGTCGAAAAAAGTAAACTGTAGGATTTAAACCATTGCTAAAATCTTGAGAAACTGTGATTAAACCTATAACCACACAGGCTTTGATGTGAATTTGACGTAAAGGTACTTAAAGGTCATGTTGCTGATGCTATGTGAATGTATAAACTTTGCTTTACATGTGAATGCGTAAATAAGTGCAGCATGCAGTAATCTTAATGTACTATGAATAAAAATGCATATTTTTATACATAGGCCTGTGTGTGCATTTCATGACTACAATACATATAATACATAATATGATTTTCTTTAATGTGAAGCACAAAAAATTGTAACTTTATTATTTGTTATATGAAGGTCACATTAAAACTGTCTTTGAAACTTTTCCATGCCTACTTTTCAAATGTTTAAATATAGATTTACAGGTGCATCTCAAAAAATGTGAATATAGTGCGAAAGTTCATTTATTTTTGTAACTTATTTCAAAAAGTTAAACATTCATATACTCTAGATTCATTACATGTAAAGTAAAACATTTCAAATGTTTTGTTGGTTTGTTTTTCATAAATTCCAGGTACCTCTTGTTCTTTGAATCCTCAATACCGGGGAATGGGGAATATTAAAGAAGAAATTGGGAAGAAGGGCACAAGGAACAGGGATGACCACAAGCTTGACAATACTGTCAAACAAAGCTGATTCAAACACATTGGGAGAGCTTCACAAGGAGTGAACTGAAGCTGGAGTCAGTGCATCAAGAGTCACCGCACTCAGATGTATTCAGAAAAAGGGCTACCAAGCTACTTCTGAAACAGAAACATCAAAAGCATCTTACCTTAGAACTGGACTGTTGCTCAGCGGTCCACTATTTAGACAAAAGTATATTTTGCGTTTCATTTGGAAATCAAGGCCTGGAGGAAGACTTGAGAGGCACAGAATCCAAGCTGCTTGAAGTCCAGTGTGAAGTATCCATTTGGGTTCTGCTGGTGTTGGTCCATTGTGTTTTATCAAGTCCAAAGTCAAGGCAACTATCTAGCAATATATATTTTAACTTTTTGAAATAAGTAAAAGAAAAAACTTTTTCATGATATTCATTTAGATGCACCTGACCTGTATTTAGATTACCTTTTGTCTAGATTAAACCTTTGGTGTATGAATAAAATAATACTAGAATTTAAGCAATCTATTATGATGTCAAAAGTAGCCTACCTACATAGAAGTACGGAGGCGGATTTGAAAATAGTACCGCCCACCAAATTCAAACTCCGTCAGCTGATTGGTCGATTTCGATTCGTGCGTATATGTCCTCCGAGCTCGATTCAGCACACGGCCATGTTAAATCTCTAGACGGAAGAGACAAAAGCCACAGCAACAAAGAATTTCTCAAGAAACGTTCGAAGAAATAATCAAATCCTCGAAGATTCAAATCCTTCAAAATTCGGAGGTAACGAACTTGGATGTAATTATTACTGAATTAGCCAGTTATCTTTCCCAACGTGCATAGCGAGTCTCTCTTGCGCTCTTGTTAGCATCCAGCTAAGCTAACCTGTCTTAACAATGTAACCGCTGGCAGGTTGAGCTAGCATGCTATTTAATACTTTCAAATATAGTTCCCCTGTGTCCCACTCCTCGGGAAACACAGTTCACCATGTCCACATAAAATGTGCTGCGTTGTGTTGTTCTTCTTTAATGCTGGAAACTGACTGCCTGAACTCGTGCGTTGAATCACCAAAAAGAACTTTTTGTCGATAAACCACCTTTGTGCTGCTTGTTGGCTAAGTTAGCTCAGTTAGCTCGACAAACAACACATGACGCTCACGCACACTTTTCGCTTCAGATCTAAGCGGTAAACGACCTTAAATCCTCTTCGACTTGAATCAGATGTGTTATTAATCCAACTTAGAAAATGAGATCCTAGTGCTTCCACACTTTTAATAAGTGTTAGAAACTGTTAGCTAAACGTGAGTGCCTTGCTAACATAATGTATTATAGGTAAAGTAGTACGGCATAACGGCACTGTACTCTATATATCTATAAATATATGCATGTACTATATATAATATACATCCTGTTCTCTGTAATCTGAACAGACTTGTTAGAATTCGAAGTATTTAAGGACGAACTGTGAAACTACACATTTACTTCTTGCCAGAAATATGTGTTTTATATGGTAATTTTTAATATTTTATAATTTGGCAGGTGTTCCAGATATTCCTCCTCTAAGTGTTCAGGAACTGTGACCAAGTGAGGAAAACGAGACATCGCGAAGCCAAGAGTGGAAACGCTTATGGACTCTTAACGTTATTTTGGACTCGTAATCCTGCATTGACTTTCTTTAAGTTTGGAATCCCTCAGTTTGGAGTTTTTCAGCAGGTTAAAGAAGAGCAAGTGACACTGAGCAAAGTTTGAAATTCCTCATGACGAAGAGAATACGGGAATTTTAAGAGCACATTAAGAACCTTTAGCTGAGCCTTCTGCTTTTGAATGTAAATACTTTATATTTTTTTGATACCAAAAGGAATACAGAGGGTACTACAGGATTTCTGCGATCCAGCTGTTTAAAAAAAATAAATAAATAAAAATAAATTAGAAAAAAAAAAAAAAGTGAATACTTTGTACATTTTCAGGGATAATGTAAAAAGTGACTTTTGAAAAGCATTAATAGATTTTTTGCTACCTTGCATTTTTGAAAATCCTTGTGCAAGACTTGAATTTTACAAGTAAGTTTGCTAGTTATTTTGTACGTTGGCTCTAGGCTTGTGATATATTTATTCATATAAATATAATTTTCTCCTATTTTGGGAGAGCTTATTATAAACAATTGTTATACGCCAGGCACTCTTCTTTTTAAGAGGTCTGTACGTACCAGAAACTGTTTACACAAAAGCGCAGTGAGCGTAAAGGTTAAACAGTTTTACAAATAGCTAAAAAGTAGCACAAAAAAAGCAAAAAAGATTTAATTTGTTTGAAACTGTTGAGGGGGAAAAAATCTGACAATGGCTACAGCGAGAACAGAGATCCCTGCTTCAGTCATGCCAATGAGCAAACAGAATGGACAGGCCAAGCCCATGAACCTCCAGTCAGGATCGCTTACTTCCTCATCACAATCAGGAAAAACACCTGTGATGCCCCAGAAAGGAAGCAGTATACCCCAAAGCAGTGGTGGTATCAGGTAATCTTTGATTTGAAATACTTGAAGGCTCTGGTTCCTTTTGACATTGATTCCTTGCGTTAATCATGTCAATTAGGCTGTTTGTTATGGGTACAAATGTATAAAGTTGAATATGGACAAATTTTTTTTTCTAGGTTTGGCGATGACTGGAAGAAGTGCCTGCAGCTTCCACCGAAGGACACGAGAGTGAGAACCACAGTAAGTTCTAAAAACTTGTTTTGCTATTAGATGGTGGTATTTTGAATTGATTGTTGGTCCGCTTACTCTAAGCTTTTAAACATCCTCCTTTTTGACAGGATGTGACTGCAACCAAAGGAAATGAGTTTGAAGATTACTGCCTTAAGAGGGAACTACTGATGGGCATCTTCGAAATGGGCTGGGAGAAGCCTTCCCCTATCCAGGTAGCCTAAGTCGTATTCTAATTATAAAAATCAATGTGGATGATTGGTTTTGTCTGCTTGGTTTATGACTTGCAGAATGTTTGTCAAATAAGCCTGTCTTAATGTTTACACTGTCTGTTCCTGAAGGAGGAGAGTATTCCTATTGTCTTGTCAGGGAGAGACATTCTTGCTCGAGCTAAAAATGGTACAGGTAAAAGCGGAGCCTACCTCATCCCCCTCTTGGAAAGGATTGACCTGAAGAAGGACTATGTTCAAGGTAGTAATATAATATGAAATGCAAAAAAGGCAGCCGTTACTTGAGCGTCAATCTTTGGCAGTTTATATACTGATTTGGTGCTAGACGTTAACAACAGTTGTGCTGCTTAATATTTTTGTGGAAATGTGATGCATACTTCTGTTCAGGATTGTTTGAACAGTTTAAAAAGGACAGCATTTATTTAAAGTAATAAAATAACACAACTTTAAATGCCTGTAACTGTTTTATTCATCAACTTATTAAATTGTGCAAAGTGCTTATTTCAGAGTACTAATTTTCTTTGCATTTAAATTTGATAAAAATAATTTACACTTTTTTTTTTTTAATTCTCCCCAATTTTTTTAGCCATAGTGATGGTACCAACACGTGAGTTGGCTCTGCAGGTGAGCCAGATAAGTATCAACATGAGCAAGCACCTTGGTGGCGTCAAGGTCATGGCTACAACAGGTGGCACTAACCTGAGGGATGACATCATGCGTCTTGATGAGACTGGTAATTGATTAGTTTTCAATCATAGAGTTTACCAAGCTTTAAAAAACTTGTAGTAATTTTAAGACTAAATGTGGGTATTAAAACTGAAGCCCATTTACAGTAACACACTGAAAATAACAGGCAATCATATTGTTGTTACTTGTGTAAATTCTTCAGTAAATATTGCCTTAAGGTGATGTTACACAAGTTTGTTTTTTTTAGTTGGGATGTCACACCTACTGCTGACTGTTTTTCAAAAACTTGTCCTCTTGCCAGGCCACAGTCATTTAAGCAATTCTTAAATTGTGCTTCCTTGTTCCTCAAAGAGAAGGGATGTTAGTTAAGGAGTTTCAACATTATACACACTTGATTATAATTGGTAAAATATCTACTGTACAGGGCAAATCATCTTGACTGTTAAACTTAATTTATTTTAAAATAGAGGATGGTCGTCCCCGTCCTAACATTTGCTTTTGTGTCTCTCCAGTTCATGTTATAATAGCTACCCCAGGAAGGATCCTTGATTTGATAAAGAAAGGTGTGGCCAAGGTTGACAAAGCTCAGATGATTGTGATGGATGAGGTATGAACAATAATGCAAGAAAGGTTTCCAACTAAGCATATTGTCTAAATAAATGCTGAAATTGAAGTTTATGGTGTCTTCTATTTTTATTTTTTTTACAGGCTGATAAATTGCTTTCTCAAGACTTTGTGGTGCTCATTGAGGACATCATAAGCTTCCTGCCCAAAAACCGCCAGATTCTGCTTTATTCTGCCACTTTCCCCATCAGTGTGCAGAAGTTCATGGTGAGAGCTTTATGTGTTGTAATAACTCCTGGTTTTATATAATCAGTCTAGTCTTTCTGAAGTTAAATGTCTTCCTATACCCAGGATTATTTCTCATATTTAAATGTCTTGTTTAATTATGCTAATGACACTCTCCTCTTGTGTAGACCAAACACCTTCAGAAGCCATATGAAATCAACTTGATGGATGAGCTGACACTGAAAGGCATCACTCAATACTATGCTTATGTGACCGAAAGACAGAAAGTGCACTGTCTCAACACACTGTTCTCCCGGGTAAGCAAACATTCCTTTTACAGATAGGCCCTAATTTTAACAGGTATTTTGCTAGTTCTCCATTTGTAGTATTTCAAAGCTTCTGTGCCATACTACAATTTTGTAGCTGTATTGTCTTTTTGTACTCTGTGTCCTCACCTTCTACAGTAGGACAAAATAAGTAATTTCATTACCTCTATGGCTATTTGTTGATTTTATGTATTTTTCTTTCCTAGCTCCAAATAAACCAATCAATCATCTTCTGTAACTCCACCCAAAGGGTGGAACTCCTTGCCAAGAAGATCACACAACTTGGCTATTCCTGCTTTTACATCCATGCCAAGATGATGCAGGTCAGCTTCAGAATATTAAACCTTTTGTAAATGGATCTTTTTGTTGTTGTTGTTGTTTTTTTTTTATAGAAATTACTGTTTTACTCAAAAGGAGGAAATGCTTAAATTAAAGTAAATATATTAATATTATTACAAATATTTGTATGTCTAATGCTCATTTAAAAAAAAAAAAAAAAAAAAGTTTTCACAAAAATACTAAGCGCCTTTTTTATTTTTTTTACATGAGTATTAATTAGAAATGTTTCCTAGAAATATTAATAAGAAATGTACCAAATCAGCTTATTAGAACAATTTATGAAGGATCGCATGCGTTGAATTCAGCTTTTGCCATCAGAGAAATTAAGTTTCTAAGTTTTTAATTTAAATTGTATTTCTCCAGTATTATTGCTATCTTACTGTGATTTGATAAATGCAGCCTTGGTGAGCATGCTGTTAATTTTTTTTTTTTTTCCTCTAAAAAAAATTTTATATCACAGGAATACAGAAATCGTGTGTTCCATGACTTCAGAAACGGACTGTGTAGAAACCTGGTCTGCACAGGTATGGATAGCCACATTCATGGAACTGTTTTCAGGAATTTCTCCAAATGCTTCTAAAACCTTTTTGATGGGATCTTTCCTCTCACAGATCTTTTCACAAGAGGAATTGACATCCAGGCTGTCAATGTAGTCATCAACTTTGACTTCCCCAAAAATGCAGAGACATATCTGCACCGCATTGGTCGATCAGGTAACTGTCAGCTCAGGATTTGACTGGTGGTTTTTAGGGTTGGGCAGTGTCGACCAATTTGGCATTGTACGATGTCTAATGTGAAACATCGCGATGGACGATGACATCGTCGTCGCTGGAGAGGGGGAGGGGGGAGGGGGGGGGGGGGTTTAGTTGTAACTAAAACACCAAGCCCCGCCCCACGACTGACAAAACGGTGTTCGCGCGAGCGGGTGAGAGATGATTGAGCGCAGGAGTGATCGTGCACGAGTGCTTGAATTGCGCGCGGATGACACATCAAGCGCGCGCGAGGGTTTGATATGAGCTCGCGGCCCCGTTTCTTCGCATGTACATCT
>JAUMHE010000068.1:11006842-11025690 GCA_032359235.1 Enteromius mattozi | reverse complement strand
ATGTTTTAAACATCTCTGATAATCCCGGGTTGCTATGGTCACGCAGGTTTGTTTATGCAATAAACTCGTGGCCACGACATAAGGATGTCGTTACCTCGACAAAACGATCTCATGGCCACGACATAATGTCACGTTCCCACGAGTTAATATGTCGTGGCCACGACAAAACTAAGTGAACTGAAGACGTCCCCTCCCGGTCACCGTAGTATTGTGATTTTCAGTTTTATTTCAATGAATTGTGCAAACTTACTTTTGTTCCAGTTTGGTTCCATTGCTAAACTTCTCTGTCCACTTCTTGTTCTTCAGGTTCTTTAGATAGCAACTGGGTGGTTGGAGCAACGCTGGAAAAGAAGCTGATACCCCTTCCTCTATCACTAGCTTTAGGCGCCTTCCTTAACCACCGCAAGAACAAGTTTCAGTGTGGCTTCGGAATCACCATCGGATAGAATGGCCGTGGCATCTCAAGAATCTCAGCAGATACAACCCTCCACCACGCTTGGACCGGTGCAAAGAGACATGGGGACATGGACCAACACTGAAACGGACTCAGACTCCCAGTATTAGTGTGTTGAACCTTCACATGGACGGACCAGGACAAAGAGCTCACAGGACTGTCCAGCAGAGCTCTCATCAATCTAAATGTTCAGTTATCTGATGAACAGACAGTCACATGTTTGTTTTTAAATAGGCATAATTTGAAAGAAATATGTCTGATGTGCGTAACATTACAGGTGTTTTGAAAGGACATGCGTATCCATATTCACAATATGATTCATTCTGATACAGTCAGAAAATGTGGACATGACTTTTGCTTTTTATTTCTTTTTGAGACAAAAATGGTTTTCGGTTTTCATAAGACTGTTTTCTTATCAAAAAACACTTGGATCTATATAAATGCGATCAGGCGGTTTGAGTGTTTTCTTTTTTTACTTGTTCATGTAAAAAATTAAAATAATCTTCAATAATTCACTTCAATAATAAAATGCTGTTTATGTCAAAATGATGAGAATTCAATGCATGGGAAGCTCTGGGTTTAAATAATGGGTTGTTTAAGTCGATGCCTGTGTCCCTTTGTCTCAAATAACTAGTCAATCAGAACCGTCTGAGACTTTTCTGAGGTCTTTTTCCTGTGTTTGCCTGTTAGGGTCTTAGGGCCAAATTCGAATGCCGGTTTCATATCGACCGGGCGTAACCAACCAGACTGTCCTTTTTATGTGTCTCTACATGAAATGCGTCACTAAATTTTCCACATGGAAAAATTTCCAAAGTTTGTATTGTTTTAATTAGTTGTTGTACACAGTCAAGAGGTATTTGGGGCAGTCAAAGGGTTGGTGCAGATACTGTCATAAACCTTAAGCTCTTTTTAATGCCCATGTCTCATGCTGATTTCATGTCTTTGTGACATGGTGGAGTACTATAAATCAGGCTTTTGGCCTGATTCAAATGGATTGTTTTACAGTGCAATTATGTTGAATAAACATTTGGTTGTGAATTGAGCTTTGAAAAGCAGGTTTTTATTGTCATTGCTAGAGAGGAACAAAGTCTTACTCTGACTAAGAGTTGCAGGATAAAATGCCTAGTTGATCTGAGGTTTGACATTGAGGTCACGAGAAAGGTGCAAATGTTTATTTAAAAAAAAAAAATAAAGTCAGCATTGACAAGTATAGTGCATTTACATTTGTATTACAAAGAACTATACATTTGTATTACAAAGAACTATAAATGTGTTTTACAATAACATGAACCAAATTTTAATACAAAAGTCTCCAGTTCTAGATTTCAACTTTCAAGCATAATAATTTTTTCCATTATAGACAGAACAACTGTAACATCTGGATTAAGTTTTTCCGCTCTGTCTCATATGGTTCTGGATCATTCTCTTCATAACCAGGTCCAACTCGAGATCTGACACCTGAACATCTGTGTTTCCGCAGCCAACTTTTGGACAGCTGTGAAGAATGACAGAAAAGTTGGCAACAGTGGCTGTTACTGTTCTATACACTATAGTCCAAGGGATATGTTAAACTGATTGAACTTGACAGACTTGTGTAATGTTACAAAAAAAAAAAAAAAAATTCTATTCATTAAAGAATCCTGAGAGTTTTCACAAATACATTAAGCAGCAAAACTTTTTAACATTGATATGAAATGTAACATTGATATAAGATTTATTAAAAAATGTTAAATAAGTTTAACATTATAAATAATGAGCTTTTGAGCAGCAAATCAGCATATTAGAATGATTTCTGAAGGATCATGTAACGCTGAAGACTAATGCCTGCTAAAAATTCAGCTTTGCAATCCTTACATTCAAATAAAGTTATTTTAAATTGTAATAATATTTCACAATATTACTGTTTTCAAATAAATGCAGCTCTGTTGGACCGGATATGGAAATTAAGTTTGCATAATTGTATACTGTGTACTTATTTAAGACAGCAAAAAGAAAGAATTGAGCAGGGACTACAAACCGAAATTTCTTCTTATTTTTGTGCTTGGTCTTAATCATTTCAAGAACAGCCTCTTGGTCATAGTAATGAAGGCATTTCTTGTTTTTCATTGGATTGACCATCTCAACCTGTCAGAACAACATACAGGAAAACGTTTGACTGACATGACATTTTATATTTCTTCTTCCAATACAAGTAACACACAAAAACACCACTACAAATGTAAACTTTTAACTCAAGGGCTTTAACATCTGGTGCATATGATGATGTGAAATGATGCTGATGCTTACCTGGGTGAGAGGGCAGATGAAGTTTGTCAGGCTCTGTGTTACAGCAATGTCTTCATCCAGCTCCTCTTCTTCATTCTCAGCAGCGATTTGACCCGCTGCATATACATCATGCATAAACATACATTTAGGAACCGCATCACTTATAACGTATCAATGTCCTGTTTGCATGAGGGGGTGAGTTCCTCACCTTGCATGGCATATTTCCTCACACTGTCTCTGAAGGCAACAACCTTGCTGTGCCTTTGCAGCTCTGCAGCTGTAACTCCAGCCATAAGCTCAGTGAATCTCTCCTTTACAGAGTTTCTCAGGTGAAACATGGCCTCCGGAGGTTCATGTCTGACCTACAGGACATAGAAGGCTCAGTGGGAGACGTGACAAAAATGAAGCACCAGTGGCAGTCAGTTAAGACAAACCTGAGCAGTCATCTCATCAACAGACTCCACAAAACAGTTGATTTCTCTGTCCAGTCTCGAGCACTCCAGAATCATCTCCTCCAGCTTCTTCAGAGCTGGACTGTTATCCATACCTGAATCAAATATGAGGTACACTTTGATAAATATGCCCAAAAGAAAGCTGGATTTTCAGCAGCCGTTACATGTCAATGTGACATGATCTTTCAGAAATCACCCACCTTGGGCTTCAACTATTCCCAGAGCAACATCTGATACCATCTCCATACAGCCTCCAATATCGCCTTGACATGACTTCAGAGTGGACAAGGTGGACTGCACCGAACTTAGAGACATCTTTGGAAGCTATGTGACTGCTTGGGGGAACATAGAACACAAAAATGGGTTTAGAACACAAAAAGATATGATAAACAGGCACCATTCACTTTTATTGTGTGGGAAAAAAAGATACTTTCATTTTTCTCTTTAACAAAATGTACTAACAACGTATTGATTTAAGCGGTAATCTAAGATATTTTCGTTGCCTATAATTTCATTCAAACACTCAAATTACTTATCTACGATATTTTTGCAAATATAATCCCATAAAACGAAACGAAACCTTAGCTTCACCAAAAGTAGCGCCACACAGTAGCCGTTTCCGGTTTCAAAACGCCTCGAAATAGACGTCAACATAAAAGACTTTTAACGATTTCTAAAAGCGGTCTTAAATGTCTCACTACGTTTCACATAATTGTGGTAAATGTAGCGACTACAGCCCGTAGAGATTATAAAAACATTTTCAAAAATTGTAAAAATTCTTTTTAGTTTCGAATTCGAAAAATCCCCGCGTTTCTTTGCATGACTGTTAATTTGAAAGTCAAATCTAACGGAAAATCGCAACAAGAACGCGTCTGTGCGCGGCCACGTCATGTAAACTGAACGGGGAAGGACTGCGTACACCAGTGTAACCAAAATAGAAGAGGACTGAAACAGCATTTCTGCCTTGTGATCACAGATCTGTTTGTTGCACCTGCTCGTTTTCCTAAACTGCATCGGCGGAGAACCATCAGAGAATCTCCAGGCTCTCCAATCATATGGCAAGATGTCAGATATCGGGGACTGGTTTAAAAACATCCCTTTCATCACTCGTTACTGGTTTGCTGGCTCTATCGCAGTGCCGCTAATAGGAAAGCTGGGATTAATCAGTCCCATGTACCTGGTGTTATGGCCGGAGGCATTCTTTCATAAATTCCAGGTAGGTTTACATTCAGTTAAACAGCACGGAGAGTTTAGTCAACAGTAGCGATGACAAGGCCTTGTTGTAGGCCTCGCGCTGGAATAACGTTATACTGACTTTACACGCTACACACGGGCTGCGTCCTGGAGAACTAACGTTGTGTAGTGAACGGTTGTTAATGATGATTGACGGTAGAGTGATTTGTGTTCAAAATCTCATTCACAGTGCACCTGATTACCTAAATTGCGTGGTTCGTTATATAATATCTTATTGTACATAAGAAAGTTTAAATGTTTGGTGTTAAAAGGTTGTCGAACACGATGTTTTATGATGCAGAATGTGAATAAGAGATGGTAAAAAGCGTAACACGTGCTATTGACAGTATCCTAATTTATTTAACCTACTCCCTCCACCTGTACGTCACCATTAATATGTTATACTGGTGATAGTATTATAGTATTGAAAGACAGGAGATGCAATTTGAATCTAATTGCGCACCCACAGAAAAAAATAGTAAAATTGAACGCGTCCCAGGCGGCTCTGCTCGACCAATGACAGTCGAGTACGCGTCCGAGGCTACTTCCGGGACAACAGGCATTTCATGGCATGTCAAATAAATGTTTTTCTTTCACAGTAACTGCTTCTCATTGTGATGGCAAATATTATAACCTTGTTTACTAAAACTACTTAAGTAATATGTGTGTTTTGCGACATATATTAGAAATGATGGTATTCTGTTGTCCACAGGTCGGCTTTTCTAATGCATAATTCTTACGGTCTGCCTGAACTCTTAGTATTGTAAATATATTAAAATACGTTATTAACCTTGATCGTTATTCGAAATATGATATTTATTGTTTTCGGTGTCAGTAATTTCCACCAGGTGGCGCCAAGCAATTTGTTTGTGGGCTAAAAATGTCTAAAACAACAAGATTAAGAAACATTCGCATCCATTATTTCCATCCTTTTTACTGTTGCACCAAATTATGAGCTTCTGTGGGTGGTTGATTAACACGTGATAATATCAAGTCTATATGTAGGCCTCGATTATATACATTGTATTCTTCGGTTTTAGTACTTATTAAAGCAGAGGTTGTCAAACTGTGGTTCAGGGAGTCTGTGGAAAAGTTTAGAGATCATCATTGTGAATAAATAAATAATTAAAAGCTAAATTAATAATAATAATAATGAAATATTTAATAAAATAAAAGTTTTTTTATGCAAATAATTTGATTATGCATCTAATAATGCTGCAGCACTATGGGCAAGAAAAAAAAATGTCACCATGTATCACAAAACTAGTCATAAGGGTCAGTGTTTTAAAATTGTGATTTAATACATCTGAAATCTGAATAAATAAACTTTCCATTGATTCATGTTTTGTTAGGTTAGGAGAATGTTTGGTTGAGATACAACAATTTGAAAATCTGGAAATCTCGGGGTGCAAAAAGAAATTGAAGAAAATTGCCTTTAAAGTTGCCCAAATAAGGTTCTTAGCAATGCATATTACTAATCAAAAATTAGTTTAATTACATTAATAAAGAAAAATCAATAATTTGCTACAAATATAACCATGCTTTACTTGTAGTCCAGGGTCACAAATATATAAATATTTTCCAAATAATATCTTTATACTCTTCATTTTTTTATACATAAAATATGTAGCTCTTTTAAACTTTATTAAGGGGGTCCCTTCAAAAGGATGGTTATATTTGGCAGTCTGTGTCATGCAAAAGATTGCGGAGCTGTCATGCAAGTCCTAAAGTGTGTGTGTAGTGGGATTATACACCACCCCCTAAAATGTAAAGCCTTCAAGAAATTATTTTAATGTGTTTGAAAACCCACATCACGCTATATAGTCGTTTTGGTAGTGTTTAACATCTATCACGTGTCACTATGTCCTTAACAGTGAGATTTCACAGATATTTATCTGGCTTATCTAGTTTGTAAATGACAGCGTAATTGCTTTAAATCTGTTTCCCATGACACAATGAGGCACACGAAATTCAGGCACGGAGTAATTTGACCTCTGCTAATGGTTAATTAACCTGTGATTCATTTTTGTTGAGCAGTTTTAGCTGTCATTTAGGAACTTCAACACTCCTTTTTATATGGTGCTTCTGTGATTTATCAACTCCCTTTGAACATACTCTAAACTTAACTCCTGTCTGCTCACTATTAGCTAACATTTCTTGACCAGTACAGGATCTGGATTATGGCACAGATGTAGGAAGTAAAATAAACTAGGGCAAAATGAGTGACATCACCCACTTTAAAGTGCATACACTGCTAAGCCAAGGGTAAGATAAAGCTTTTTGTCACAGTGATCGGGTGCCCACATTGGCACATTTGTCTTGTGAAGGAACCATTTAGCGGTTGAGAAGCGGCCAAATAAGCCTCTCCCTGTCCTCTCGCGGCATACCAACCCTGCTGTGCTTTTTAACCCACTTTTCTCTGTGCTGCAGTCCACAGAGGTCACCTCTCCACACAAGTGAGCTGGCGTGATTTATGCTGCAGTGCGCGAGGGGGCCGTTGGACTGCCTGGCTACCGCAGAGCCAGTTCAGACGCCAACTTCAAAGCGTTGCTGCTCAGCGGATTCACAGTCCCCCAGACCGAAAACCCTGCTAGCTCAGACTTTCTGTGTGTGCCGGAGGGAGGAGAGAAAGTGCTAGAAGTGAGGGAGGGATACAGGGAAAGGGAGGAGATCGAGAGAGCCGAGGACTATAGAGAGGGACAAGGTGTGCATGTGCATGTTGAGAGCAAATTAAACACCGGAGAGTGTTAAAAAATTTGTGCGGGGAAGTGTGTTTGTTGTTTACTGACCCAGTTTTTCTAGTCTGGGAATTACCGAACAAATCTGGATAACAGACCAGATGAGTGTCTGTTCCTCTCGGAGCGTGATGTCTGGTGTAATAGCTGCAGTCGTGCTCAGGCACATGGATAATGAGTCCACAATGTGTGGGGAATCAAATCTGCAGTGCAAGCATTGTAGCTGTAACTTTCAGCCAGTGCTGGTGACTGCATACAAATGCTGCTTGCTGGATATTCTCAGTGCCTGTTGGTTTTCTGTACTTCTACTTCAGTTTAAAGGGATAATACCGATTATTCATCCTCATCAACCGTTTTGTTTACCATTGACTTCTATTGCATGAACAAAAACATCCAAAATATATATATATTTTTATGTTCCACTGAAAAAAGAAGTCTTGCTTATTTAAACATCATGAGGATGATTAAATAATGACAGAATTAAAAAAAAAATTAGGTGAGATATCCCTTTAACTATCTTATGTCTGTTGGTTTTTAAATCAGTAATACTTCGATACATCTGTTTCAATAAGCAAGAATCGGTGGGCATCTCCAACAGTGATCTGTGTCAAGTCATTAATCATTTTTCCTTTTTCTCTCAACAGATATGGAGACCAATATCTTCAACACTGTATTTCCCAGTTGGCCCAGGGACGGGTTTTCTATACCTGGTTAATTTGTATTTCCTCTACCAGTACTCCACAAGGCTTGAAACAGGTAGCTTCAGTTTTCTTCAATTTATTAACCATTATTTAATTAAAATAATGTGTGACCGGACTATTTTTTTTATTTAGAGGTTTGTCATATTCCACTTTAAATGCTTAAGCTCACTTAATGCTTAAGTCAGGCTGATTCTGATTGGCTGTTAGTGTTTTATCATGTTATATATAATATAACAACACAGAGGAACAATATTGGAATCACTTTTCGGAACAATTTGTTTGTTGCCAGCCAGTCAGAATCAACCCCATTTAAAGAGACTGACCAATTTAAAGCAACAGACATCAAAACTGCTGCACACTTTTAGACTAAACAATGTTATTATCCACACGCTAATATAGTTATTGTTATAGTTACGTTCATAGTTGCTATTATTGGTGTGAATGGATTTTTGTTTATATACTGCCACCTAGATGATATAGATGCAGCATTGCACGTTTTCACTTTGTAAAAATGTAATCATGAATAATTCTACACCATGAGCGAAAATGTCCAATAATAGGGAGGTTACTAATATAAAGGAAGAATTATTCAGGTAATCAAATTATTTCGCCCCTATGAGGCGACCCACTTCATGTAAAATAAAGTGGCTTTTATTAGTTTTATGATGACTTGTCATATCACACTGTGGTATACATAGTTTTGTTTTTTTTAGTGAAGTTCTTTGTGTAAATTTTATTTGATCAGAAAGTGAAGTGATGATTACTATGGGATGTGACATATCATCTCTTCTCCCTTTCACAGGAGCTTTTGATGGAAGACCAGCAGACTACATGTTCATGCTTCTATTCAACTGGATTTGCATTGTCGTATCCTTTCTGTCCTGCACACACTGTACTGTAATATTTTATTATAAGATTAAATGTGTCATTCAGTGCAACGCAAACAAGTGATTAGTCATTGTCATCAAATGATTTGTGTCTGTACAGTGCATACCCATTAACAGTGAACGACTTCAGTCAATAAATGTGATGTGCTGAATTCAGCATTTTAGTATATTACATTAAATGATTTAATATCCTCTGAAGATGTGGTTTCCATGCTATGCAGTGTCCACTCCGCAAGAAAAAGCTTTTCTAGGAGTCATGTTCATTTTGTGACACACCGCCTTTATTTGTCCTTAACATTTGTAATTAAGATAACGGGCCTAATGATGGATATGCAGGTTAGTCTGAGTATTTTCTTTCTTTTTCTAAATGCGAAATTGTCCACTTTTTTGTACAATTGGCACTTAGTAAAATGGAGGATATCTATTAACAAGTCAAATAAAGAAGCTATCTTTATTCTTCAGCTTTCAGTTAATGCTGTCAAACGTTTAATCGCCTCCAAAATATTTTTTTTTGTTTACATAAAATATGTGTGTGCATATTAATTTTGGCTTATGCTCAGGAAGGCTGCGTTTATTTGATCAAAAATTCAGTAAAAAGTGTAATATTTAGAGAGAGATTATTACAATTCAGTACAAATTCAGTGTATTTTAAAATGTAATTTAGTCCTGTGATGTCAAAAGTGGATTTTCAGCAGACGTTACCCCAGTCTTCAGTGTCACACAATCCTTCAGAAATTTTTTTGAGATGCTGATTTGGTGCTCAAGAAACATTTATTTTATTGTCAGTGCTGAAAACAATAGATTTATCGCAGTTAATGGGTTATGAAAGATGTGAAAATGCCCCCTGCCTCCCTACATCATCTTTCAAACATGAAATTGCATCAGAAGTAAATGTTGCCCCTCTTATTTGGAGTAAATCATCATTAAATGAAGACATTTAAAATGGTATCAAAGCGGTTTTTGCCTTTCTAAAATCGTCTGAAACCTTGTGCAGCTTAATCGAATGACAACCCTGTGATTAATGAGCATTCTTCTGCACTGCTGGAATTCCCATGGCGTTAATTAAGCTTTTTAATGTAACCTATTAGTTGTTTTAGCATTGCATGACATTTAAAAGTATCTTTTGTCTTTATTTTGTGAGGAACATTTCTGTAATGTTACATTTTAGCTTTCATTTCCTTATTTATTTGTTCATAAACATTGGCTTGTTTGTGTTTTGCAGCTCCTTATGATCCCTTTGATCATGTCTGTCCTGTATGTCTGGGCTCAGCTAAATCGTGACATGATTGTATCTTTCTGGTTCGGCACCAGATTCAAGGTATACATTATTACTACAGTATGATTTTACATGACATGCATTTTAATGTTCCACACTAAAAGATGTTGATTTTCACACTAACACAGGCTTGTTATCTCCCTTGGGTCATTCTGGGATTCAACTATATCATCGGTGGCTCGTAAGAATTCCCCCCTCACAGATTAATATTTAAATGTCATTATGTAGATTTGTGTAACACTGAGTCATAATAACTCAATAATAATAAAGTCACATAATAATTATTGTAGCAACCTTTTTTTTTTTTAGCGTTGTCAACGAGCTGATTGGGAACTTAGTTGGTCACCTTTACTACTTTCTGATGTTCAAATACCCCATGGATCTGGGCGGCCGGTCCTTCCTCTCCACCCCACAGTTCCTGTGAGTTTATTGGCTGCACGGCTGGCCTCAGCTTCCTGTTATTATGAGTCAAGCAGTGCAGATATGAATGAAGTGCCTTTTTATTGAATTAGTAATTTATGAATGTATGCCTAAATGAAAGTGTAAGTTAGGAGTTATTAAGGGTTTATTGCAGTAATGATACTGTAATGCTTTATTGTCAAAATGCTTTTTTCACAGGTACCAGATGCTCCCAAATCGACGAGGTGGGGTTTCTGGATTCGGTGTTCCTCCAAGCAGAAGACCTATGCCTCAAGAGCAGGCAGGAGGTGGTGGAGGAGGAGGAGGTGGTGGTGGGCGCCATAACTGGGGTCAAGGCTTTCGGCTAGGGGACGACTAAAGTCTTGACTCTGCCATCAGTGGATAAATACAGAAACTTCTAACATCAATGCTGCAAAATATGAATTTTATGTTTTGGGTTTGTGTTTGTTGCATTTCTTCTGACCCAAAAGGAAAAGTGACGGGGCTTTCCTTCCCAGCGTTACATATTTTCCTCCTACTCTCGATGTCATATCACACTGTTATTGAGTTTCACAGTGTGTACAGAAACTCTGCAAAAATATGTGCAGTAGCAGAGTTGGTGTAATTGTAGGAAATTCAGGGCACTTTGATTGTGTTTTCCTTAATATGACTACATCTTTTCATGTTACTTGCTCACAATCAAATGTAGCTAATTAATTTCTCTATGAACTGTTCAGTATAGATTGTTTGTTAGCATGGTTGTTTAGGAATGGACTTAATTTTTTTTTTTTTAATCACCTCATTTGTCTAAATTAGGTTAAATTTATTGTAACTTTCTTAAGAATTACTTATTCTTTACAATTGCGAATTAACTGAATTACCGATCAGAACATGCAGATGAAATTGCTGTGCATATTTCAGTCTGTTTTATACATGTATGCATATTGCCATCTGTTTTATGTTTAGATGCCAGCCTTGAGTAAAGTTTATCAAACCATTTTCAGTAAAACTGCCATGCACTTTTCACTCATTACTCATGATTAAACTAAGACTTATCTTATTATACATACACATGCTATTTGACAGCAAACAGAAACCTAGGTTTTAATTATTTGTACACTGAAAGTTATATTTATCGCTTTTGTTATATTTGGTTTTAGTAAGCACTAAGTGACATTTTGATATTATATCCTTTAACACATTGCTGGATAAAGGTGCTTTACAAAATCCAGATACCTTTATGTGCATATGATGTATAATGGTGATAGTCATATCAAAATTATACAAAGTGACCTCTTGCTAAAATCTTTAAGTTACAACAAACCAGTCTTTACTAAAAGGTTGTTACATTTCTAGTGCTTTATTATTGCTATATCATTGAGTGCTTGTTCAATTTCAGATGCTACAAATAAACTGTAAACAGCAACTGTGCTCACTAATTTGAGTACATTGATTTCAGTGTCTTAAGGGACACACTCAGGATACAGGCGCCTTAAAGTTGCATTTAGATTTTGCAGCACCCCGAAAAGAAACTGCTTTTTTACTTCTAATTTTCACTTTGGCAATGCTTTTGATGTGTAAACAATGGGACTCAAAACAGGCTTTCAATCAGTTGTGTTTTATTGAATTACAGCAGACTGGTTCTTATAAAGAGCAAGCAGGATTCCTGATACATGTCTGAACATGACACTAAAGCAGCTGCAGGAAAAAGAAATACACTTAAGCGAGCTGAAAGCAGTTCACAGCTGAGTAGTGGAAAAATGGATCTACGTGTTGGATACCAGGAAAAGCCAACATGATACGGATAAATTTGCAGTTACTGTAATATTGCCAGAAATTAGCCTATAACTACAAATAAACATGTGCTGTGCATCTCTGTATTGTATTGATTTCAGTTTTGATTATGTCCATCATGTGGCTCTGTACTCTTGGCAATAAGGTACAGTATGAGTGTGGGCAATGGGTTTATGGTCCAAAGAAAAGTCCATAATATCATCTCGTTTTCTGGAATGAGATGGTTTTTATTGAAGCACCACTTGTATGTGTCCACTTGAAATATTAAGTGCCATCATGGACCACACTGTGTTTTAAACCAGCTTCACCAGCAGATGGGTTGGTTTTGTGTCCACTCACAAAAATGATTGAACATTCCATTATAAGGATCAAGGGAAATGTCTCAGGACTCCTATTATAAACGTAACAAAAGTCTCTTCAAAAAATTTTACAAATCTGTTGAAGTACAGAAAAAATATTTACAAGGGCCCTTTTAAAAAACAAACACATAATAACATAGCAGTCAAACTTTGGCACTCCATGGTCACTCTCCAGACAGTGTTTCACAGATGCTCCCAGTCCATCTCGTCTCTGATAACTTCAGAGTTCAGATATGAGATCATTGGTTCCATTCACGACAACAGAGGTCATTCCTTAATCATCAGGCCCATCTAGTTCAGTCATTGCAGCCTGTTTTCTTCTGCAACAGAACAAGCAATAAATGCTACTTGACTCACATAAATTATGGATGAAGCTAAGAAAATCTCAAATTGACACACTGCCCCCCTCCCAGCAAACACAAAATTTGGGCTCTGCCCTCTCTCTCGCTGCCAAGCTGTTTTTCTAAAGGCTAAATTACAGACTGCCGACATTCTGGGTGTCTTACAACCACATCTGCTACATTATCACGAGAAGCAGCTATTTCTCAGGGAAAGCAACTCTCTCGCTCCTTCTCCATTCAAAATATCAACCAGCTAGTTAAAATTAAAAAAAAAAAAAAAAAAAGGACTATTACCTTTATTGCTTCATCCTGTCACTCTGTGCTCTGCCGACAGAACCTCAAGGTCTCGTGCCACTTTCTGTGCATCGTAATCTTTGCCTTCAATGTCAGCTGCCAAGGAAACCCACCTCTTACCATCTACACTCGCCTGTCCATGTTGGTCCTTGCTCTTGCTGATATCAGGCATGTTGTGACCCAGCTTAGTGGTGAACCATTCGACTATGTCTTGGTTGGTTAGCTTCGACTGCTCTGCAAGCTTCTCAAAACCCTCCCCTTTTTGTACCTTTGTCTCTTGAAAGTGCCTTTGTAGGACACTCTGTGCCTGCTCCGAGATCAACGAGCTGTTTTGTCCATTCGGTCTCTTGGTGCTAAGACTTTGAAATTGCTCCATCCAACCTAACGTCCCATTTTTCAGAGCAGATCTGTTGTCCTTAAACCACCGGACAATGTCTGTACGAGCTAACCCCGTTTGGACTTCTAGTTGGCTGTATTCCTCTGGTGAGGGCCACTGGGTTTGTGCAAACATGTCTTTAAGAAGGCAGAGAGACTTGCCATCAATGGCCTCTGGACACACTGAAGACGTGAGAATGGGAAGAGGAGAGTCCCTGACTCTGCTGTCCTGCTCGTGGACTCCATTAAGTGTCCCCCTTTGAAGGTGATGCTCTAGCCTTTTTGAGCCCATCGAGTTGAGCAAGGCTTGCTCCAGGTTGTCTCGTAGTGCACGGCGCTCGGTAAACCAGCAATCAATTTCGGTTTTCGAGAGCCTGGTGTCTGCCACAAGGTGCTCCATCTCAGCCTGGGTTGGAAAGCTAGTCCTTTGGAAACTCTCCTCTAACCTTTTCATTTGCTCAGAGGATTTGCCTTTAACTCTCTCTAGCAGGGGAAACTGTGTGGCAACAGGCTTATGCGGTTGGCTGTCCTTCGAAGAGAGGTCTGTTTTAATCTGTTGCACTGCCTTATGGTTTCCATGGCGCTGATCGCTGAACCATTTTTTGATCTCTCCCCAGGAGAGGCCAGTAGTTTCGATGAGACGATACACTTCTTCATCATCAGGAAACTGGCACTGAGCATAGCTGGTGGTCAGCTCTCTGATCTGATCAGGGGTTTTCTCACAATCTGAAGAAAGGCTTGGTGTCGGAGAGACAGACTTGGGAGTGCTCTGAACGGACTGAATTATTGAAGGCCTCTTTGTCTCTGGGGCAACCAGTGCTGCTGTGTGGGCCCTCTTGAGACTCTGTGCTATTTGATTTGTCACTGTTAGTGCGAGAGGAGCACCAGTAACAGTTGAGCCATTGGAAACCGGTGCTAACACCAGGCCGGATTGTCCAAGGACATGGCATGGGACGGTCTGGATAAGGGGCTGTGAAGCTTTAGTGGACTGAGTTAACTGAGCAGGTAAGACAGTGAACGCCTGTTGAACAGGCTGAATCGTTCCATTGAACATCTTCTTTCTTGCCTCCTCAACCTCCTCTGGAGACCAGCTGATACCTTGTTTTAGCCGCTGGGTAGTGAACCACACTTTGATTTGTTCTTCGGGGTGTTTGGAGGCTGCAGTTAGCCATGAGAGCTCTGCTTGGGTAGGGTAGGGAAACTTGTTGAAGGATGTTATGAGGGTCAAGTTGCCATCTAGTGAGGGGTTGTATTTTGAAGTGTTCAAGGGGACGGCGATTTTTGGTACTAAGTTGTAGTTAGGCGGGCGTTGCAAGGATGGCATTATATGAGAGAGGCCATCTTTAAGAGTTGCATCTGGGATTATCACGGTCCCATTCACATTCACCGCAGTAATTTGCTTTTTCAGTAGATCTTGAGCGAGTTTGTCCAGCGGACTGTCGTCCTGCAACCGTAAACTATCTGCTTTTGGCTTACCCACCTTAACAGTACTGGATTTGCTCAGAGGAAATGCAGTAAAGTCTTCTCCTGACTGAGGGCTGGTGGTATCATAGATGACGGCACAGTTCGAACCTTCGATTGTCTGTTCTAGAATAGTCTGACTTTTGAGTTTGATTCTCTTGAACTTGAAGTTGCTCTCACCGGGATGGCACTTCTCATTGTGTTCCGTCAAAGAATCAAACTTTTTTGTGTTGAAGTTGCATACCGCACACAAGTACAGTGGGTTGAGTATAACATTGGGGTGGTTGGAATCGACATGATCCTTGAACTCGTTGAGATTTTGTGTGGAAAAGGGACAGTACTTGCACTCATAGCCTCCCTGGAGCTTCCTCTGTGGTCTTGTTTTCACTTCAGGTTTTTCCAGCTCTGGTGCTTCCTGTGCAGAATTCACAGAACTCTTCCTACCTGCCCAGTCCTCACTAGAAGACACATGTGAGGATCCATTCCCTTCTGGACCGTCCACACAGGAATCCATTTCTTCTGGATCATCTGCAGTTACCAAGTCATCTGGTCGGATCATGCAGGGTGTTGTAGACTTTCTTCGACTAGCCATGATCAGGGAGTAAGACGGTACAGTGCAGGGGGACTCTGTTGATGGGCAATGGGCAGGTCTTTGTCTGGTGGAGGATCGGTAAAGGATGATTCCGCTGACTGTGAATGTCAGCTCCAGTGGAAGACTTCATGAGACTTCATCCCAGATCACACAGTCTATTAAAAAAAATAAAAATACAAATTAAGTATTCATATGGCAAAATTTGATTTTCATGCATTAGGCAAAGAGGTATGAACTGTAAATATTGTGTTGTTTTACCCAAAAGGGGTAAAACACAGGACAAAAAGACCACACAACATTGAGGAATTGAGGTAAGCTAACTAAAAGTAAGTAAAGTGGTTTCTCCACTTTCTCATGAATTAAAATAAAATTGTATAGATCGGTGTATGACAAAAGTTTTTTTTTTATTTAATTTTTTTACAAAACCAAAGTAGGCCAAATTCGAGTTGTCAAGCAACAAACAGACAAAACTGTTACTGAAAATGTCTATAAACAAGGTATCTTCTAGCCTAATATGTACTTGTCCCTTTAAAGAAAAATAAAAAAAAAATTGTATAAGGTAAAACTTTGTAGAACTGCACAGAAGAATTTTGAGCAGTCCACAAAGTCATACCAGGTGCTGTCGAGAGATGATAAACACCTATGTTATGTGCAAAGACTGATAGAAAACTGGTTTTGATTTTAAGATGTGTCTGACTCTGCTGCATCTGGTGTGTGACTGCCTTTAGACACCTAATGTGAAAATGCAGAGAATTTTTTCAAGGTTTTTCACAACAGATAAAGATTAAAGGCTTAGAATCTTTATACCTCAATGTGACATAAAAGGTATCAGCTTTTTAATCACAGTTAATTGTCACTTCAGGTGCAACACAGCTTGATTTAGTGTGAACATCGTCACAAAGGACTACAGAACCTCATTAAAAATTAAGCTGAGGTGTTAAAGCTCCTGCATTAGAACATTTAAATACACACCCCAACTGCTGTGTATTAAATCAGAGGCATCAGCAATATGGTGGTCAATCCGGATGGGAGGGGCAAAAACATCCTGTGCTAGTCCAGTCCAATAATAGCCTTCCTCAGGCCTGTGTTGCCCTCAGCAGATCTCAGTACATTGGAGACTGATTAAATATGGATGGGACCCTGAGCATCTCATATCACAGCCTCAACTGACTGTGAGAGCACCAGTATAATGTAACCTTAGAATTTTTTTTTCTTCCTTGAGAAAACTGTGCTAAGGGCAAAAAGGACAAACAAGGTTCACAGTGCGTGTATGTAGAGAGAAAAAAAGAGAGAGAGCGAGAGACTGAGATTCACCTAAATCAGCCAGTGTATTTATTACCTCATGAAAATCAAAGAAAAGGGAAAACACTTATCATGCAAACTCAGAATTTTAAGTTTTTGCCAAGGGCTTACAGGCAATAAAGAATGAGAAAGCATGACACTACATAAGCTATGATCACACAGCATTCAATCTAAAACCATTCAAAACTTAGCCTCGAGTCTCAATAGCTGTTTTTGACACAAGAAGAAAAAAAGGCTGCTGTGAACTTAAACCATGCTAAAGGCAAACAACTAAAAACAATAAATAAAAAAAAATCACAATCTTAGAATTTAAATGAAAGGATTTTACACTGACTGTTGACTACTTAAAGAAACAACCATGTTAAAGCAAAATAGACTACTAAATGTTAACACAAGCTGGAGGGTGTTAAGCATGAAGCAGTTTCTGTAACATACTACGGCCTGTTGCAAAACAGATAAACACATATTGGTTCTTCGGTAGGAACCCACATGCATTAACATGCGTGTTTCCAGGAGAGGATGTTGCTGAGGAGCCGCTGTGAAGGGGCGGAGACTGAGCTCTGTTAATACTGTGCAGCACAGTAGGGGGGGGCTGAACTTGGGATTGAGGCAGAATTTATTTAAATCTCATCAAATGGGGCTCTAGAAGCCTGCAGCACTGCACAGATGTACACGGAGTGCTATTTTTCATGATAATACTGACAAAAAATGTTGAGTGTAATTGGTATAGATCACACCCCCTTCACCCATTTTAGACTTAGAATGTGGGCACTGCTGACTGCTTTTGAGTATTAGGATGAGGCGGCAATGGTCTCTGGATCCACAGCAGCAGTGATACCTGATGCTCAGTAACATTTTTTTATTAAACAGTAGTGCCGCAGGTTCCATTTCATGGCTAAACCCTGCTTAAGAATGAAAATAATAATTTGTCTAAATGAGGAGGAATGTGAGTAGATGTGAGGAAGTAGTAGTTTTGCAGCAGGAAAATGACACCGAGCTCAGAGCAAAGTCCTTTGGGTTGGTGTTCAGGCTTTCAGCGATTTGGGGTACCAAGGGACAGGCCTTGAAAAAGCTGGACTCATGCGTTGTCATGGAAACGGCCCAGCAGCAGGTGGGAGGGATTTTCTCCACAGAGATCCAGATGAGGAACGTTCCGCATTCCTATTTTTGGCCGAGCCTGTTCTTTTGGGGTGAAACCCGCACAGAGAGATTTTATTCATCCTATTAATTCTACATTTGTATACTTGTGTATATGCTGATGCATGTTTTATGAATCAGTATGAATGGCTGCATTAATTATGCTTATTCAGAGGAAGCAAAACTAAACTTAAAAAAAATTCCTGCCACGTTCCATTAATAGATTACAAATTAAAGTATGAAACAACAATTTTTTTCTATATATTTTCCAGCAAATGACCAGTGAGAGGGTGTGATTAACCTTGAGATAAAAAAAAAAAACACTGATTTTCTCAGAAAAGTCAGACAAAATATTACAAGGGAATTTATTTTCTACTCATTTTATAAAGACTGCAGCTTTTACAACCCTATTACCAAAATGTGGGACATGTACAAATAGGCTACAGTTTACTTTTTTCCCCAGAAATAAACATTAATTAAACATCAACAAATTAAAAATTTCTGAACAATCAATTTTTTTTTTAGATTTCAGAAAAAAGTCACCTTTATTTATATAGCGCTTTTAACAATACAGATTGTGTCAAAGTACTTAACACTATCAAATGGGAGATTAGAGTATCAGTAATATATATTGACAAGATTAAACATTGAATTTTCAGTTAAAGGTATTTCATTATTGAATTCAGAGATGTCATTGTCCAGCTCAGTTTCAATAGTTCACGCTGTCCTTATAATCAGAAGAAGATTTAGTAGAGCGAGTTTGGCGTGCTGTCCGGGGAGCGAGCCGGGAG
>JAUMHE010000068.1:10982630-11006742 GCA_032359235.1 Enteromius mattozi | reverse complement strand
TTGGGCGCGAATGATCAGGAGATGGTTAGGCTAACGAGCTGCCAGCCGTGGGTGATTATGCGTTTAGCGATCCTCTCAAAACAAAGTTATTATCAAAACTTCTACTTTAGTTTAAATGATATCTGTGCTAGAAATCCAAGGTTGAGCACAAAATATGGGGTACATCAAAATATTGTTTTTTTTCCCATGAATTGTAATTATTTACCGATTAAAATATCTTTTCTACAATTAATTTAATGTTAACTTACAATTATGACAAAATTACAGTGTTGTATAATTTGACTTTTTTGGCCACAGTTAAAGGCCAAATAGGAAACAAAGTCTGCATTTATGGCAACCACAAAGGTTAATCTCATTTTAGATAACCTTTTGGCTAAAAGTCAGGTAACATGTCGAAAAGTTCTCACCGTAAAAAAAAAGAAAAAAGAAAAAGCACAACACATGAAAACTGTTCCTCTACACCTTCAAAAGTAATGGGACACCAAACTTCAACCTCTTCATGGAAATTGCCTTTTGTAGTTACACAGAGACTCATTCTGTGGCAAAAAGTACAATTCAAAAGAACACATGATCTGAAATCAATATCCATTGAAAACAGGATTTCTTTTATGAACCACAGCACATTAGTTTGAAACTGGTCACTATTATGCAGGGAAAACCATGCTTAATTTTGACCAAGTAACCAGAGACTAAGGGCATGGCGTTCCTGTTAAAGCCATCTGTAAAAGCCTGGCTGCTCAGCAGCATACAGTGTCTTCAAAAGAAACCAAATCTCTGTGGTCGACCACTAAGTTATATGGCTGCTGTCCCAGAGAGTTATGAAATACTCATGGAAAGGGTCACACTGAGGATCAAAAGATCAGGGTCATGTTTGAGCACTGCGTCTATGAGCCTCGGATGAAATACTTTGTTAAATAAAATGCTAATCCGGTAACACCGGTTGGTTAACATGACTGTGTATCTACATTGGCAAATGTTTTCATTGAACAACAACATTAAACAGGTTTTAATCATTCTGAACAGTCTCTATTGACCTGATGACATTTATACAACACTAACCGCAGCCAGTTCGGACATGAACGTCAACTGCTTTTTCTGCCCTTTCTGGAATACTCCTTATAAAACAAAAAAAGACTCTAATCAGCCTCCGATATGCTCGACAACTGGTTTGCTAAAAGGATATCAGATTCATACCACTGGACAGTGATCACTGCTGTCATCCATCTGTGAGTTTGAGTCATGACACATAAGCCTGAATAACACAGATCCCACTATGATCGAAAGATCTGCATGACTCCATACCAACACAAACACTTTAGAGATGTTTATAGCTTTCCTCGTCTGATCTAATGCATTCCAGCATGTTGATGTGAATAGGAAATTAAATCGCAATTGTCTTCTTGTGCAGTTATGCCTCAACTGCTCATTTTAAGGCTGCACAATATATTGGTAACCTACCAATAGTGGTTATCGGTAATTATTAGAGAATATTTTTTTCATACTGCAAAAATCATACTAAGGTTGTGATGCCTAATCACTTGACTGATTTTTATTGTATTGCATTTTTATATATATTTTCCTTTGTTTAAACACAATATAAAATCTATGAGGAATTTATTGCTTATTGGACATCATATGAAAAAAAAAATTATAGTTTACCCACATCAGTCATAATTTGCATTTAAATCAAATCAATATGATTCCTTCATATATGTGTTATCTAGCATCTAGAAGTGTTAGCAGATTTGTAGGAAAAACATTACAAGCAGAGAACTGAAAAACAAGTGAGCTGTCTGAAAAGAAACACAAGGAGTGGATAAATTCTTCAACTCAGCTCAGGCATACAGCGAAGAAGAGCTTTGAAGTTATAATTTCACATCAAAATGGACCATCTTCACTGACTACTGTTTATCTTTTCATTGGTACAAGCACATTCTGAGCTATTATATATCGCTCTCAAAGTCTGAAATCCTCTACAGGATGAACTTATTACATTGTATAACTGAATTATTCAAGCTCATGAATGAGAGCATTAGAAGCATGGTCTGCCTCTGCTGTACAAACTTCAATGTTGTGCTCTGTTTGGAGTCATAAATCTTGATCAAAAATTCACCAGCCCACCTGTCAATGATGGTCTCCCCTTTTTGGAGTACAATATTTGTAAGGTCCTATGTGGCAAGTTTTCCTACTCTACCACCTTTTCCACTCAGCTTCTCCTCACCTATAAAAAAAAGAAGAGTTGAATTGGTATTTGTATCATAAAAGTTCATCTAAACACCACCATTTCTGACAAGGCCTCAGAGGCACCGGTTCAAAAATAATAAACTTCCTCTCAAAGCTAAAAATAGACACTCCACGTGACAGATATTGTTGACTGAAAACCCTTATTTTCTTTTCTCCATACTGTTAGTTCAGGTCACTGCACTGATAAGGCCCAAGCATAAACTCAGTATCTTTAGGCCTGAATCATTTTATCTCAAGTCCCTGATGGAGCAACACCATCTTTCACGGTTGCTATAACAGTTTAGCTTCTCTTAAAATTATACAACAGCTCAGACACAGGGTGAATGTAGTTCAAGTCACCTGAGGATCTAAAGGCTTTAAAATGTGTCCGCCTGCACATGAAAATGAATAAACACCTGTATCATTTGTTAATGATTTTGTTATATGCGGGGCTGGAAATGGGGGGGGACGGAGTCCTGGGAGTGAATTTGGAGGGGGGACGGCGTTTCATTTCCAACTGGTTAGGCTTATTTTGAAATTAAAGTGACTTCTATATTTTATCCATTCAAAAGACTACGAAAGCTATCCCAACAAAGAGTATATAAGCTTCTATACGCTTTGTCCCAGTTCTGCACGTTAATGTAGCGCTGTGTTTGTGGTTCGCTGTGCGATGCCGTCTTTAGCCATAAAACCTGTAGACTACAGTCAATAGAAATGCTTCTCTATCGCTGCGCGTCATGCTCCTCACAGGACAGATCTGCAGAGCAGACTGCAGTGTTTGCCATTCATGGTAACAAAGTATAGAGACGACGTAACTAATAGATTAAGTATATGATGTAGAGAGCTTCATTCATTAAAATGGTAGTTTGAACAAATCTAGCGAGTCAATGATTCAATGATGATTCAAAAAGAGAGTCAATTGCTTCATTACTAAACGAATTAACCGTTTAATTGAATCATTTTAATGGACGATTCAGTGACAAAGAGTGACTTACTGCCACCTACTGGAGGGGTCAGTTGCAATCTGTAAATTCTGTTAATATAATCAAACAAATGCACAAATATCAATGGGAATGTTAATTTCTGTCATTGATCAGAAAGTGTCTGTTCCTTTTTTTTTTTAAAGTAGGACCACTAGTGCTCCTGAGTCCTTAATAATGTAATATTAAAAACTAACTGCAAACATTTTTGCAAAGTGTAAACTATTAAACATAGCTAATCTACAAATCTGTACCTGTAAAAGAAGCGTTTTTAGCTAAGCAGACCAGTTAGAGACACAATCATTCTATACATATTTATTTATTTATTTATTATTATTTTTTTATGAAAACATTCTTTAATTTCACTAATCAATCTTTTTTTTTAATCAAACATCATTAATGATTCTTAAATTATAACGTGCAAATTTACAAACACAACAGATCTTTAATTTGGCTGCAATTGCAGATGCTTATCTTTATATACAAGAAGGTTTTGAGAAAATATTTAATAAGTTGTAAATAAATGTCCTTTTAGATTATAAAGTGTCCTGAAAAGTCATCCAATGTATTTAATTAAACCCCCCACATCCCCCAAACAAATTTTGACCATTTCCACCACTGGTTATATGCAGTATCTCCATTACACCTCCAAAAAAGCTGGGTCACGACTGCAAAAGTAGGGCAGAATATTGGCAACAGAGAGGCTGCTCAACAGCGAGCGACTGCAAAAAGTTGAACGCTTCTCTTCCTTTAGGAAAACAACCATCTCAAACAGATTGTTTTATTTTCTTTAGTTCAAGTAAGAATCTATTACGCTGAGGCCCATCTGTATAAGAGCCCAGCTGCTTTCCCTGCCACTCAAACACATTCAACACGCTCGAATATATATAATAATCATATACCAGAAACGACTGCAAGATATGACATGAATAGTGATGAATCATGATTTCTTGTACTCATCATGCAGCAGTCTAGTAACAAAAAAAAAACAGAATAAGATAGTATGCCACCCTCAACTGCAACTTCAGCTGGTAGCACACGTCAGCTCTGACTCTCTCTTTTCCAGAACATGAACGCAGAGGGAAATTAATAGCTTTAGTAGTGATGACTAATAAATAACCTGGCTCCAATGTGAGGCCAGACTCCCTCACAAAGAGGCTCTGCTTTCAGTGGAGTCATGACCACCAGCACTGACAGAGAACACACAGCTTTCAAGGGAGCCCAGCCCACGGCTGTGACATCAGCGACTGTCGGCTTAGTCACCGACAGCACAAGCTACGAGGCAGAGGCAGCAGCAACCACCTCCTCAAAGACGTCAGCTCCTCACGAACGCGGGCAGCCATTTTGAATCCAGCCAGTCACCTGGCACAAACCGCATTTTGTGCCAGAGCAACTCAAGCAGAGTTGTACTTTTGACAATACGCGTCACTACTTTGTAAAAGTTGCCCCAGTTTTGGTTGCATGAATAAACCTTTGTGAGGAGAGATGTTTCCATACTACAGCCCACAAGGTGAACACTAAAGGTTGGCAAGTGTATCTGTGCCAGGCAGAATGAGAACGTTTAGTAAATGGCATGAATACAGTAAAACATCAGTGAAACGGTATCTGAATGCCCTTCAGTGAGCACAACGGGGAGGAGAAATAACTTCAAACGCATAGGATTAACTGTTTCTTTATAGTGTGTATATTAACAATATTCTGATTAGTTCCAAGCCAGCTTCTAGAGATCAGCTTGGCTTATATTAATAAACAACATCATGAAATATGGTACTAATTGATAATCCTAAATAAAGGACCAGATAAAGTCAACAAACATAAGCAAGCAAGTGATTTTCTCTCCTTTAGCCTTATGCTGTAAACTAAACCAAACCTCAGATTATACAGTCCATGATATGATGGAGCATGTGGTAAGAACACAAACAGAGTATTTTATGCTGAGTAATACTTCAAGGAATGGCGAACTGTGACGTTTCAAGGGTTGCTGCAAGAGTTAAACATACAGATCTCAGTAAGAGCTTTATTGCCAAGTATGACTTTATTTAAACTCAAGAAATGACTCTGATGGTACAAAACTGCTATACTTCACACTCACTCACTAAACCATGTTGGAGGAATATTCTAAAAGTGGTTTTCCATAAACATCAGACTACATGAAAAAGTAGGAAAGACCTGCCAGTTATAAGTAAACAGTTCAGCATATCTCACAGATGGGAGATTGGATCTGTACTCTACACGTTCCTTAGGGAAAGCATTTGGAATTACATCTGACTGGATACTAAAGCAAATATCACGTGTGGCCCGTTAGTTTGAATCACCTGAAGTGTCCTAGGAATATTAGCCGAGATTATTTACGATGCATCAACTGTACGCCATATTAAGAATTTTGAACAACTCAGATCGGCACTTACTGGGTAGTACATTCAGCTTGAGAAATGCATTTGCTCTATATAGGGTGCTACGAGTCTCTAGTAGTACGGATGCGACATTTTTGGGAACTATCACAGATGTGAACACAGTGCTGCAATGTGGCTCGCATCTGATGCGTGTGCCATGCAGTATGGTCGTGGAAGGCGTCACCACTGCCTACATCATACGACACCGAGCCGAAATCAAAGTAGTTGCGTGCCATGCTCACTTCATCCAAGCGCATGAATAAATCATTCTTAGTTGGAAATAGATTTCCGATTGTAGCGTACAATGGAAAAGAGGGGTTTCTGGAGGCAAAACAGACTCCAATAAAAATCACTTGGACCGACGTAACGCCATGTCGACATTGGTAGCCATATTTTGCTGCTTATTTCGACATCAGAGAAGTAGACATGTTCTCGCGCCCATAGCTGCTTAACTTTAACCATTCTATGAAACTTTGCGCAAGCCACACCAAATCACAGCGCTGGAAACGTTAAAAGTGAGGTTATCGGGTCAGGTCGATGCGGTTATTCTGGTGCTCACTTTCTCCAACATGCCTTGGGCAAACAAAGTTCAACTGAAATAAACATCTGACATCAGAAGCACTTTACGGCACGTTTCGGACAACTACTTATTGTGTGTATTCAAACGCGCCCGCAACTTTACGGCTTGTTTGCTAATTTTCCAAGCGACGCGAATAATTCAGCCATTCTTACCTGCCCACCAACCAACGGAAAACGCTGGGATGTGAGGTTACTGACAGCTAGACTCCAAAATTGCGTACTTTTCCACGTGTACAGCCAACAGAAGCGTACGATTGTAACGATTCTGCCGAATTCTAAAGACAACAGCCGAAAAAAATTGGCGATCACAGGGGGATCTACGCCAAAACCCACATGATCAACTACGTCAGCAGACGTATTTGCATACGATACGAGACGCCGTTCCATCCTGACTTTGGAGACAAAATCTTAAAAGTTTGAAAATCGCGGATAGCAAGCGCTGGCTTCGAGTGCAAGAGCAGTAGTTCACTTCGCCCTGTGCTTCCTTCTTTGAGATGATTAAACCACTGTTGTTTTGACGTCCCCTGCGTGAGTTTGGATCACAGGTCATTGAATATTAAGCACTCTGGTGAAGGCCAGTGGCTGAGCGGTTCTCTCTCCCGTTCTCTCCTCACTCCTCCCATCCTCGCCTCTCGCCCTCCCTCTCCTCATCCCCTCCCACGTTTTGCCCGTAGCCTTGCTACGGTCGTGCATCAAAACAACCAGGTCGACTTTTAAATCGAGACGCATTACAACTCGAAGAAACACAGGCGTCGCTATGGAAACCTACCTCGCGGACGTTTTCTCATCGAAGTTTGTGGCACCCCGCCAAATGCAGAAAAGATTAAAAAAAAAGAAAAGATTCAAATACTCTCAAAAGCCTGGAATAGAGTGACATATGACACAGTTATTTCTTTGGAAAACTGTAAGACGCTTGACGCAGTGGGCATGAACGCTGCTGCTGCAGAAGCTTATGAATTATTCATTAATCAGGACCAATTCGCTAGTGTTTGGATATATTTACATACAAATAAGCAGCTAATGAATTATTAATTGTCATTTTCTTGATCATCGTTTTTTTTTTTTTGCCGTTGATTTTAAGTGGTGGTCACATGTTTTATTCCTGACTAATAAGGTGGCACACCTGCACATTTAGTTGTCAATATATTTAACGCCATCTACAGGACATGGCATGCAATGTAATGTTTTGGATGAATGATTTGGCAAATGGATTATTTGTTGGTAGGTTTTGCTGTCAGAATGCAAATTCAAGTAGTTAGGCAAATTTTAGAAATATATGCAATAATGAAATCTGTTCAGGTTTTGATTGAAGTGTCTCCTCCAAAATGATTTTTAGAATCATTTTGTCACCTTCATGTTAAAGGCACAATATGTAAGTTTACGCCACTAGAGGTCGCGTTTTCAAAACAATAACAGAGGCGAAGTTCGATGACGCAATGACGGAGCGGGAAACACTGGGAGATGTCGTTTTCACAAATCATGCTCACGGATGAAAAGCTCATTTATATCTGTTTTATCACCTAACCACCTGCACATGACTATTACTTGCACAATGAATAATGTATACTTGCTTACCTGTCTATTAAAACAAACGTAGTCTCTGTCCAGTCCGAGGTTTTCGCGATGCTCTCTTCATTTCAAAAACGCCACGCCGAAATTTCTTCTAGCTTTAATTCGTTGACTGTTCCAATATCTTCTTGCCTCGCTTTGTATACATCTATGTTTTTTGGAAATGTGGAGAGTGTAATCATGATCCATGATATGGAAATGCACAGTAAATAACTACCACTTCCGCATTTGTCCACGACAGTTGCCGTAGTATTTATAGGCTGAAACCGAGGACAGCGTGGTTTTTTGCGTCATTGATGGGCGACAAGGAACAGGGACGGTTCATTATTTAAATCTGGAATTTCTTTGAATTTACAAATCCTACAGAACTTTTGAGATAACATAAGTACACAACTGCATGAAATATATAACCCTGTGCAAGTGGTTTTGGATATATTTTTTTTTTTTACAAAAATCGTACATATTGTGGCTTTAAATGTGATATAAAAAAAAGAAAACAAAGTAAAAAAAAAAAAATCTGAATCCATGCAACAACTTTGTGTGAGGAATAGGCCCTGATATAAAGCAACTTTTATTATGCTTTTATGAAGTATTTTGTTATTAGGACCTTGCTAGGCAAAAATGAGAGAATTTTCATTTTGGGGTAAATTCTCCAATTATTCACACCACACAAAAAGGGTCCTCCAATTAAATAAAGTGTTAACATTTTATTTTCATATAGTCAAAATGATAGAAACAAAAAGCACTCAGTAGAGGTACTTATGAAAAATAATTAAATCTGCCCATGTTTTGATATTTGTGTCTTGATATTTATTTTGTTTTCTTTTTATATTTGTGTCAGCAAATAAAAGGAAAAGAAAAAAACAATCCCACATTTGGTTCTTATTAATGTGTATTGATTTGATAAGCTATGCAAAGTCCTGTCCCTTCGGGAGACAAACTCATTGAGAATAGACTTTGCCCTGCAAAACTCGTAACAGGAAGCAGAGGTACCAGACTAAAAGGTAGGCTATGTGGCGGTTCTAACGTGAGCAAAATTGTACAATATTGTAATGTAACATAAGTGTATTAGACTAAAATTGTAACAATTTAACAAGAGAATTTAAATGAATTTTACATCTTTATCATTTAATAATTTAGTCATTATTAGGCTACTCAAGGTAAGTATGCTATCATGCTAGTAGTTATTGTCTGTGTTGATTATACTGTAAAACAGTTTAAGAGTTTATATTTGCTCTTGATTTTCTAAATTGTATCTATACTTTTAGGTTTCTAGAGAGATACAATATGAACAGAGAGCAGCCTCCCCCTCAATATAACCCCTATTACCCTCCGCATAATCCGAATGCAGCACAGGGTAATATTGGGCAGCCCACCACTGGGATGATGCCCCCTGTTGTTGAACATGTCAATATGGGGATTCCAGACAGCGCACCGCCAGAATACTCTCTGGGATTTGAAGATGAGAACTGCTTTTCAGATGCTACCATAAGAAGAGGTCAGCTGTGCTCTCTTGAACCGACTTTAATCATTTGGTTTTGCTATTACAGAAATATAGCTTAATACATTTTCACAAATTAAATGTATGTATAGCTTGTATTTAGGTGTACTAAATCTTATTTTAATAATACAAGAGAATGTGTACTTTTAAATAGCTATCGGCAATGTCGTGCACATGGTCAGTGCTAAATACCTGTTTCTTATCTTCAAATGTGCTTAATGTAGGTTTCATAAGAAAAGTGTATCTGACACTTATGGTTCAACTTTTGATAACTGTTGGAATCATCTGTGCTTTTCTTTACTGGTGAGTTGACTGGTGTTTATCACAAATCATAGATAATGAACTGTACTTAAGTGTTGCTTCATATGCTTGAGTAAGCTAGGTCCATATATACTTGGATTCTGACACAGCTTTTATTTTGGCTCTGTATGCCACCAGAATATAATATAAAGATGAAGTGCAGACTTTAAGCTTTAATTCAAGGGGTTTAACAAAAAATATAATATAAAATTCTTAGGAGAACCTGGAACACGTAGATATCACCAGAGACTGGGTTTCATTCCATTGCAATGCTTTGCCAGGCCTTTACTGCAGCTGACTTCAGTCGTTGTTTGTTTGTGGGTCTTTCTCCAGTTAATTTTGTCTTCAACAAGTTAAATGAATGCTCAGTCGGGTTAAGATCAGTAGGTTGACTTTCAAAAACTCCTGGGTTGTTTTGCTGTATGTTTTGGGTCCATTTGTGCTGTGAAGCACTGCCCAAGGGGGGGCGGGAGTCCAATCAGGCTTTGTTTGCACCTTGCAAAGGTGTTTTTGCTCTTTGTTCTCGTGAAGGCTTCTCTACTCTTCTCTTCTCTTGATTGTAGACTTTGACAGTGACACATATACCTCCTGGAGAGTGTTATTCTCTTGGCTGAATGTTGTAAAAGGGGTTTTCTTTACCATGGTGAAGATTCTCTGATCATCCACCCCTGATGTTTTTCGCAAACATTCAGGCCTTTTTATGTTGCTGAGCTCACCAATGTGTTCTTTTTTTCTTTTATTTGTTCCTGTTATCTCTCTTGTTGATTTATTTTAGAGCTCCTTTGACAGAATGATGTGGGTTTACAACAGTTTCCAAATGCAAATGGCACACTTAGAATCAGCTCCTGACCTTTTACCTGCTTAATTGATATAATAACGAAATAGCTTTTGAGTCAACTGTCCAATTACTTATAGTCCATATTAAAGACATATTAAAGAGTTGTATTTCCTTAACCTTTCCACCATTATTATTAAATAAACCATTTAAACAAATTGAAACAAATTATTAGTATAGTATTATACTATTAGTATAGTAAAGAGTCGCAAAATAAATGTATTCCACAGTTTCCACAAAAATAATTAAATTAAATTAAATATAGCAATTTTTTGTATAAATTTTTCACAATATTTCTTCAATATATTTTTATCAAATTAAAGCATCTTTGAGCAATAGAGCCTTCTTTTGAAAACATAAAAGATATTACAACCTCAAACTTTTGAACAGTAATGTGTATAGCATATTTATGTTGACATATATGCCCTTATCCCATAGGGAGACACTCAGGGACTGGGTGAAAGAATCAAACTGGTTTACCTACACTGTGATGTGAGCACTTCTTCATTGTTTTGCATGTTTATGCATATACTGCATTCATACAGATGTTACACTGACTTCTTGTCTTTGTTCAAAATTCACAAGGTGTGCAACGTTTGTTCTATTCTTTGTGCTCATCTGTTGCGGTGACATACGTCGCAAATTTCCCTTAAACTTCATCTTCCTAGCACTATTTGTAAGTAAAACACAGAGCCATGGTATTTCATTGCGGTTAGCATTAAATGTGATCATTTTGTAAATGCTATGTGCTGTTCTCCCACTCAGACAATCACAGAAGGCCTTCTCCTTGGATCAGTGGTAGTGTGAGTAAAAAGCATTATTTAAATGCATTTCAGTTACTCAAAAGATTGTTCTTCGATTATTCAAAAACTTTAGTTTCACAGACAGTGTTATATAAGGAATTGTTATTACTATTCAGGTACTATTCAGCAGATGCCGTGCTCTGGGCAGTGGGTGCAACTGCTCTGATGACCCTTGCAATGAGTTTGTTTTCACTGCAGTCGAAAGTAAGTTATAAAATTAGCTGCATGTACTGTATTAACAAAAACCTGATTTATGAGGTATATATATAAAAAAAACAACAACATACATATGCTTGTTTTTAGTGGGACTTCACAGCTCTGTCAGGAAGCATGTGGGTATTGTGCTGGACACTGTTTATATTTGCATTACTCTGTGCAATTCTGAGATCACAGGTAAATCATCAACTAATATGTTATCCTCTTATCAAAGATGTTAACTTGTTGATATTAATTCATGCTGATTTTTATGTTTCAAAGTATTTGTACATCCTTTACGCATCACTGGGAACTTTGATCTTCTCTTTGGTAAGAACACATCTTGTTTTATCCAGTTTAGCTTTTTGAAATGTATGCATAATCCTTATCTAGAAAGGCTTCCTGTTATACTATATTACTTGTACTAATAGGTTGTCGCAGTATTAATACGGTCTGCTAACAGTCTCTTATTGTGCTTAATAATACCCATTTTCTGTTCTTATCTTACTGTCTCTCTGTTTCCTTTTCCATTCTTAGTACCTGGTGATGGACACACAGCTCATACTGGGTGGAAAGCACAAATACAGCATCAATCCAGAAGAGTACATCTTTGCTGCTCTGAACTTGTACCTTGATATTATCAACATTTTCTTATTATTGCTTCAATTAATTCGATTTTGTAGTTGATGTGGTTTATGAACATCATGATTGCTGCCCCACTCAACGCTTGTCTCATGTAGACTTTTAGGGGTTTGAGACACATTTTTACTAAATTTTTTAAACATAGCTTCATTGTGTCTATCACATATTAAAAGTTAAACTGAATTTTGGTTAATGGTACAAAAAACAGCTATAAGTAAAATAGCTAACACACTGGGAAAAAATAGTGGTGAAACAATTTTCACTCAGAAATTGCTATTCATTTTCACAGATAATTACAAAGAAACAGCAAGTAACACATTTTAATCAACACAGGACATATTTGTAAAACATACTCAAATTATTTTTTTAGTGCAGTTTAATAGTAAAATAGCTATTACATTAAGTATAATTGCTATAGATATATAGATAAGTGATTAAAGGACAATGTCATATATGGGATATGAATATGCAATAAACTGGGTTTTTGAGATACATTTATTTACACCATTATTTAAAACATAACTCCATTGTGTCTGTAAAATGTAATAAATGTTCACTGTCATGTGACTGTACTTTAAGTTAAATTTAATAAAGTATCTACTGTCATCCAGTTGATATGATGTTGAATAATTTAAGAACAACCATTAAAAACAACAACAATTTAGACCATTTTAACAGTGCCAGTTTTCAGTAGGTAAGAGTGGGTTAAGTTGTTCCACTCTCACTTAACAAAAGAAAAGAATATTCCTATTTAATATTTCTTATATTAAACGCATATACCTATTGCATTTCAGTCTGCTATCAACTTTATATAACTGTAAAAAAGCATCTAACGTTATATAACTGTAGATATACCGGATAAAAAGTGGTTCAGTAACATCACATTAGCATACAGGACATAAAAGGTCCTATATGATGTATTTTATGAGACCAATCAAAATATATGGACACATGATAAATAATAAAGCACAGTATGCTAGGTGACACATCTTACCCCAAGTGTAAAACCACAGAGAAACACCTCTGGGCGGCTGAAGAGGTAAGGACAGTTACGCTTTTGTTATGCTAATATATTCTATTACTTTTATTATGCATTATACAATGTTGCCGGAAGTTCGTTTAATCGGCATCTACTTCGTCATCACAAAACGAAAGTGTCATGGCGGAATTAGACGAAAACGCTCGTGATAAGGAACAACCGTTACCAAAAAACAGTAGATCTGAGGACGGTGAAAACATGAAAACACAGATTTACAAGCCCTGTTCCCAGGGCAAGAAAGACACATCCACCGCTGTTACCACCACAGAGTACTGCGAAAAATTACAGGAATGGATGTGGCAGTACTACTACAGCTATATGAACTGGCAGAGCTGGATAGCCATGTCTACGTTTTCCTTCCCACCGTGTTTCCCAACACAAGGAACACATGAAACCCCCGGGGCGACGATATGGGGTGCAGATATGTCTAATGGAGACCTTCGCAACTGGTTTAGCAGCCCGTTCGGTTTTCCTGCCGCAGCGGCGAGTGTCGCGGCTGCCGAAGCGAGTCCTCGAGCTCCAGCCTCAGCAGCTGCGCAGCAACAACAACAGCAGCAGCAGCCTAATGGAAACGCTCAACAGCCAGGTAATAATATACAATAAATAACTGTATTGTATTGAGCATTACTAGCGGTGAATGTGACAGCTCAAATGACACATGACTGCGTGAGCCAGGCTTCTTCGACTTAGTTTAGTTTGCATAACAATTACTGTAATATAATTTCGTTATATTTATGTTAATACCTAGGAATATTTATTATAAAGTAAGTATTTCCAGAAATGTACTTTTGTCAAGCTGAGGCACCTAATTTCGTTATTATGTCTTTATTACTATGTGAACATTAACAGGATATCTTACAGCTAACAGAAAGTTAGATGAAGTTGTTCAGTGAGGCATGGATGGTTACATAAGGGTGATATATTTATAACCATCTTTTGAAAAATGCTGATTAGTTTATCTAATAGTGATATAAACCAATACAACCAGACAGCCCTGCAAGTTATGTTAGTTAAAGGTTTACTATAAAAGTCAAACCAGATAGAAAGTGAAAGTGAAATAAACTTGAAATGATAACCAATTACAACATTCACATGAAAACATGTTTGATAATGTAATATGAGAAAGGGGAGATGAAGAAACACCGTTCCTTACAATTGCCAAATTTATTTTAGAACGATCACTATATTGTGAAATTAATATTATTCCTATTTTGAAAATGAAGACATATTATATATAAGCAGTGTTGGGGGTAACGCGAGTTACGTAATAATATTACTTTTTCCAAGTAACTAGTAAAGTAAAGCATTACTTTTTAATTTTAAGAAACGCCAGTTACTTTGTTTTCTTATTTATTGACTGACAAGTCTCCTGACCCCATGTTGGGAGAAATACAGAGGCATTGTGAGCGGTGTGTGAATACAGTGTAGTTCTAGACTAAATGTGAATGTGCATTAATTCATCTCACTCTCAAAAAACAGATGAATTAAAATAAACTCAGAATATGATGCAAACCTGCAATAATTAAATTACACAAATGTATCTAATCCCATTCTTTGCTGCTGACCTTTGATGATCCAGGTCAACCATACTTAGGCAAAAATGACAAAAATTAACTATTGTGCTTTATTGGTTTTTTTTTGTTTGTTTGTTTGTTTTATTGCTGAAGAGTATTGAACTTTCTTCTCCTGTATTTTTACAGATGTGATTTTACTTTTTCTTCAGCCTGAGGTTTATTCCTGACACTTTTTGGTGTGCTTTTACTTTTGCTATAAATAGAACTTCTTATATTAAAAACAAACACTCAAGCTCTGCTCATATTTGAAAAGTAACGAAAAAGTAATGTAATGCATTACTTTCCATAAAAAGTGACTAAGCAACGTAATTAGTTACTTTTTTAGGGAGTAACGCAATATTGTAATGCATTAAAAGTAACTTTCCCCAACACTGTATATAAGACATATATTTCTATCATAATATAAAGAATGATCCATTTTATACAATTAATGTGTTTCGTCTAGGTAGGGAATATGCTATTCCCTCTCCTCTCCAACGATTCTTGGCAGAAATGGTGGATTTCTTTATTCTTTTTTTCATTAAAGCTACAATTATCCTCAGTATTGTCCACTTCAGTGGAATGAAGTAAGTATTGAATTAAATTTAATTGTTTATATTTCTAACATATTGCTCATTCTGTATTTCATTAATGTCATTCATTCACCTCTTTGACAATTTTAGGGACATCTCAAAGTTTGCCATGCACTTCATTGTAGAGGAGATTGATGAGGACACATCGATGGAGGAACTGCAGAAGATGATGCTTGTGGCTTTAGTGTACAGGATATTAGTTTGCTTTTATGAGGTAAGTACAAAGAATTGATTTAATCTGCTGGAGTAATTCATGAAGACCTGTATAACTGTTTTTGATTGATTTCAGATCATATGTATTTGGGGAGCTGGTGGGGCGACACCAGGGAAGTTCCTCATTGGCTTACGAGTGGTCACATGTGACAGCTCCGTCCTGGTTCAGCCAAACCGTGTTCTTGTGGTACCAGCGACTAATGTCACGCTTTCTGCGTCAGTGTTGTTGTTTACTCTTTGTCTTATGTATTAAATATGTAATCTTTTTTCCAAAATTGAATTTTGAAACTTCTTCTATTATGATTTTCTTGTAGGTCGACAGTGAGAGCGTTAAACAAGAACTTCTCCATAGCTTTCTTCTTTCCGGCGTTCATCACGCTTCTTTTCTTTCAGCACAACAGGACTGTGTATGACATTGTGGCCGGCACCATTGTGGTCAAGAGAAACAGGCTTAGATGATGGTCACTGAAATTGATACCAACTCGAAAATCAGCTACGGTGACACATGCTGAACTGAACTAAAGCTATTGGCCTCTCGAAGAACTGTCACTTTAAGAGCTGAACACGGTATTTCCAGTATTTCTCACCCATCTTCTCTGGACACCTAGTCTTAAAAGCATGAACTGCTTTCTCAGAAGTATTTTTTAATCATCTGTGGTGACATCTTTGAATATTTTTCTTGTGCCAAAAGAAGATAATTTATAAAGGAGCTGCTTCACAATACTTGAACTTCCTCTGGTACATGCATTTCATCTCTATCTCTCTGTTTGGTAATGTATGTAAATTATTGATCTGAATATTTACTTAGAATATTCTTTGACTAATGGAATTTGAAAAGGAATTAACATTTCTCCAAATGCAATATAGTTTGGTTATGTATCCTAATCTACTGACTGGATTTGTATTTCAGATGAATGTTTTGTACCTGATTATTCGTACCATTTTATGGCCTTTACCATCTTTAAAACTTTTTTTTTAGTTGTTTTGCATACTGTCATTTTCACTGCATGCCTTTTTCAGCTCTGAGTTCTGAGCTATTCTTTAAGCTCTAATTTTAAGTTGCCTCATTCTTTTTCAGCTTGTTTTTCCTTTTGGATTGTTTAGATATGGCCAATCATAAATAATTCATTTATCTCCCAGAGAAAGCCTACTGTGTTGTCTCTGTTTATAGATTGACCATTTATACCAGTAACAATCCTCTGAATAGACATGTTTGAACAGGGATTTACAGCACATGAATAAGGAAATCATTTTTTGAAATTGTGTTTACACACGCAGATGAAAAGTATTAGGTGTCCGGATAGCTGTAAGAGTCAGCATGTGACAAGAGTCAGAATGTGGACAAACTGTGTCAGCAAATATTTAGAAGCCTCTTGAAGCAAATTCAAAACAAAATTAAATTTGTTCATTTTTTATAGGATTGGACAGTAATAAACTTCTGAATGATGGTGATACATGTAAAGTTAAACTAATTAAAAGAATGATGCTCTTTTAAACATTTTGAAATAAATATTTGTAAAACCTAACCAATAGGGTACTGATATATTGTGTATCACTATTTTTTTTTAAAGGAAACACTGCTAATAGTCTGCTATTAAATTACATGAATTGAAGACAGGCAGTGATAATTTGTCCTGTATTGGTCGCAATTGCATTAGTGGACAGATAATGTGTATAAAAACGAATAGGGCAGTCTTACATCGAGGCAAGTGTTTGTGGCATCTCCTCCTAACAGGTGTTCTCATCAGTTGACATGAGTCATCAGTAGATGGCGTGAGAGCGCTGATTTGCAATGTAAACTGCTTGTGGTGGAGACTGAAAGTGTCAAACAGTAAAGTAATCAGTCATGGTGTGAATATTTAAAGACAAAATGTTTACAAGATGGCTAGTTCCAGTCATGGTTTCTGGTTATTAACAACAGCTACAAGTGTGCGCTAACTGCACGCCTTTCATAACGTATCATTATTTTTGATACATCGCAATGTTCTATTATATCAGGAAGTAGTTATAGAATTCCAGATTAGTTCTGCCCACGCTGAAAATTTTGTAAAAATCTACCCATCACTCATGTATGAACTTAGTTTTACAGTTGAACTCAAAATATTAACTTTTTGGTTACCAGCAGTCTTCAGAATATCTATTAATGTGTCCCACAGAACATGTACAGATTTGGAAACATATGACGGTGAGTAAACGAAGACGCAATTTTGAGTGAACTAAAAAGTAATTTCGATATGGACCACCAGAAAATACCTTTTTTCATACCCTTGAAAATCATAGGTTAATAACAGCTGTGTTGAAATATAACTAGTAGGTAGAAAGTCATGTGTATTATATATTGTTTGAACTGGACTTTGTTTGTCATTTCCACTGAGAGGGTTATTCAGGGCATATGATTTATTTGCAAAAACATAATGTAAGGTTGATTGTGTTGCAGTAGGCCCTGCAGATGGCTTTCTTCAACACAGACCCTCATTGCTCACTCAAATGTTTTTCCGTTTTTTCTATCTATCTGCCTGTCACTTTGACCCCGCCGACTTTGACCCTTTTGACCCTATTACTATCAGAATGGTACCAGTGATGTTGCACTGCAGTTATCAGTGAGTAGTGCCCAGCCACGCTCAGCCTGACTTTATTTATCTCTCAAGTCAGACTGAAAATGCTATGCCAACTATATGATGTCATTGTGAGCCAAGGCTCTGTGTGGGGGACACCAGTCACTCTCTTATGCTGCTATTATGATAATGCTGCCTCATTATATGTGATCTGTTTAAAAAAATGAATCCCTTCTGTAAAAGGATGCCAAGCTGATGTGTTCATCAGGTGTCTCTCTGATCTTGTGTTTTCAAAATTCTGGCACTGAATGTGAAAATGTGGGCAGGTACTATAAAAGCGCGTTCATGTGTTCGCGCTCGTGTAAGTTTCAGTGTTTTCGAGTGGTCTGAAGGGTGAGAGAAGGAAAGGACACAGTCAGCCTCTAAGGCATGTTGTCAGGGGCTTCCAAACAACAAGCTGATTGGCTGATTGGACAGCATTCTGTCATTAATTGGTGATGTGTTTTACTTTCTGTAGTAATGATGTCATCGGTAGCCAATCAAAGTGCCATGGTGACTGTGATTGGTGTGATCTGATTGGCTATTCAGTTGAAAATAAGATGGGGTTGGGTTTCTCATCATCCAAGACTGATGTTCACTCTGAGCTTTTGCAAAATGAGTCTGCTCTTCCGAATCGATGATCAAAACGACAATAGCGAGGAACAGTGCTCTCAAAACAGCGATAAAATCGGCATTGGCATTTTAGGCTCCTGTGCTGCTATTCCGTCTTTATTACCCCAAGACTGCAGCATACAGTGTTGAATTGTAACTTAACATCATTGTCTTGTACTATGGAGAAGTGAGGGGATTTCCTCATCACTCAAGGCTATAACAGTGTACTTTAAAAGAGAGCATCCATATTTGTATAAGTAAAACATATTCCTGCCATGAAAATTGATATTAACCTCTCGATCCCCCAAATGTTTGTTTTCTTCTGATCTCTAGTCTGGGTTTATTTATAGCCAGTTGTTGAAGCCATAAAATGCTTAATAGAAAGTGAGCACAGTGAAACTTGGAAAAGAAGTGTAAGAAAAAAAACATCTGGTTTGTAGAGGTAGATTTGATTAGTATATGACAGTTAAATTATACCAATGGAAAGTTAAATTGCAATCCCACGTATCGCAATTAACATGCTATAGAACTGTATCGAAATATGATGACAAAAAAAAAGAGTAAAAATACATACATTCCTCAGTTTGAGGCCGGTCACCTTCTGAATTTAGAGCAGTCTGTTATCACAGTTCAAAAGTGCTGACCAACCTTGTCAATGTCCCAGTGTCTGTCTGCAAGGCTATTAATGTTTAACACCTCCCAGGTTTACTCACTGACAGGCATCTAACTATGTGTATGTGACTCATTGCTCTCTGGCAGACGTTTTAATTAGTGATCCAGCTGCAGGAGAATGGAGACTTCAATGTCCATTATAACGGAAGGTGCTGAGATGAGAATGGATGGGGGGGTTCATCTCAGAAGGGACAGATTTGGCGGCAACACAGTGGGAGATGCAGCAAAACATGTCTATTATTCATGTCTATATGTTGGACTTTCTGTCTGTTGTGTGATGACTTGATTTAAACCTTTAATTAATTATTAAAATCCTGACTGGGGGCTTTATTCAGTGGCAGCTGCTGGTGAATCAAAAGGACTGACAGCTTGCCAGAGCTTCGGTATACTAACAGATATTCTACACGATCATAGGGGACAGCCATACAGTGCATGGCTAAACAGCATGATCAAATTTATGTATTCAAATAGGCCATTCCACTGGAAAGTTGTGCTTGTAGGTTTGGAAAGAGTGACCACTAGATCATTTCCTTGACTCACAGTCGCACTCATTTATGGCCCCATTACTTTGAAAGAACATTTGTTGACAAGAGGAATTCTTGAATCTGGTCCCCAATCATTTGGGAATAGTGAACTCAGTCATGCTGCACAAAGGGGAAAGTTTCTGCCCAGCAACAGTATCAGTGTATACTAAACAATTCAAGCACAACAAATTCAGGAAGTTGTACTGAAATAAATCTATATCAAGTGAACTCAACTAAATTGAGATTCTCATCTTTGGAAAGAGTGGATTTTACTATGAATGTTGTGTTTTATAATAAAAATCAATGCATTTTATAAGTCAGTGATGTTGTTGTTGTTGTTGTTTTTTAAATGCATGGCTCCTAAGTTCATCTGGCATGTCCGGTTTTGGCATCTCATGATTTCCACCATGCCATATCACATTTCAGTGCATTTTATGTTTTTGCACTGAAATGAAGAGAACATGAGTAAATTTTTGGATTAAAGTTCGATATACGAAGCATTTGCTTTCTCAAACCTCAGCTGAGTTTGATTTTTGTCCCTTTACAAAAAGTTCTGGCCTAATAATGTTGCAACACTGGAAAAGGAAGTGGCATGAGTTAACCACCTCAGTTGTCCTACAACAGATAAATTAGAAATAAACCCCAAATAAACTCAAAATAATTTTTATTAGGATACAGTATATGAGAGCAGGAACAATTATCATTCCAGGTAATGTTTTTTAAGGGATTCCAATAATAATTCATAATGCATTGCATTATATAACATTGAACATATTCTTAACAGATTTAAAAGTGAAATGTAGCTTATTTAGAAATTGACAAATGGTAGCATTTATCATTTACTTGTTACTCGTCAAACAAAAGAGAGTAGGGAAATCCATTTTCACATGGATTGCACGGTTTTCTCCATTTTATGTTTCTTCGTAGAGTTAACTATTTTCCAGTGCATTTGTGGCAAAGCAGTGACAGTGATTAGAGATGGAAGATCTAGTAATGGTTTTATAATAGCTTGGTTTTATAATTGCTGTTTGTGTGTTTTCTTGTGTTTCCTCTCTCTGTTAGGCTGCCAAAACCACGATTGAGGCTGTAGTGCCCCTCCCTTGTGCTTAGTATTAAGCCTTTTGAGTGTCTGATAAAAAGAGTGTTATTGCATTCCTTACTGGAAGCCAGTGACCAGTCTGAGGTTTCACTTTTTTATTAAGCATTCAGCACTTTTGACCACTGAGCGCTGCCCTCCTCAACCCCTCGGCAATGGTTAAAGAAAGCAACGATGATGTTCTACATGTCTGTGCTTGTAAAGTGGTTGAGCTGCTCCTTCAACCATTCTTGTCCTTGCTCCTCGAGTTGTATTCTCAGCAGAAGTGTGTAGGCCAGAGCTATTTTTGGCTTAATGCTTGAAATACTGGCTCTGAAAGACATGGAAAAACATTTTACTTTCGGAAGGATTTGGCTCTCTGTTATTGTGGTTCTGTTTAAGAAGTCAGTGAACTACTTGAAAACGATAGTTTTTATTGTCATTTACTTAACCATGTGTCGTTCCTAATCGGTATGATATGTATTCTTCTGTGGAACAGAAAAGAAAATATTTTGAAAGTCACTGGGGTCCAGTTCAAGATTCTACAACTAGTACTACAACTAGCTCTGTGATTATACAATTTCTTTGAGTTTAACAGACTCAACAGACTTTAACAGACTGTTCAGTTGCAAACAAACAAATGACATACTGTATGTCCTGGACATATTGCCTATTAATCATCCAAACATGAGAACTATTTATTCTGCGAGTAATTGCTTGTCAAAAGTCCATTGATTTAAGGGTGAAAAACTAATTTTGCCTTTAAATTCTTGCTACACACAAAAAATAAAGTGTTTAATGTATAAAATTAATAAAAAACATTTTGCTTCATACGCATACATAGCTACACACTCGCATAACGCATGACTCAGAGAAAAATTCTCAAGGTTGAAGCCTTGAGACATATGTAGACCCTGTCCTTGTTACCTCGGCAACACAGGTCCTTTCGTAATCTTCCCACATGCTCAGAGAGAGTATAGTACCTACTAAATCAAGGGGCTTTCCAGTTCGAAGAGTGTACAGATCACTCAAATGACACCAGACTTGATGCCTGTTAGAAAAGTCCCTTTAAAGTAAAGTCAGTTCACTTGGCAGCCATATTGGCATCCTACAAAAATAGTTTGAGATTGTGTTTTAATAACATATTTCAAATTAGCAATAAAATTAGATAACAATGGTGTCATAATTGATGCTTGTTTTGTAAAAATTCTAACAAAAGCTGCATCTTTAAGTGAATTAACTAAATCAGTTAGCTAACACTGAACATATTAAAGGTAAAAGTGTAAATCATCTTTGTTTTCCACTTATACTGTTTCTGTGGCATAGATGAAACTGTCTCATCATTCTCTTCACAGGCTTCAAACTACAAGTATACTTATATTTACAATCGTTCAAACAGTCTAATATTTTCCTTGAAAAAATACTGACTTTACTTGTTATACATGAATGCCATAACCTGCAGCCAGAAATTATGTAAAGTTGGTCCTCTGCATCTAAGTTATATGCTTGTGTCCACCGCAAAGTTCATATATCAGCCTGAGTTCTGGTCTTCTGTCCCCCTTGTACATGTCTGGACATGTTAGGACATGCCTCACTATCTCTAAGAAGTTTCAGCAAACTTCTGTAGAGTGAAAGTTCTGTCAATGTGAAGAGTGTGAACAGGTGTGAAATATAGCCAGCAAAACATTTTTTTACCTCCAGGCTTTGCAAAAGTGATTGGACTTCTGTGAGAAGAAAGTGGACCTGATCATGAACAATTGTGAGTGCATTTCTGTCATTGCAGAGAATAGCTCCTAATGGTTATACAGTGGTGACTTTGATTTAAGTTAAAAGTACTTCTTTATGGCACACCTAACTTTTCATTCGTTGAAGTTAATCTGAGTTTTATGAAAGCTAAACTAGAAAAGGAAGAAAAAAACAAGCTGAGACTGGCAGCCAAGTCAGAACACTTCATAGCTCTTTCATCCCATCTCCCCAGTGACTGGTTAAGGCAATACCTCGGCAAACAGTAACATAGCAACCCTCCCAAAATCGTTCGCTTTTAGAAGGAATGGAGATATCAAAGACAGTCTCTCTGCATGGCTTTGTTGGGTTTAGACACTGAGCCATTCGGAGTGAAAACAGTACAGGTATTCTCTGTCTAATAGTCTCTGCCAAAGTTGTCTGACAGAGATAATAATAATGGATAGAGTTCATTTTGCATGAAAGGCTTTACTTGTATCTGTAATCATAGAACTTTATATATATGTATGCAATTATGTTTCAGAAGCTTGGAGTTTGTAAATACCAAAAGCTTGTTTTTTAAAAATGTTTTTACTGTCTTTACTTTAGATCATTTTAATGTGTCCTTACTGAATAAAAGTATTAATTTCTTTCAAAAAAATCATTTGAACAATAGTATATATTACATATATTACTATAGGAGTTGAATTAGTTTATGGTTAAGATTCTAAAGCCTTGATGTTAGATAGTAAAAAGATTAGGATTGTTAAGAACAAGAAGACAACAGACTGAGAGATGGGTGAATGACTGGCCATGAGAAGACCATGCTTAGTGAGTTTTCTAAAGAGTAACTCTTCCTTTCATATGCTATAAGGTGGCTTTGTATGTTTCTGTGGCTTGGCAAGTACACCCAATGCAGTGCTAGGATCTGCTCAGAGAGAGAGAGTAAACCAGGCCAGGCTAATATTAGAGGTTACATATTGCTGATGGCTTTTTTTATGTTCCTTGCATTTCTGCTTGTTGACAGCATGCGTTTTGAACACAGGGTGTTTTCAGATCTTCTCAAGGTTGTGCATGAAGATAACACTTTCATATGTCAGTGTGTGTGTGTGATGGAGCGAGTGACTGTATTTGCATGTGGGTCCCCCCTGAGGGTGAACTGCAACTACTTTGCATGCTTAATGTGGGAGACATACGGGTTTCTATGTTTGTCTAGGTGATTATATGTAGGTGAGTGTATGTATGTGTTTTGCATTATAATATGCTTGTGTTTTATTGTATGGCTTTCAGTTTAAGTTAAACTCAACAATAATGTGACATTTTCAGCTATGATGGGTTTGACTTTTATACATTTAATTAAATATTCAGCGGTATAATGCAGTGGTTAAGAGAGCCGAAGCCCACTATATATATACTATATATATATATATATATATATATACAGTGGGGCAAAAAAGTATTTAGTCAGCCACCAATTGTGCAAGTTCTCCCACTT
>JAUMHE010000068.1:10958333-10982530 GCA_032359235.1 Enteromius mattozi | reverse complement strand
TATTTTACAGAGGAATTTACCAATTAATTCATTAAAAATCCTACAATGTGATTTTCTGGATTTTTTTTTCTTATTTTATCTCTTATAGTTGAGGTATACCTATGATGAAAATTACAGGCCTCTCTCATCTTTTTAAGTGGGAGAACATGCACAATTGGTGGCTGACTAATTACTTTTTTGCTCCACTGTGTATGTATATATATATATATATATATATATATATACACATAATCAAACAGGTTGAGAACCACTACCATAATTTTAATAACTGTGCAACTGAGAATATAGTGTGTAATACAGTATTATATGAAAAATATAACTATCCATTAGAGAATTTTACACTGCATACGTTCTCCAATCGTTTTTCGTGCCTTCGAGAATCACACAGATTCTCCATTTTCCAGATTCTCAGTAACTGACTTCCAAACAAATAACCAAAGGCCAATCGTGCACTAATGTTAGGGAAACCTTCTGGGTTTATTCCAGGGCAAGCTTATATAGCCCCATACAAATGTGCTTAATCTCATCACACGTAATGGTGGTGAGGCACTAAATTCGTTTTCCACTGAGAGAAACTAATTAGTCGTAGAAAGAAAGTGAGAAAACGCATAGAAACCCTCACAAAGACTCTCTCAGGAGAATTTCATGGTCTGTTGGTGTGTGTTTGTGTTTCTCGCGAGTGTGCAGTGCTCTACGTGAGGCTACGTGTTTCTTCTAGTGTGCGCGGTCCCTCGCTCACAATTTTTCCTCCTCCCTCTATTTTCCTCTCCATGTCCCTCCCTCTCTCTTTCTCTCTCCATGTGAGCGTAGTCTGGGCGCCCTGCCAAGTGGAGTGTGTTTTTTGAATGAATACCTGATGAGGCTGCTGAGGCTGACTGGGGGAGGAGGAGCCGTGTTCTCTAGAGCACTGTGTGTGTATGTGTGAAGAGCAAAAGAGAGAGAGGAAGAGAGAGAGAGAGAGAGAGAGCTGGCAGTCTGTTTGCCTTGCATAACATACGCTGTAGCTCTCACACGTAGGGCTAGTGAAACAGCGCAGACGAGGGGACTTCCTTTACCCTCAGCCCTCCGAGCAATTGTCGAAGGAAGTGGAGGAGAGTGAAGGCGGGGGGGGAAATTGGACATGGAAGAAAACATAAATCAGAGGATTGCGTGTGTGACCTGATAGCAGAGCTAAACCTGGACAAAGGACAGCTTGCCAGTGGGTAGAGTGAGTTACACTCGTAGTGCAGAGAGAGAGAGAGAGAGTTGTTAAAGGCTCCCCTATAAAGAAAGGTAAGGCATCACCCTTAGTATAAATATTTGCTTGGTTTTGAATCATACATGCTTAGTGCACATGCTATATTTTTCTCGTATTCCATGAAGGGAAGTAAATATATGCATGCGTTTGAGAAATCAATTCATTGTAGTTAATAATAAACCATAGGCTTTGCAGAAATAGTTGCAATTCTGTGCAAACGTGTCAGTGTCACTCTGTATGTTGTGCTCGTTTGCTTATATGGTAAGAGAGAGAGAGAGCAGAGAAACAGGCTTTAGTCATTGTAAAGGCAGCAACAGCTCTGTTTGGATTCATGTCTAGCTTAGGACTCCCTAGACTGCCTCTTAAAGGGGCAGGCGCCCATATAAAAGGTCGTTAAGTGCAGAGAGGAGCTGCTTAGGGGCACTAAATGGACATGAGTGAAATCCTTTGAGCATATAAGCATGTTTTATGAGGAAAGAAGTTAATATGAGCATTTCGTTCCAGAGCAGTTATGTTTGTATTTGTATGCCTAATCACTGCTACTGGTTCAGTCATCTCTGAGATGACATCATTGTAAAAGGTGTCACAGCACCCTGCGAGTAAAATGTTCCTGGGGATTTTGCATTAACACGCTGTGCAAAGAATTACATTTGTGTTACATACAACATAGAGTAAAATTATGCAACTGTTTTTGTCTGTGAGGCGGATGAATCGCAAAAGGGGAATATTTACATTCTGAAGTCTTTGTTTTTGTGCCAGTTACCCAGACATGTTACGTTAGTATTTCTTTAATTAGCGGGGTAATGTTTTTGTGTGAGATTGTTGGTGTGAATATGTTGCGTTGATGACATGTGAACTGCAGCAGGCCTGAAGAGCACGAGATCTAATGTTAAAGAACTAGAAGGATACTGCAAGTTGTTAATCTTTCTGGCTCTTTGGCTCAGCCACACTATGAGCGAGTGTGTGCAAACGTGTGTGTGTGTGTGTGTGTGTGTGTGTGTGTGTGTCAGGTGTCTACATTGTGAAAAGTAAATGTACCTATAGGGATAGTAAATCCTTCAAGTGAAATCACCTACAATGATTGTCAGTGAAGCTGTAAAAGAATGGTTTCTGAGGGTTAAATATAGGCTTAAGCCCAATTTAACAACAATAGTAGTCAATAGAAAGGCTCATTGAGGTTCTTTCAATACAATCTGTTGTTGACACAGACTACAGTTCAATGGCATGAATCATCCACAAGCAGAAAGAAACCAAAAATGAAGCATCACCTCTGTGTGGCTGTATTGCCTTGCAGGCTTAGTTTGAGTTAGCTATTTTGAATTGTGGGTGTATTTCAGTAGTGCTCTTTGAAACCTTCTGGAAATAGACAGGCTAATATGACACCCAGTAAAAAAGAAATAGTGTATATGCACATACAGACACACACAAATAATGTGTGAAATTTAGGTATTCTTGAAACTTTTCCCACAAACATTCCCTCCCAAGTTCTCTTCTGTTATTATTATATTTATGATTGGATTTTTTTTCTTTATCACAAGGAATCAGCAAGCAAGTACGCTTAAGGAAGAAGAATATCTTTTAAAAATGCAAAGTGCATGCAAATATACATTCAGAATACTTAAAATCTCTCTATAGAGGCTTAGGCTTTATTTGCACTGTTTCAATCTCTCATTTTTTCCACAGTCACATAAATGACTGTCTGTCCGGTTTAGAGGTTAATGGTCAATGCTGTCTGCCTGCATTGTGAAATGTAGTTTTTTATTCAGTTTTTTTTTAAATCTAATGATGTATCACAAAAAATGTTGTAATGGATCCCTGTAAATGCATGAAATGATACAGGGGAATGCAGTTCCCCATAAATAATGTAATTTTTTTTAATGTACTTTTGTTATGCTGTGTGCATTGAAAAAGACTGCGAAAGACTGTGATCTATGTGATCACTACAGTTCTATTGTTCTTTGATACATGAGCACACCAAATCACATATGCATAAGCACGTATCAGTCCAATGGATATGCTGATGTGTAAGTGTGTAGATTGTGCTCTGTGTACAATAGACTGAAGCATTTAATGGCTGTGTGTGGTGTAAGCTGTAGCAGGGAAAAGTAGGACAGTGATTGGTGCAGATCTACTGTGGTGAAGGGATCTCTCCCTCCCTCTATTTCCCCCTCCCTCTTTCTCTTTCTTCTCCACTGTTACACTCTAACTCAATAACTATGCTCGCTTGCAGGCAGAGCTCAATGTGGGTCAGGAGAGCCAGTGTTCTCTCTTTCTCTTTCTGTCTACTCTTCCTTCATCTTTTTCCAGTCCAGATGTAGATTAACTATATGAATATGCAAACATTATTAATCCTTAAAGCACGAGGACGGTTTAGATTTACATTTGATTATGGAGACGTGTTCATTGTACCCCCTTGGAGATCCATTACTTATCACTTGAGTAAAAGCATCATTCATAAATGAATTAAAGGGATAGATAAATGAAAACTCTGTCATTAATTACTCACCCTCATGTCATTCCAAACCTGTAAGACCTTTATTCATCTTTGGAACACAAATTAAGATATTTTTGATTAAATGAGAGAGCTCTCTGACCCTTTACAGACAGCAAGGGTACTACCACGATCCAGGCACAGAAATGTAGTAAGGACATCATTAAAACAGTCCATGTGACATCAGTGGTTAAACCGCTTCAAAAGCTACAAGAATAATTTTTTTCGTGCAAAGAAAACAAAAATAACTTAATTCAACAATTTTCTCCTCCGAATCATGTCTTCTGCCATTATGGAGAGTACATTGATGCATGCGTTTCTCTGCATGTAAAAGATCGGGTCTCCACGCCATCCAGCACCGGATGCCAGATCCCATCAGAAAATATCAGTTAGTCCAAAAGCAGAACAACTAGTCAGCAGAGCTGTTGATACCCAAAATGAGTGTTTAAAAGTTTTTTGTCAGTCAAGACGTTGGCCAAGAAAAGCCAGAGAAGACCAGGAGCAGGAGACAAAGTAATAATGGTAAAAAGTAATAGAGTTCACTGAACAATCTTAGTTGCGTATGTCTCAATGTTCAAACTTCTTCTGACCAGCACAAATTCAATATGTGCTGTTATACCAAAACTGCTTTACTGCAACATCCTCATAAACCTTGGGCTTCCATAAACATTCCCCCTTATCTATCTCTATTCATATAGACAAAACAGTTCATGAAACCCCAAAATCATGAGCACAACAATGAAAATACTATAACAAGGGAAAATTAATCGGAAATATAAAATGTAGAAACTTAATAAATGAATTAATAAATTAATAAACAATAAAAATACTTATAAAATAGAATGATAAATAATTTTTACAAATCAGATAAAAATGAACAAGGTGCCGCGCACGAGTGTTTTACGTCAGCAGCACCACACGCATGTGTTGTTTACGTGCAGAAGTACTCTTGATAATGACATACATTCATTTTCACTTAACTGTGGTTTAAACAACTAATACATAGAAAAGGAAGTCAAAGTTTTCAGTAGATAAAGTGAGATTTGACTTTGTAATTATCATATTAAATACAGATTTCCGGTTGCTAAACAAATTCAGATGTATTTCATTTCAAACAATTTTTTTATTTGGCACCCATACCTGAAAGGATGCTACTGAAAGATCTACTACTGTAAAACTTTCTACTGTAAAATCACATAATATGCTACTTTTAGGCATATATATATATATATATTAGTGCATATACACTTTCTCAATGTTTGTTTTTGTTTTCTGTTTGTCTGATGAAGGTACGGACCAATAGCCATCAGTGAGAGATGATTCCACATGAAGCACTTGGATCCTTTCATGATAAGAGTCCTGACAATGGGCGAGACTATAGTAAAAGTGGAGCAAAGTAATAGAACAATGAATATCTTGACAATGGAGTTCTACTTTGAACTTTAAAACATCCTGATCAAGACAAGTGGGTTAAAATACGTGACAAGCTCCAAGACCATGAAGTCTAACCAGGAGCGTTGTAATGAATGCCTTCCACCAAAAAAGCGGGAGATTTTAGCTCTGGAAGAGAAGCAGGTGTTAGTGTCAGCTGCTGTTAGTGAGAGCCAGAGTGGAGAGAATTTGGCTTGGCTAGCCAGTGTTGCTACCATGGCTAGCATGGCCCACATCCCCAACAATGCAGGCCCATCACAGAGTAACAGTGCTGAGCCTGACAGCCCCCCACCATCAAATAAGGCTCTTACTGTGGTGACAGAATATCCTTCAACTACTACATCTGCTGGCTTTTCATTCTCTTCCAATAGCTCCACATACAAGGGAGTTCTCTCTGGGCCTACTGTGCTAAGAGCCAATCCTGCGGTTCTCTCCACAAGCCTTCCTCAAACCATAGGCTCCGTCCAATACACGCAACTTCCCCCCAATCTCCAGCTCATAGGGCCCTATACAAGTTATATCTCTTCACAGATTGTGCCGTCCACAACGAGTCAAACACAGCCACGGAGGACACCACAAGAGGTTTTGGCCACGACAGCTGTCATCTCCCAAGCATCCAGCCTTGATTCACAGAACCATCATGTGATTTCTTCTATACCAAATGTTTCCCATAGTCAATGCATCCAGGTAGAGAGTGCTCCTTTGGGTTTGACAGTGTCCTCCCCTTCTGCCCAACTGCCCATTCAAATCCATCCACATTCAGCAGTCCTTGCCCCTCATGCCCTGGCCCTCACCCCCTCTCAAGTTGTTCTACACTACACAGATGGCTTTATTGCAAAGCAACCAGATTCCCATCCCAGAGAGATGCAGAATGGTACACTAGGAGAGATTACAATGGTCAAGCACAGTATTGCCAAAGGGATTCCTAGCCAATCAGAAGGTGACCAAAGCCACAAGCAAAACCACAACTTGGGCCTCCAGACCCAAGCTCAGGTTCTGCTTCCAGCAGACTACAACACTCATGAGAGAACAGGACTGCAGACATCGCTGATGTTGGTATCCAGTAGCCACCTTGCAGCAAACAGCAACTCAGAGCTCCAAAGTATCTTGTGTAAGGACCACTCATCATTGCACCTTGCTGAGAGAGGAGGGATCTGCATAGGCAAACCAATGTCCAGAGTGTCCGCCCTTACTTCCTCAGACAGCCAAGTTTCTCCGGCCTCCACAATCTCCCCGCACACACTCCTGCAGGCTCCTCACAGCACTCCCCAACAAGAGCTCTCCACCAGCCTTTACTCTGCAACGCAGCTCCCAATTATTGGCTACATCACCAGTGCTTCTGGTGGACCCCAGCAAGCAGTAACTGGTTATCAGAGCAACCTACCACAGCACGTGGTGATCTCAGGCAACCCCTCCTTGCTCATTCCGGTAAGTGCCACTAACATCAATCCAACTACTGCTGAGCCAGAGGTCACCCGCTGTTCTGTCATCCCCAGTGCTGCAAATGCATCAACAGCTCTGCCTCAGACCTTTATTAATACATCCCCACCTGCAGCTGCAGCTTCAGTCCTACCCAATGGTAAAGACATCACAGTCTCCGATGGGGGTCAAGCCTCCTGTGTCATGCCAAGTCCAACCCAAATACAGCTGCCTGTTCTTTCAGCCAGTGTAGTGGGGTCTCCAGTTCCTGTAACACCTCCAACATCCACAAGCCCTCACAGCTCACCATCATCACCATCAGCAGGCCTACCACCATTCTTCATGAAGGGATCTATTATTCAGTTGGCAGACGGTGAACTAAAGCGTGTGGAGGATCTGCGGACAGAGGACTTTGTGCAAAGTGCGGAGGTGAGTGGAGAACTGAAGATTGACTCCAGCACTGTAGAGCGCATAGAGTGCAGCCGCACACCCAATGCTGTCATCATACAGTTCTCAGTGGGAGAGAACAAAGCCCAGGTGAGTCAGTTTCTTTTTAAACCAAGCTCACTTGTTCATGTTAGCAGTAATCTTCGGTAGAACTTAATGAACCATTGGAACTCATATATTATTCTTGGTTTTCTCTGTTTTAGGTCTGTGTCGAGGTTCTGGTGGAATACCCTTTCTTTGTGTTTGGTCAAGGTTGGTCGTCCTGCTGTCCTGACCGCACCACCCAGTTGCTAGCACTATCCTGTGCCAAACTCTCTGTGGGTGATGTTTGTATCTCTCTAACCCTTAAAAGCCTAAAAGATAGCATTCAAAAGAAAGATAATTTTTCAGACTCTGTGATGAAACACAAACCAGCCAAAAACAATGGGCCAATAGAGGAAAGACCAACCCAGATGGAGGATCTTAAGAAAGGACACAAAATCACATCAGGAGTGGAAAATACTGCAGGAACACTGGTTGAGACTTCTAACCCAAGAAATGTGTTGACCCTCTTGGAGAATGGGGGAATTATTTCTCAGACACAGGTGAACCTCCAAACCCAGGCAGAAAAAACATGCACATTTAGTGTTGAGAAAGCAGTTAGCCGTAAGAGAAGGTGGTCTGCTCCAGAGAAGGGAGAAATGTGGAGGTCGCAAGAGGACCCTCAGATTTTACCCAAATTTTCCTTCCTCCCACATCAGCTGAAGGTCAGCATTGAGGGCCGCTCCAGCACAGGTTGCTGAGGACGTTCAGAACTCCATAGAGCAGTGGTGGGGAGTCAATTTCTAACCAAGAAATACATTAATTAGCCTTGCTTAATTCGTTTAAGAAATCGCATAATGGTCATTAACTGAATAAAATTTATTTTTGCTTGGTGTCCAAGAAAATGCTTTTGCTTCAACAACAGACTCATAATACTTTCCCCATCACTGCCATGGACTCCAAGAGGGACAAGGAAGAGCAGATTTACTTTTTGGTACTTTGTTGCTTTCCTATCACATTCATATCCAGGTTACTGTAACTTTAGACCATTTTACACAAAAATGTATTTGATCATTTGAATCATGTCATATGTAATATTTATCCTTAGACATTCTTTTTTAAGTCAGCTGAACAAGACAGTTTTGGGTTGTATATTGCAAGGTCTGACCACTTTTTCCTCAGCTTGCTGAGCAGTTGGTGTCTAATGTTAGTCTACTGTTATCTGTACTGAATTCATTCATGATCAGGGCTTTGACTGGATAAGGACTGCTACATGGATTGATGGCAAAAGGTTAACAGTAAGACGTGTCATTTGTGTGACTATGATTATGAGTGACTTCCGCAAGTTGTGTGAAAATGATGATCTTGACGAAAGCAGCCTTCCACTTGTTACTGCCCCCAATAATCCCCTGCTTACATAATGTCATCTGAGAGTGACAGGCTTTGCTCGAGTGACTACTTTGAATCAGACTTAAGTCAAGTAAAGTGTCAAGGTATAACATTGAATGTTAAATGATTTATCCATGATATATGTTAATTCAATTGCTGATAGTCTTCTAGATATGCAATACTGAGCTTTCACATACCTCATGTGTGCATTTAACAATTAACCCAATCAGATGGCCTGATCGGATCTGTTTTGAGTGAGAAAGCGTTGGAGAAATCTTCACAACGTCAAAGGGGCTGTGTAGAGAAGTCTCTGTTCAAGTCAGAATTAGCACTTTAAAGAAAGGTTAGGGGAAGTTGAATGAATGGATGGAAACATTCCCACCTTTGTTTTGTTACTACAGCAACAGACCATTTTGAGTGCTGTTAGTCATTTTGTGCATTACTACCATTTTATGTGCAAAGCACTTCTCATTTAGTGTTTTTCAATAATGATGTCTTCTTTACACTGTTTTAAGTATTGTGGGCCTTAATCAGTCCAGCTGCAATAATCAATTCTTTATTAAAGATAATATAATTGCCATACAACTAAATCTACACAGCATACTCACTGTTCAAAACAAGCCATATTTTACAGGTTTATCACAAAAAGAATTGGACTTTGTAATGACTTGTTTATTTCATACATTTAGCATCTGATAAAGTAGACAAAATTACATCGATATGATCATTTAAATAGTAAGAATCAGTGGGTCAAAGGAAGACGCTGTGCTGAGTTCAATCTGAAAATCTACATTTCCAGTATGGGCAAAAATGGACTGCGAACATTAACATAAGACATCCTGAAAGGACTATGCTTCAGTCTCTCACAGCCTCATTTCATTTTGCATCAAAATAAATCAAAGCTACTATTCAGAATATGGTATGTCATCCACTGTGGGTCTCTTTTATAATTTTGATTTCTCCATACTTAACAGTATGCTAATGACCTAAACATGTCATTGTCAATCTTGGAAAAAATAGAATACAATATGAATGTTGAGACACTATCTTTAGATTTTAGTATCCACATGATCTATTTTGTCTGCCTTTATCTTTGCTGTGCTGGTCATGTTAAAGGAATTAATTTACACTGCAATGAAAAATAACAGAGAAGGTAATAATCCATAAACTTTCTTTTTTAAATGATGTAATTGCTCTATTCCATAAACAAAAGCCTTATGGGATTGTCTTCAGATGTATTTTGTGTTAAACAGTCACAAAATTATTCCTATCTAACTCAACTGACTGTTTAATACATATGAGTGCTGTCATAAATTCAGAAAAAGTAAATCTTTGAATACATACAAGAATTTTGCTATTTGCACAAGTAAACATTTTAAAGAGTAAAGCAGAGTGTGTGTATGGAAACTTAGAGGTAACACTTCATATTGCCAGCTCTGTAGGTCACCTGAAAACATACATTTTGATATGTGTGGTCATGAGTGTGAGTTTTTCATTTAAGTCAGTTTGTTGACTGACTTGAAAAAAATATTGTTGCGTCTAGGCTTATATTCAGATGGAATCACAATAGACCTCATATTGTAGAAGTAATGCTTGATTGCACATTCAGTCCAATTTGGATTTGGATTTTATGCACTTTCGAAGAGAGAGGACAATGAAAGAGAAATGAAAGGGATTGTTGATTAGTAGCCACACAGCTACAATATGTTCAACACAGTTTATTGTACTGGTGAAACTGGTAAGGCAGTAGAAAACTCAGTGCTATGACAATAGACTAAAAACCATTACAAAAGTGTCAATTTTTCTGGATTGTTGTTTGTTTCATATGTGTCATTGTTCTCTCTCTTTTCTCTCTCTCTGTTTTCCTGTGTAGCTATGTACATGTAAACCTCAGTGTGTTTGTGCACTGTGTGGATAACTTCATCGAAGACAGTCAGGTTTCAACACTGGTGGCAACGAACGCTCTTTTTCCAGTATGTGCTATTCTGTTTCAACCTAACAACAGCGATTTATTATCATCTGCATCAAAAAACTTTTTTGTTTGTTTGTTTATTTTTAAAAAGAAGGCTGTCAAACACTTGAAGGCATAAAAGCATTATAGCGATTTATAGTCAAACTGCATTCTCAGGTTGAGAAACTGGCCTGACTGTTTGTGTTCCTGTGTTACTTTGCTCAGTTACAAAAAAAACGAGCTGGTGATCATTTTAGCTCCAGTGCTATGACTCATGGGTATTCACTGGCTGACTATTGCGCCCTCTACAGCCCATCACTGTACATGCACCCAATGTACAAAGAAGGCTAACTTTTAACTAGCATGATGACATGTTGTGAATGTAGCTCACGTGCTTGCTGTTGAAAATGCATTCATATGGGAAAATACAACTTTCTGTTGTATATACAAATTTGGGCATCAACAATATGGCTTTTTATATTATATACACATCCAAAGACAGCCAGAATTTGCTGTATGCATATGCCTCAATGGTCCATAGCCAGGATTAGTTCTAGCAATACCACAAGGCCTCATTTAGGGTTGGAAGACCAAACTTGATGTCTAGAAATTGACCTATAGCATACACATCATTGATCTCACTGTTTTTTTGTTTTTGTTTTTTCTTTTAAGAAAGATCAAGATCTTTTACCTCCCGTTAAAACCTCAATCGCCAGAGTGACATTTCTTCAAAAAAGAAGAAAAAAAGCACATAACTGATTTCTCATTTTCTTATATATTCGATGTAAATGACTATATTTGTGTGATTCGTTGTACCTGTGATATTTTTCTCATTCTTTGACAAGCTTCTTTTCTACAAACTGACAAAAAGCAATTAAGACAGAAGTCAACCTCAACTTTTCTAACTGTGGCGTGTTTATGTGAACAGAGCATCCGAGACTGTTCAGTGAAGTCAGTGATCATTTCTTTGGTGGTGCTTGCAAGTTTTTGTAGCTGTTTTGATTTTTGTAAAATGGAAAGGAACATTGGACTCGACTTTTGGCTAATATGTCTAGTTCAATGACTTCCTGTATAGTACAAATCTATTGTATCTGTATAATCACTCTAATAAAATACTGTGCCAATTTTAGTTGCCTTTTTCCATTGATGATCAGTGATTTAATTTGAGATGATGAACCTAAAACTGACTGAAAACAGTTTTTCCTTGTTGTTTTTACTGTACAGCCACATATAGAGCAGAGCTAAGGTTGCGCTTGACACATTTACAAAAGCCTCCTGAGACATTGACATTCTGACTACACATGCTGTACAATGCCTTATATATGCACACATGCTGTATATATGCTGTATAATTCCTCATATAATGTTTCTGATGAGGTTTTTGCTGTCATGCCATATGAGAACTATTTTGGTTTCCCCCAAAAATCTTTTACTAAGTCAATGCTAGGAGAATCGCATTTATTAGTGTAAAGAACATTTAATGTTTACTCCACTTCAAAATGAAAATTTTGTTATTAATCACTTACCCCCATGTTGTTCCAAACCCGTAAAAGCTTAGTTCGTCTTTGGAACACAGTTTAAGATATTTTGGATGAAAACCGGGAGACTTGTGACTGTGCCATTGACTGCCAAGCAAATAACATTGTCAAGGTCCAGAAAAGTATGAAAGACATTGTCAGAATAGTCTGCCATCTGCCATCAATAGTTCAAACATTTTAGATATCATTTTGGAAAATATCCACAGGATGCAAACTAAGTACGCTCTTCTTTCAGCTGCATCACAAGGATGTGCTTTTTTTTGTTCAAATTAAAGTGCAAATACACATAGAAAACGTAGCATGGCTGACAGAAGAGCATGAGTAGTTTGCGTCCTGTGGATATTCAAAATGGTGCTACAGTGATGCAGTAGAATAAAGTCATTATTTTTATTTTCTTTGTGTACAAAAAGTATTCTCGTCACTTTATAACATTTAGATTGAACCACTGATGGCAAATGGACTATTTTGACAATGTCTTTTATACTTTTCTAGACCTTGACAGTGGTAATTGTTTGGCAGTCAATGTGACAGTCACAAAGCCTCCTGGTTTTCATGTAAAGTTTGGAACGACATGGGCGTAAGTAATTAATGACAAAATTTTCATTTTGGTGTAGAGTAACCCTTTAAAGTTTTCATGGGTGCTAAAAGTTCTTCATTGATGCATAGGTGCTAATAAAGAACCTTTATTTTTAATAATGTGGTGAGATAAAATATGCCGAAAGATTGGAAAAGTAGCTTTCCATAAAAATAGTGATTGCTCTGCTCCATGTCACCGATCATAAATATGCACCTTTCTAAGACACTACCTTCAGGTAAATACCTTACATAAACTCCAGCCACATGTTACATAACACATGCAAACACACTCAAAGTATAGCTTGACAAGAAAATAGTCTGTGACTCAGATGGGTGAGATTGTGCAAGAGTTATGAACTTTGGGCTAAAGATTTGTCTGTAAGCCTATAGTTAATGCATATTGGCTTTCTTCATAGAGAACATAATGTTCCCTGTTCCAGGCTTGCAGATGACAACCTGAGACCGCACTGTTTTCTTTCCTGAACATTTACCTTCATTTTTTTTAATCCACTAAATAAATGTCATACTACGCATACTACACATCCAGTATAACATGAGTGATGTTGATAATACTGTATACAAATGCATTCACACAACAGTTCAATAAACAAAGTAAATATAGAGTAACTTACATTGGAGACACAATTTTTCCAGTTGTCTGTTTTTGATCCACCAAAGAAAATGGTTTCAAACGAAGCCAAACGAACCGCTGCATTTCTCCCATATTGGGTATACATGCAGAATATTTATCTCTATTTAGCCTACAACATTTTTAAATATAAGCATATTAAATTATTAGCAGACTGAAACATTATTTTTAACTGGGCATGCTCTATAAAGAAATATAAAACTGTCAAGACACTTATTTGATAGTTACCTTTACTGTACTTTACAGTACTTGCCTAGCCTTCTCAGAATATCATAACGTTATACTGGCTATAACCTTTGCCATCAATTCACTTTCGACACAGACACTGTACATATCAGTACTGTAACACATATGCATATCAGTAGTTACATGTACAGTTTATCAGTAGTTATACGTGCAAAACTTGAGTCTCGCTACCTTAAAATGAGACTCTGTACTGTACAGTACATTGTTAGAGAAGTTTTTACTAATATGAAAAAGGGTGTGTTGTCATACTGTGTTACATGACTAAAGGCACAGAGAAAAAGATGTAACAAGTGTAGAATAAAGTCCTAAAATTAATTCAACAAACAAATACAAAAATACCAGGCAGGTATTAAAAGGTGTGTAAAAGCTATTTATTACATTACGAAATATTGATGAAATACAGGTAAATATGAAAGAGGACATAATTCTTTGTTATTTGGACCCTTTTGTAATATAGTGCATAACAGACATTTTATGAGTACTGCAGTAAAGCACTAGAAAGAAACCATTCTCATGTAATGTAATGAAATGTATTTCTGAATTATTTGTAAAATAAAACTGTAGACACAGAGACAAATATAATATATATATATATATCTATCAGAAAGCATTTAAAAAATATATAATACAGTTGATGTGGAGTGTTAAGTACTAGATTTGTATTTACTTATGTGTCCTAATACAGTCATAAGAAATTTGCTACTGCTGTGTACCATGCATGATATTTGCCTCTCTTAATGACCTCCAGTACAAAACTGTTTATGTCTATAAATAATATGCATACTGTGAAAAATAACAGTATGATTAACAGTAGTAATTTTTTGAGGTATTTTCAGATACTCAGTACAGTTCAGCTGACACTTAAAACCACTGTATAATTTATCATAACATTTCTTCTGTTTTTTAAAAATAGTCCATGTATGGTGAGCCGATGTTATTCATCCTACATCTGGCAGGCATTTTTTAAATCGCCACAATTCCCTCTGGACACACTGAAGGTGGTGGTTTTTGCCTCTGACAGGCCAAGTAGACTGGCACAGGTGGGTAAATAGACATGCTGAACACGGTCCACATCTGAACGGCACACTGGACAACACTGATAAGAGAGAGGTAAGAAGGAAAAATATCATTAGTGTTAACACATCAAAATATTTTTTTAAGCCTCAATGTTTGTTCTTTGTTATTCATATTAATTACGCAGTTATGCGATGTGCCAGTTTCAACCACACAGTCATGCACCACTGAACTGATATAAGACTTCTGTGATGTCAGAGGGTGAAATTCAAAAGGTCACAGGACTGCTGCGTAACGAGAAATGTCTGATTATCAAGATCTTCAGCCGCTAATGGCTGACAGCACATGTCGAGAAATATGTTAGGAGGGTAACCAGAGGTTGTGTAAATCTAAGAGTGTAAGTTCTCTTAATCATTAACTTAACTGGTCAATTTAGATGATTGCTAAACATGAGGAAAAAATCACTTTCCATTTGTCATCATTGTTGGATATTTTGTACATTTTTCACAAGAAAATATTATATGTAATACTGAATCATATATAATACACAACTCTCTCTCTCTCTCTCTCTCTATATATATATATATATAAAAAAATACAAAATATTTTATAGAAAAATATATACATAAAATATATACACACATATATAGACACACACAAATATATATCTTTAGCACAGCTTGCATGGACTTAGTTATATACATACATGTATTATATATATAGTTCTAAATGTAGTAAATATGCAATAATCACCTGAAGTTGGCTGGCGCAGTTATAGCAGCAGAACATGTGTCCACAAGGACAGAATGCAGCATTGATCTCCTGTTCGCAGCACAGAGAGCAGGTCAGGGCCTCTTGTAGCCTTTGGATCTTCTCCTTCAGAACGCAAGTTTCTCTGCAGCCAACGCACGTCTGTTCTTGCCTTTCAACTTTTGTCCGTCTCAGTGGAGAGTGACTGAAATCGTCTCTCGGGCTCCCACATCCAGTCACAGCCATCCCTGCATTGAACAGGGCTCGCCGCGCACGGTCATACACTTCTTTGGATGTGCGCTGGATGTCAAAGATATACCTTTTACCAAGGTCAATGCTGTCGTTGAGGAAGAGAGAAGCCAGGTGGCCCTTGAAGTCACGGCTATATTGCATCTTCACCGAGCTTGTTACAGTGTCACACCTGAAGAGTTGAGTTCAAATTGTGTTAAATTAAAAATGGGTAGTTTTATGGTTTATATGTTTAGAACATATGCTAATCTTTACATCAAGATGTTAAACCTTAAAGTTAAAAATTCAGAAATTAAACACAGTTGTGTTGTTGCTAACAAAAATCCCAAAATTAAAACAACTTAAACATTTTTGTTGACTGAAATAAACAACCAAATCAACCAAAAAAAAAAAAAAAAATCTATGCTTAATAACATACAGCTACAGTAAAAGTCTAAAAAAACTAACCTAAAACTATAGTGAAAACCAACAAAACAACTAAGGTCAGACAGATAAAAACTAAATGAAAATTCAAAAATATAACAGCCCTAGTTGAACAGCACAATCATTCTAAAATATTTTACTAAAGTACACTTGGTACAATCATAACAATATTCACCTGTAGAAGGCATGGATTTCTGTGATAGCACGATATAGTCCATTGGCAGCACTGGGACTGATGAACTTAAAAAGCAGAACCACACTGTCTCCACTGTCTTTTGTAATGGTCACATACACATTCCTTCCAGACTGAGTGGCCATTTGAATGACCGGGTAAATGATTCTGAAAGAAAAATTAAGACGTGATGTTATAGACATTCATTTTAAATCTCTGAAAGACTCTGTGTTTCTTGTTTTTGTTGTCATCCATATGCACCTTTCAATAGGAGTGAAATCTGTTTTACAGACAAACAGGCCCTCTGGTCCGACCCCGATGAGCAGCTCCTGTCCCTCAGAGTCACGTGCGGAGTGCCACTCGACGCCATAGTAGCTAAGGGAGGAAACCAGCTGCAGGGCTTGATATTCCGCTGAAGCCTGACTAACACCCTCCAGTGACTTATGCCTCAAAAACATACTATAAAAACACAGAAGACGCCACTTTTATTCCAAAAACTTTCTGCAGCATTCTGAGGAAGAATTGCTTTAGTGTTATCTGGAGGAAGAGCAGACATTATTTTGACTGATAATGTTCTCACTTGTTGATGGTGTCATGACTGGGGTCTTGACCGTAGATCTGGGAGTAGCAGTAATTGGCTGTGTTGTGGTTGTAATCTCCAAACTCTGCCTGAGCGAGTAGTGCACAGAGCTCAATCGCCTGCTCCATGTCCAAGCGCAAGCTTCCTTTGAAAAGCTCTTCTTTCACATGCATCAGAAACAAATGTCTGCAGAGCAACAGAAAATACATGGAAACGTTAAATCGATAGTTCATAACAAGAAGTCTACCGAATTAGGAACGAGATGCGCGTTAGCCAGGTCTACATACTTACACACCAAGTTTTTTTTTTCAAAAATTATTTTCATATGGTAAATGGATGATGAAATGAACAGAAAAATGAAAAACCCAATAAACCCGGACATAATCATAAAGCAAGTTTTAGCTTCTTACTGAAATGTGCTGAATCATCAGTACAAACTTTAGTGCCCTAAGGGAAAAGAAAACTTTCATAATTCCACTTCATAACCATAAAGGCTATTGTATCATATATGATTTGTGAATTAAAATGTCAACATGATTAAAAACTTGAAAAACGTGTTGCACACAATCTAATCCACGCTTGCTGCTTTCTGCCTGATAGTTAATACTTTCCGAGAATTTTATTTTGTTATTAATATTTCAAGATTTACTGGACTGAAGCATCTTAGACTTACATGATTTTATATATATATATATATATATATATATATATGCACATTTTTTTTTTAAAAATCAATATCTATGTATAATATAAATATAATATTACAAAGACATATTAATGGGAGATACAGAGTGACATCTCATATTTATATGCATTTTATGCAAACAGTCTGCTATACTGATATATAAATCTAAATGATTTACATTACAAGCTATCAGATTTTCATTTTACTTTTGGCCAAATACATAATAACATCTGAACCAAATAGCATATTTTTTTTTAGTTTGTCCCTCTGAATAAAACCGATGTATTCTTCCACCTCAGGTGTGATCTCTATATTCTCACCATACCATACTATATGTATCAAATATGATAGAAAACATATGCAGACTTTATATTTTCTTTTATATTTTGTCTAAAGTTTCCATAAACTATTCTTTTCACCATTATGTGTCATATATGTCAGACTTTACAGGGTTTATTGAGACGCCAGTGTGTGACAATAACGTTAATGTTTAAAGTTTTTCTTTTTTGTATTTTTTTAAATGATAGAAGTTAAGTATCTCTCAGAAATGCTCATGAACTGTCAGCCCACTGATATAATCTAAAAATGAGCTGGCTTGAAGCCAGGTTTACTCAGCAGCCTAAACCCAGTGAACTTTAGTAACAGAAGCAGACTTGTGAGTTCTGCCATATATTTCTAGAACTTGACATGAATCACTTGTACATGTGAAAACAGGGAAGCAATAGTAGCTATTTACAAATTTTTCAATAATGTAGATCAAACCTATTGCCAACTTATATATGTACAGTAGGCCTATACTTCGATTAGTACTGTATAACATGAAAGAAAAGTAAACTATTAAGCCAATATACATTTTAACATAAGACAATGAAGTCCACATCCTGCACTACAATAAGTAATCTGTTGACATAATCATACATTTAAAGGCTGGGAAAGAATAACAAAGGCTGACGGAGAGGGAGCTGGATTTTGTCCTGCCATTGTATTATGCAACCGGGAGAATCACTTTACAGTGCATTTCTACTCAGAATCAGACATACTGACACCTCCCCACCCCCACCAACAGCTCTCATCAGACGTGACCGAACAGATCCACTAGACGCTAGTTGGGAACGCACTGTACTACCATTGTATTCTGGGGCATCCCACAAATCGCTTAGGCCTAATTATATTAAATGTCAGGGAACATTTGTAAAGATTTGAGCATGCACACACAGATGTCCCTTAAAAGCCTCCAGAGGAATATTTTTTACCTCAGCAGGCCTACATGAGGCACTCCCTAACTGAAAGAGCACCGGTTTCAAGAGCAAACATGTACACAGGTAACTCCCTGCCACAGAGGTAAAAGAAAGACATCATATGAATCGATGCATGGAGATGTGGGTCAAAGTTAAGAGCACAAAACAACAAAACCACCGAAGTGTATGACTTTTTAAAATTTACTGTCACTTTAAGCACTATAGGCAGCTGCTTCCTGTTTGCACTCATGAAAAACAACTTGAAAAAACAGAACTCTCATCCACGTGCCTCAAGTTCTCCAAGCTGAGCAAAAATGTGAAACCTCAAAGACTGCAGCAACAGACAGATCCTGTTTTTTGGGGGGTTTTTTTTGCAGTAATGGAAAAACTATGCTCTGTGCATAATTATGCACAAACTATACTCAGACTAAGAATATTGCAACTTATATTAACTTTGGTAGAGTTTTACCTGGTCTGCTCCTGCAGGATTAGATGTGGCTCAACAAAGAACTTGACTCGCAGCCTCAGCCTGCAGGGAGACAGGCAGTCCACTTGTTGAGAAATCCTATTTCTGAGATTCATCCATAAAATCTCGCCTTTTGTACCCGTGAACTGAAGTCCAAAATAATCTACCTCGATGATTCCCATTTTCCGACATATCTGTAGATTAGAAACAAAAACAAATTTGTTTGGGGAATAAGAATGTGCGCTTTCTGCTTTGATCTCAAAAAAATGCTATAGCACCCCTCCTCCTTTAGATAGACACGACATATTACATAAGAGGGACTTTTGAAGTACAACATGGTATGAGAGAACACCTGCTCTCAAAGTAAATTGCTGATGCACAAATAATTGTACAAAAGAATGAGGATGAGTTCTTGCACTCTTTGTGTGTGTGGTTTTCCATAATAGCGCATTATTTCAGTAGAAAGTCAAAAATGTTGCAAATTAATTCCTTAAAATAATTTTAATGTAAAAAATAATTATTTAAAACAGTAAGTCATTATTTTTAAACAATAGTTGAAAATTACAAACTTTTGTAATTTGTCATGACATTCATGATCATAGATTACATTTGCTGTCTTGTATGTGATGCTAATGATCATGTGATAATTAAGAAAGGATTAGATCATTTTAACAACCTAAACTTGAAATCGAAACTTGAAACGTGAATTCCCGACACTCACCTTATTGAGAATGTCCTCTCCGTTTGCTTTTGGGTCCACCTCCACTTCCAGAACCACCAAGTCCGGACGAGTTATATGGCATAACATGGTGAATGCCGTTATTCTTTCACACAGTCCAGGATAGCGGAGAGAAGGTCCCGTGGCTCACGAGGCTGGCTCGTACCCCATTGGAAAACCAGCGAGGGCAGGTTTATGAAGCTCCGCTCCAACTCAAGGATACGCCTCCGTTATCTGATGTCCGATTCGCGAATCAGGTTCTTTTTAATGATTCGATCGAACTGATTCGAAAAGCGTTTGTTCCACACTCGTCGTCATTCAACCTTTTACGTAGACGGAGAAAATAAATCGTGTTGTTCTTTCACAGGTCTTGCCAATTTACACAGCATTACAAACAACTAAATTTTAAATGATGAATTTAGAAACTACATACTTTAAAACATCAAGCTCAAATTTGAACACAAACAATATTTACCAATTGAACAACAAAATGTACAATATAGATTTATATGAATATACTGATCCAGTTAATTGAAACGAAAAGTATAGTGAACCGATTCGCTGAAATGAATTAGAGAATCAACCCTTCAGTCACTTTCACTCTCTGTTAGGGGGCGTGTGTTGAACTAGTACAGGAAGGGCACACGTTATTACAGTTTTCTGACAGACAGCGAGGAATAACAATTTTAATTTCAGACAAACTTGGTGTGATAATTATATAATGACACAAATCAACTGAGAAGGCAAAACACTGGGCTGCATGAATAAGCCAGCCAGTCCTGCAGACATTGCCCGACGGAGAAAATCCCACAACGGGACATTAGGACATTGTCATCTGACAAAGGATGACTGAAGCCCTCGTGAAAGACTGTAAGCAAACACAGATCTAATCTACATATCATCCATGCATGAAGAGAAGGATTAAAGCAGCTCAAGGACATGTTTGAGAATTTCAGAGAGAGACTGCAAACGGTGCAGCAGGACTTCACATCAGGGTATGTATTTACTGCCTGGCTGCTTTCACACTCTCTAGGCTCTTAATAAGATGTTGAGGTAGCTAAATTAGGTGACCTTTTGAACCAGTACGAGTTTTACACAATATTGACACAACTTTTGCTTTGGCTTCCTCACGAGAGTGTCCACTATTCAGCGGAGATCCGAGAACTGGATGCTAGCTAATTAGCCTGCTAATCATCTCACTCACCGCGAAGTGGGCAGTTTGTTTTTGTCTTAGATATTCACAAAACAAATAAAAATAACGGGTATAAAAATAAAGTGTGGCTAGTAATGTACTTTTGTGGGATGAGGGACTCATCCGAGATGTTCAGTGTTGTCAGGTTAGCCGCATGCTAACAGCTGCAATCTGGAATTGTACTAATAACTTCCAGCTGACCGTCATGTGATGGGCGAGACAGTATTTTATGACACGCTTTTCTCTTATAAAACATTTTTCCTTTTAACACGGTGTAAACGTAAACATTTCCAAATGACAGCAGGCGCATTAATAAAAGGTCGGAGTAATAAACCGAAATTTAAACACATTTAAGTAATCGAACACATATGCAATATAGTAGTTTTGTACTTTGCCGTATTATTTAGACAATTACCCTCTCATATTTTAACTTTTCAGAATCAAGACCCTAAGTGACAAATCCAAAGAGTCGAAAGTGAAGAAGAAACAAAGGTAAGCTGTAGCAAAAACATCTCTGTGTAGTATAATGTAATGTAATATAATATAATACATATACAAAATCTTTAATGTCCTGTTTTATTAACAGAAGACACCCACCAAAATGTCATGCAATATAGCAATAGTTAATATAGCTGACAAAAAATCTTTTCAGGCTTATTTAGAGCAGGAATAATTAAACTACATCAAAAGATAAGGATCACAGTACAGACCCCAAAACTAATTGCTTGTCATTTTAAATCTTTACGAATGATCCTTCAAACCACCAATTTTACTCATTTGTCAGCAAGATTAATTAAAATATAATAAAACTTAGTCTGATCAATTTTTAGATGAATAGGTACAGGTCAGAATAAGGATGTTGTTTCATTTTAACAAATATATATGTTATGCTTTCTGTGTATAAAATGTGAACACCAAAATTGTATGTCTCATCTTTGTAATATTATATTTTCTGTTGTTTTATATGTAGCCTATATATTCATTTATATACATATTGATACATATATATTTTGCCAGAAGAGATGAATACTTTCCACAATATTCTGCTGGAGTCGAGTTGCTCAGTCGGTAAGTTAATTGACATTTTTCAAGAAATGTCAACAAAAACCTCAATGCATTGGAATCCATTTAAAAAATCTAAGGAAATATTGATTAATGTATTCATAACCACTTTTTAAAATGTATGACCTTTGTCTTCACCAGATATGAAGACACTTGGGTGGCTCTTCATAAACGGGCTAAAGAGAGTGCTAAGGCAGGGGAAGTAAGTTAGTTCACACATCTGACCCTGTGCAGTTGAGCTCTGTGGTGCTGTAACTATGGTGACAAAACTCCGTGCTTGTCTCTGTCTGTCAGACGGTGGACGGGGAAGTCGTGATGCTGTGTGCACACTGGGAGAAGAGACGAGGAGCAGTGCTGGAGCTGCAGGAGCAGCTGCAGCAGATCCCTGCTTTCCTCTCGGACCTGGAGACTATCACCTCGCGTATCGGTGAGACTTCCACAAACAGTCATCATGTGATTAAAGATCTTATTCAGTGACATATCTGAGATGCTCATCGTTAGAGAAGGAGGTTATTAATATCAATAACAGCTCATTTACATTCACTGACAAATCTTTCTATCTGGCATAGTTCTCAAAGCTCATTTGTACTTCCATGTATTGAAACCTTATCCCCAGCTGACATAAAAATCTATGATTGGTTTATTAAACATTACATAAATTACTTTTTATGTGAAATCAGTGCATATTGTACTTCTGATCTGGCCTTAAATGGAGTTTTTAATGTGACAGTAGAGAAATCAGATCACCTTGACTGCCTTTGCAAAGCATTTGTCTGCGCACAAAGCTTCACACTCTGTGTGTAACTGTGATACAGGGCGGTAATGAGAGTGATTCCTGTGGAGCTCCATCTGCTGATGTCAGTCGCTGTTGTTTATGCTGTAACATTGCACCTATTGGCTTCAGGCATTAATCTTCAGACTTGGCTCTCTTGCAAAAAGGAATTGTGTAGCCGGAGACCAAACAATAGCCAGATAAAGTCTAGTGGTTGCTCTGATCGTTCATTTGTTATGAGCTCTTTTTGTTGTGTTTTCTTTTGTGGAGTTTTGGACAAAAGAAGTTTTCTGTGTAATGTATGTAGGCTACCCGTAGTTAGTCAAACTTTGATGCATTTTTCTGGACTGGAAGATTCAAAAGAACAGCATTTATTAGAAATACAAATAATTTAGAACATTATAAATGTCTTTGCCGTCACTTTAAATCAATTGAATGCATCCATGGTTAACTGTACGTTTTATTTATATGCATAAAGTGATCAAGTGTTAAAACCTCTTCTTCTTCCACCTTCTTTCCAATCTAAGTAGATAAGACATTACATTCCCTCAGAGGTTTTAGAGCTCAAATTCAGAGACAACTGTAAATTCTAAAGGATTTATATCAAGGGCACTTTTTAGTGGTGCCACTTGGTGGTGTTATGTAGCTGCATGAAGTCCTGCCTCTGTGCAAACTCACACTGACACCAAACACCAAACAATTTGTCAATTATCATTCTCTTTTTAGTCATGTAATGAGTATTACTGGCTGTACTCGTCTTTATGGAAATTATAAAATGTCACTGTACCTTGCATCCTAAATCAAACCTGTAGAGCTCATTAGCTAGTAGTAATAGTACGTGCTTCCGGTTTGATAGGATGTGGACATTCATAGGAGCTTTGGTATTTTTATACTGTACGTATTGATTTCTTTAACATGAACCTTATTCATTTTTCATGCTTTTGCACAGCTCATCTGGAGGCTGACTTTGAGGAGATGGAGAGTCGCCTGCTGTATCTCGAGGATTTGTGTGCTCAATGTGAGCATCAGCGCTTCAAGCACTTTCAGATCCTGCAGCTGGAAAACCATAAGAAGAATAAAAGGTAAAAAATAATGTTTATATGCTCTCAAATAAAGCCCCAGACAGTTTGATGTGCCCTTTATATGGAGATATTTTAGTTTCATATTTCCAAAAAAATATATTATGATCCACAAATAAATTTAAAGCGATTGACAAAAAACCAAGCATGTTCACAAAAAAAATTCACAAACATGAATTATATTTACAAATAAGTAAAATTAAGTAAAATAAGTACATTATATTAAATGTAAACCATCAATTCAAGCTTCAGGTAACAGATAACAAACATTAAAAATGTAACAACTGTCAGTCATATATTATGATGCATTGCAATCTAAAAATGGGCAGTGGTGGAGGTAACGAATTACAACTACTCACGTTACTGTAATTAAGTAGTTTTTTTGCGTACTTGTACTTTTTT